>CAUYUJ010015837.1:1010085-1032585 GCA_963575745.1 Prorocentrum cordatum
TCCGCTCAAGAGAATCAGGAGTTTGGACTGGACCTTTGGCGTTTTCGTTGGACCTCCCTTTGTCGTACAGTTTTCGTATATCTGAATCTGGACTACCGTTTAACTGTTTAAGGAACGTTTGGAGTGAAGTTAATTTTCTTAGCTTCGAATTTTCTTAACTCTAAGCAGGGGTGTAAGGGGTAATGGGGGGACGTATCGACCCCAAATCGCCCACTAATCGCTGAGAAGGGTCTGATAGCCCCGTCCCTGCCCTGGAACGTTGGGACTTGCCATCGCGGGCCTATCGCCGATCCATCGGCGATGTGTCGCCGGTTCCAGGTCCATGCTCCCCCCCCAAGCCAGTCCCCCCTATCGTCACCCCTCAGTCAGGGGTGTGGGGCGGGGAGGGGGGCCCTGCGCTGACACAGGAAATCAGCGGGTGCCTCCAACAGCTTACTATGCTTGTGCGGTTTTGCTGCTCTTCTGCGAGAGGGAGAGGGTGAGGGTTCGGGTCCCCGCCACGAGCGCAAACATGGGGCCCGGCTTCGATGCCCTCGGCATGGCCGTGGACATTTGGAATGAGATCACGGTCGAGCGGGCCAAGGAGTTCTCCCTCAGCACCGAGGGCGAGGGAGCGAGCCTCATCCCGCTCGAAGTCTCGAGCGACGGCGAGTCCAAGCACCTGGTCCTCCATGCCCTGCGGAAGTAGAGGAAGAAACAAGTGCATAAGCACGAGCATGTTGAGGTCCGCGCGGGTTGCTCGGGTCGGAGCTGGACCCCCCTCCTTGGCTCGGGGAGTGCGCCAGGGACGGCGCGGGAGATGCCGCAGGTGGGCCCATGTCCGATCCCAGGAATCTGCGCGGACCTCCGAACGCCTGTGTTGACGCAATTTTGCGCATTCCTCAAGGAAGGCCTTCCAGCATGCGGGCGAGGTGCCCATGCCGCCAGTGCGTGTGCACACGCGCAACATTCGGCGGCGAGCGAGGGGGGGAAGTGAGAAGGAGAAGGGGCCGAATAATCTCATCGTATGTGCGTCGTGGCGAGCGCTTTCTGGCCGTACCGCTCGGGAAACGATACACTACAGGATGGGTATACTGTACGTTCGGGTCGGACGCGCGCCTCCAACTAGGACGCACGTGGAGTAGCATGTCTCTTTTTGCGCCCCATGCTGAGAAGGCCCGCCCCCTCTCGTTTCCCCCCTGGACTGGCCGCCGACGCATGGTGCCGATCTGCTCGGGCTTCGGCTCGTCCTCCTCGGCCATCGTCGGGGGGCTCATCGCGGGGCTGGTCCTCGCCGGCAGGGAGCTCAAGGTGCACGAGGACCGGCCGGGCTGCGGCTCGGCCGGGTCCATCGTGAGCGGCATGGACCCGGAGGAGCCGAAGGAGAAAGAGCGGCGCAGGGTCGGACCGAGGTACAAGATCGCGGTCGGCTCGGGGAGGGTGAACTACTGTGCTTCGTGCTCGCTGGATGCTCTCGTGCATCCTGGGGGAGGGTGCCCTCGAACGTTGTTCAGCGTGGCCAGCGGAGGGCCTCATGCTCTTGGAGGATGTTAGTATGTCTTAGGTCTGGCTGTACATTGTCGGAGTTCCGCGCGGACTTCTTGGATCGGCGCTGGGCCCCCTTGTGGCGCCTCCCGCGCCGTCCCTGGCTCGCTCCGCATGCCAGGGAGGGGGGTCCAGCGCCGATTCAAGAAGTCCGCACGGATCTCCCAAACATGTTTATGCTTTTCCCAGCAGGGACGGGTGAAATTTCGTGCTCCCCGCTGACTGACCTACTGAACCAGACTGACTGAACTGGAGGGGCACTTTTGACAATACATTTCAATCCCCCCGGGCGCACCCGCAACCGCAAACAGACGACACATTTCAGCCCGCCCGCGGGCGCAACCGCAACCGCAACCGCAACCTGGCGGCATATTTCAACCTGCTCGCGGGTGCAACCGCAATTGCAACCGCAACCAAGCGACATATGTCAATCCGCCCACGGGCGCAACCGCAAGCGCAACCAGTTGACACATTTCAACCCGCCCTCGGGCGCAACCGCAAGCGCAACTGCAGCCAGGCGACACTTTTCAACTCACCCGCGGGCGCACCCGCAACCGCAAACATATGACACATTTCAAAACCGCCCGCGGGCGCAACCGCAAGCGCAACCGCAACCAGGCGACATATTTCAACTCAAACCGCGGGCGCAACAGCAGCCGCAACCGCAACCGCAACCAGGCGACACATATCAACCCGCCCGCGAGCGCACCCGCCCGAGGACCAGGATGTGCAGGAGGAGGAGGAGGAGGAGGAGGAGGAGGAGGAGGTGTAGAAGGAGGAAGAGGAGGAGGAGGAGGGAGAGGAGGGAGAGGCAGAGGAGCAAGAGAGGGAGCGGGAAGAGGAGTCTGGGCAGGACGGCCATAAGGAGGAGGAGGAGGAGAAGGAGGAGGAAGAGGAGGAGGAGGACAACAACGAGAGGAGGGAGATGCAGGGGTGCTCGTGTTTCTGGGGGGTGCACGAGCAGGTGCCGGTGGAGGAGGAAGGCCAATGGCACGATAGGAAGATGGAGGGCCTGGAGGAGGAGGCGGAGGAGGAGGAGGAGGAAGAAGAAGAAGAAGAAGAGAAGGAGGACCCGTTGCCCGCGGGTCTCCGCGGGCACTGCAGCGGGGAATCCCCAGTCCACGCTGCTGCATCTGATTTTCGCTTCAAGGAGTTGCTGCATCTGGCGACGGACATCGAGGGTCACCCGGACAACGTGGCACCGGCGATCTACGGCGGGATCCAGCTCAGCGTCCAGACGCACGAGGGTTTGGACCACGGCGTCCCTCGGTCCGTCATGTCGCGGCGCATCCCTCACCCAGCTGGCTTGCGGTTGGTGGCATATGTGCCGTCGGAGGAGGCACGGCTGGGGAGCGGGCTGGACAAGACAGAGGAGATGCGAAACTTGCTCAAGCCAAACATCGCGAGGGCGGACGCAGTGGTCAACATCCTCCAATTCCCAAGGCTTCCCGTAACCACTGTACGTCCCTCCTCCATATTCCCCTCCACCCATCGGTCGGTGATTGTAGCAGTCCCCGCAGCTTCTGCGGAGACTCAGATGCACCAGAACTGATGATTTTCGGTTATCGGACACAGGGGGGTCTGGGCGGGTGCCGGACAGGGTGCCGCAGAAATCGTTTTAAGCAAACAGTCACACACTTCGTGCTCTTCGACCTCCCAGAACTCCATTCCCGGGCCACATTCTGAATGCCCGGAGCCAACTGTAGGCCACTTCGTGCTCTTCGACTTCCCAGAACTCCATTCCCGGGCCACATTTTGAATGCCCGGAGCCAACTGTAGGCCACTTCGTGGTCTTCGAGTTCCCAGAACTCCATTCCCGGGCCACATTTTGAATGCCCGGAGCCAACTGTAGGCCACTTCGTGCTCTTCGAGTTCCCAGAACTCCATTCCCGGGCCACATTTTGAATGCCCGGAGCCAACTGTAGGCCACTTCGTGCTCTTCGAGTTCCCAGAACTCCATTCCCGGGCCACATTTTGATTGCCCGTAGCCAACTATAGGCAACTTCGTGCTCTTCGACTTCCCAGAACTCCCATTCCTGGGCCACATTTTCAGCAGGGGCAAAAGCACGACGAGGAGGAGGACGAGCAAGACCAGGAGGACGAGGACGAGCAGGAGCAGGACGAGGAGCAGGAGGAGCAGGAGAAGAAGGACGAGCAGGAGGAGGAGGAGGACGAGCAGGAGGAGGAGGACGACCAGGAGGAGGAGGACGACCAGGAAGAGGAGGAGGAGGAGGAGGAGGAGGAGGGGAGGGGGAGGACTACCAGGAGGAGGAGGAGGAGGAGGAGGAGGAGGAGGAGGAAGAGGAGGAGGAGGAGGAGGAGGAGGAGGAGGAGGACGAGGAGGAGGAGGGGGAGGGGGGGGGAGAGCTGCCTTTTCGCCGAGATGCTGTTCGACCCAGAGATGCTCCTACACATGGCTGTTAGGTTGCTTTGCCGGGATAATTTTCGGTTATCGGATGGGGGGAAGGTGAGCGCAAGGACCGCCATGAAGGAAGCCGGTCTTGGGGGAAGCAGGTCCTGGACCTGGGGGCTCCACTCACAGGACCAGCTCTTGCTCCCGAGTCGTCTTCTGACGGTCCTCGGGCCCGTGGCTGGCATCACGGCCCCGAGAGCGGCGGAGCAAATCCAGAGCCCCATCTCTCGAGGCCTCACGGCCCTCTCCAGCCACGCACCAGAGGAGGGAGGCAGTGGTTACGGCAAGCGTTGGGAATCGGACGTCCAGCGGACGGCGCTCCTGATCGACTGCCTGCACAGGGGCGACCTCCACGCCCTGCGCTTCGCCACGCGCGACCGGCTCCACCAGCCTGCTCGTGGTGAGCAGGGGCAGCGACAGGGGGGATAGGCATTGGTCAGCCACGCGCAGAGGGGGGCGGGGGGGAGGGGGGAGGGCTTCTTAGAAGCACCCCTGCTTCTTAGAAGGCGCGGGCCTTCCCTAGGAGTGTAAGGCTGGCGCCTTCTAAGAAGCAGCCTGCTTCTAAGAAACCCTGCCCCCTCCCCCCACCCCCTTGTGCGCGCCGCCGATGATCCCCGCTTGGGGCCCGGTAGCCCCAATCTGTCTAGGAGCGTGCGTAGGTGCTATCGGGGGCCTATCGCCGATCCGTCGGCGATGCCTCGCCGATTTTCCAGGTCGATGTTCCCTCCCCCCCCGCCAGCTTCCCCCCTCCTGTCGTTGCCCCCCAGGCGAGCACAAGTACCCGCACCTGGACGCCATGGTGAAGGCGGCGCTGGAGGCCGGGGCGCACGGCGCGTTCCTGTCGGGCGCCGGGCCGACGGTGATGGCCTTCTGCTCGGGGCAGGCCGGGGACATCTTCACGCAGCGGTCGACGGAGCTCAGGGGAGGAGAAGGTATACCGGTGCGGCTACTACCCTTGTCTCGTCTTCGTTTTTTTTATGTTGCCTCATGTAGGCGGCGGGTGAGGGAGTGAAGTGAGAAGGAGGGCGCTCTCAGAAGGCGTTGTGGCTTCTCAGAAGCCCTCTGACCTTCTGAGAGGTTTTCCGTGTCTTCGAACCTCAGAGGAGGAAGAGGTACCGGTACCGCTACTACCCTTGCCTCGTTCTCGTTTGTTGTCTGTTGGCTCATATGGGGGGGCCGCGTCGCCATAGCTGGGCGGCGGAAGAAAACAGTGTCCTCTGCGCCGACATTGGCGCGTAAGCTGCACGCGTAAAGCCGTGCGTAAGCGCCCTCGTCTCCAATGTAGCGTACCGCGCTGGCCGCCCGCGCAAGCCGCGGCGTATGGTTGTTATGCCATCTCGCGTAAGACCCGATCTGATCGTCGCCACAGCCAGATTCACTTCGAGATCCTGATCAGAGCGTACCTCGAGAGAGGTCTGGGGCGTGGCGGCGTATTAGTGTTTTGGTGCCTTTCTTGGCTTCCCCAGGAGCGGCAGGAGGGCACCGTGGCGCACGCCATGCAGCAGGCCATGGAGGCGATGCCGGAGGAGGTGCGGAAGGTGTGGGGAGGCGGCACGTTCTACATCGTCTCGCCGACGAACAAGGGGGCCCACGTGGTGTCCGCGGAGCCCAAGTTCTCCGGCGGCCTGGCCACGTTCGGGTCGCTGGACGGGACGTTATGACCCGCGCCGGCTGGTTTGGGGGGACCCGCCGCCGCCGTCGTTCTCGTCGTCGTCCCCCCCATCGCATGTGGGGGGGGGGGCTCCTCTTAGCTTCGGGGTGGAGAGGCACTCTGCCCCGACGCCGTCCGTATGGAGCCTCTTGGCTCTGCAGTTGCCTGCGCCGTGCATAGTTTTCAGTTCCTGCAGTGGCCTGCGCCGTGTCAGTTTTCTCCGCAATGTATCTCCCTGCCTCCTGCTCCTCGAGAGGCGCTTGGCGATTCGAGGCGGCGGCTCGGCTGCCCCGCGGACTGCCGAGCAGCTAACAAAAGAAGCGTCAAGCATGGATCTCGGAGGAGGCAGACGACGACGACGACGACGACGACGACGACGTCGTCGTGCTCCACCCCTCTTCCTCAAGGGGGAGAACGACGGGGCGTGCGGGAGAAGATGCTCAGACTTGCGGCGGCGCTCGGAGAGGCGTGGGGCGGGCAGGGGGCGAGGGCTCGGGGGCCACAATCTGGGGCTCAGTGCGCTCCGGAAACAGCAGGGCCGTGCTTTGATGGTTTCCGAAAACGTGTCCCTTGCAAGCCGAGGCTGTCAACAACGGCTACCGGAAACAGCAAGGCAGCGGCTCCCCAATTGGGGACGGATGAACCGGCACTGGCAACAACAACGGCGACGGAACTGGAAAGAAACGGCGTCGGAACCGGCAGCAAAAACGGCAAAAGGTCAAACAGTGCCCTGTCATTGCCAGGGCGCGCTGAGCTCCGGGGCCTTCATGATAGCTGGTCGGAGGGGGGAGCGCCCGGAAGGTGCTTCGGGACGGGCGAAGAGATCTCGGAGTTGAGGGGGGCCCTTTCCAGCGGGGGGTCGCCAGAGAGCTGATGCGACACGGCGTGGGTGAGGGCCTGGGCTTATGATGTTTCAATCTGCTTGCTTGAGCCTTGATCACCAAAAAGAATTTCGAGCACCAGAAAAGTACCGAAACTCGAGGGTTTTCACGTGTCGGGCCCTGGGAGACACTCGTCCTTTTCCAGGTGCTCGAAATTATTTTTGGGATGTGTTCCGTAAGTGCGATGGGAGCAACTTCAGCTTGGGCCTGAGTCAGTCATCCAGCCGCCTCGAGTCCAACGGTCTCGCTCGGTGCAGCTCCTCCACGTGCCCGCAGAGGGGAGGGGTCCTCGGGAGGAGAGGGGCGGACGTGGGATGTTGCTGGGCGTCCTGCCTTGAGTGTGAGGTGTCCGTGGGGACGCAGTTCCCTTTCTTCCTCCCCCCCATCCCCTCCTCATCTCTCCGCCACAGCCTCTCTTTTTTTGGGGGGAGGGGGAGCTGTCGAAAAGCTCCCGTGGGGGTGGCGTTGAGTCTCAGGCTTGCAGCAGGGTGACGGGCACGAAGAAAGGCTTGCGTTTGCCAGTGACGTCGTATACCGCATACCTAGTAGCATTCGGCCCATTCCCGCCATCGTGCCTGGGTTGTAGATCGGAGGCCTCTGGGATGCCTTTCGGGATCTCCTGGGAGGCCTCTCGGAAGCCTCTCGAGTTCGCTTTTGGGGTGTCCTGGGGGCCTTTCAGGAGTCGCTTTGGGGGCCTCTAGGGGCCTGATTTGGGCCTCTTGGGGGCCTCCTGGAGCTTGTGGGGGGGCCTCCTAGGGGCCTGCGGGCGGTCTCGGAGGTTATCTTGGAGCGAAGGTCTGAAAATGTCGGGTCGTGTTCCCCATCTGGTCCGTCTCTTAGGCCTCTCTTGGGGCTCTATTGGGCCGTCTTGGGGGCCTCTTGGGCCTTCTTCGGGCCAGCTTGGGTCGTTTCGGGGCGCTGTTGGGGGCCTCTTGGGCCGTCTTGGGGCGCTCTGGGGGGCCTTCTGGGCCGTCTCGGAGGGTCGAAAGCCAGCAAAGGCGAGAACACTAGAATCCTTCAAAACGCAATGCGCTTCTTGGGCCGCTCGAGGCCATGCTGGGCGTCTCGGAGCGCTGCTGGGCTGTCTTGGATGCCGCTTGGGCCCTCTTGAGCTCTTCTTTGGGCCCTCCTGGCCCGTCATAGGGGCCCTCGGGCCTCTGGAACAGTCCTGCGAGGAATCTTGGGAGCACATGAGAGAGCCAAAATAAGGTTTGGGATTGTGGGCCCGCTGTCCCTACTAAAACCATTACAATATTTAGCACAAAATAAAATAGTTCTCGAGGACCTAAGGACAATTCTCCACTTCGTGCCTCGAGGCACGGTGCTGGATAGAGTGTACGTGGTGCGACCTGGGGGGGGGCAATGCACGTGGTGCAATTCGTGTGGACCAGATTACGACTTGCAGTAATTAGTGCCACGGAAGAGGTGTTAACCCCATTCTTCGCGCAAACACCCCAACCTCCCACCCGCAACTTGTTTGGCAAAACGCATGCGGCCACGATTGTGGCTGCCGATTGGAACTTGCTATCGCATCCCGCGGCCGCACTGACGCGCGCACGCTCACGCGCAGATCGGCCAGCTGGTTTGGCATCTTGTGCGGTCGCGATGGCACTTGCCGATGGTCACTTCCCAGCGCGTCCTAAAGTCCGCGCTGGCGCGCGGGCGTTTTAGTGCAGGGTGGTAGCCCGGGCGGGCGCAGTATCATGATGACGTCGACAACGGCGCCAGCCATGATGGTAATAGCGATGGTGGTTGCGATGATGACGACGACGGCAACGCAAATAACGGCGTCGATGCTGGTGTCGACGGTGGTGATGGTGATGTCCATATGCAGGTGATTGGACAGCTCCTAAAGGTGATGGAGGCAGTGGTTGCGATTGGGGCGGTGAAGGGATGGCGCTGGCGAAGTTGATGACGGAGTGCGCGGGCACAAATGCAATACTTCTGGCAGGTTGGTTTGTTGAAGATGTTTCATCTGTCTGTGAAGAGCTCTATTTTGACATGCTGCGGGGACCGATGGCGTTGTAAGGAGTTCGACACGCGCGCGTGGCAGCGCGGGGATGCACCGCGTGGTGAGATGATAGTGGAAGTGCTGGAATGTGGATGTTTTCATGATTTCAGCAAGTGCTCGCGGGCAGAACTGGCAACCGATCTGATAAGATGCCAACGTGGTTTCAATGTTTTGATGTTAAGCTGCTTGAGTGCGCGCGCATTGTATTAATTGATAGGGGCGACTGGGGGCGCGATTCCAGCTTGACATGTTGTAGATGAACGATGCAATACGAAAAGGGGGTCAGTCTGGGGTCGGCACGGGGGTGGATTCTACTTGTCTTTTGAAGGAGAATCTACATTACGTGGCTCAGCGGCCCAGTCTAATCATGTGGTGCACTCTGCGCCGTGCAATATGTGAGCTGCAGGCTACTTGGTGCAAGTTCTGTGGCGCAAGCGCCAGCCAGTGAACGAGGCGCCCACGAGGCGCCCATGGGCGGGCACCGGACGAGCACCCGAATCCGCCAGTCAGCGAACCAGGCATCCACAAGACGGTCAGGGGCGTGCACGGGGCGAAAACCAGAAGTGCCAGGCAGCGCACGAGGCGCCCACGAGGCGCCCACGAGCGGCCGCCGCGGGAGAGCCCGGAAACTCAAAGCAAGGCACTTACGAAAATGAGCAATACGCCAGAGGTGCAAGCACCGTTTCCATCATCGAAGGTGGTGTGGCAAGCACGTGCAGCCAACAGGTTGGGGCCATTGGTTAGGAAGGTGCTCTTCCGCAGGAAGTTCGGCATGTGGTCAACTCGCAAGCGGAAATATTGCCAGCGTGTGGACCCACAGCAGTTCATTTGTGCAACAAGTTCGAGGCCCTGTATGTGTGGAGCCCTATGTGTGTTGAACCGTCGGAGCTCATAGAAGGCCAAGCATTAGGGAGGAGGACAAGCAGCCGCCGCGGAACAAGTGCAACACCTAGGGCCAGCGGGGTGTGAAGCCATTGGGGATTGGGGGGGTTGGAGGCCAAGCCGTGTGAAAGGGATCGGGGTTCAAGCCACTAGGAGGCAAAGCAGCCACCGCGAAAGAAGTGCAACACTCAGGGCCAGAGGGGCGTGGAAGCCGCAGGCAACCACAGGAGACCAAGCAACGTATTGTAGGGCCAGTCAGCAGCCGCGGAAAAGGTATAACACCCAGGGCCTGCGGGGCGGCAGGCCATGGGGGACCCACAGAGGGCGAAACCATAGAGGTCCAAGCCCAAGCGGCAGAACGAGGGTTGGGTGAGAAGCCACAGGGACGCCATGCGGAAACCATCAGATCTTTAGCCGTGGGAAGCTGCATGAGGCCAAGCACACACAGCGGACCCAGGCGACCTGGGCCAGTTGTTTGTAGCACAGGTTCAAAATCGTGTGTGCAAGAAGCCGGGCCGCAGGAGACCACTGGAAGCCAATCGTCCACGGCCCGGGGAAGCCATACGGCAGCCACACGAGGACGAGCCATAGACGCCCATGGGCGGGCAAGCACTTACGGTCCGACCCCGACAACTATGGGCGGGACGCCATGGGGACGCCAGGAGAGCCCACGGGGGACTACTCACCCACGGCACGAACCCAGGACACAAGGCCAATTTCTTTCAGCACCAGTAGAACCACCCAAACTCAAAGCATTTTCGGATGATGATGCACGTTGCAAGTACATCAGGCTGTTTGACCAGCGGCGACAATGCCTGGCGATAAACGCAGGCATGCCTTGTAACAGGAAGCCAGTCTAGTGACAGGCCCGTTGTCCCCAAGTGTATGGCCATCCGTAACATCGTCAATGACTTGGCGCCGTGTGTTGAGCGGCAGGTTGTCAATTTACCACGCTGTGCCATGGAGTACATCGCAGTGGCCGCTGGCCGAGGCCACCGAATTAAGCGCGTCAGTACACAATGCTCGAATAGGAACAACATGCTGTGGTGCATGCACGGCTGGGACGCTAGGCGCGCGGCAGAGGCGAACTCATTCGAGGACAATACGTTTGCAGACGGAACGCTCCTAGTCAACAGTTGCCGCAAATGTTTACATTAGTACGTGAAACACGTGCACCTTGTACCAAGTGCGGCGCTGATAATGGACTACATCTGCGTTGATGTAAGATCCGCTTTGTGTCGTGACTGCAGGGAACGAACTATCCATTGTGCGATTCAGTTGTGCACCCGGGCTCGGAAATCCACACGGCCTGCACTTGTGACGCTCATCAGGGCCACCACATGTGACCCCGAAAGTAGCATCACAACAGCCTCAACGTCGTTCCCCCTCCTGCCTCTCCCTTCGCACCCTGCTCCTATTCCTGTTCCCTCCTCATGCTCCTCCACCTCAGCGTGATACATGAGCGTCCAGGCTGTTGCGTTCGTGTCCTGCCTCCCAATATTCCTTTGGGCAGGGGCCCTCCGCTCGCTTTGGCGGCGAACCGCAGCCCAGAAAAAGAACACGCCATCCTCGATTACGCAGGCAACAGCTTTCATCACACAGCTCAGCCCGTAGATGCAGGGAGCTTTGTCTCGGCGGCGAGCGAGGGGGGTAAGTGAGAAGGAGAAGAACTTCTCAGAAGGCGGCGGACTTGTCAGAAGCCCTCGAGTCTTCTGAGAGGTTCATTGTGTCTTCGGGGAAGGCTCAGCAATTGTTGACGAATCGCGCATCCCGACCAGCCCATCCAGAAACGATGCCCAGGGGAGTTGAGGTGATCAGGGAAGTGGAGGAGCATGCAGAAGAACAAAGCGTGGGGGAAGCCGTCCGATACCCCGAGAGGAGGATAATGGTGGAGGAAGAGGAGAAGGAGAAGGAGGAGGAGGGCGAAGAGGACGAACATGGACGAACATAAGAGCCTCCTCGGATGTGTCTTGGGAGTTTTTTGAGGCCTCTTGGAACGTCTGGGGGGCATCTTGGGTGCCTCGGGGATCCTCTTGAAGCTTATTGGGGGCCTCTTGGGAGCCTCTTGTAGGCATCTTTGGCGCCTCTTTGGGCCGTCTGGGCGCCTCTTGGGGCCATCTTGGGGCGCTCTTGGGAGCCTTACGAGCTGGCGGGCCGTGCGGCCCGCGCGAGCCGACGCCGGCGCCGTAGGCGGCGACGCGCCGGGTTCGTTACATGTTGTTTTAGCAGCCAGGACACATGGGCATCCTGCTGCTGCTCACCGTGTCTGTGGAGCCTGGCCAGCGCTCTTGGGGCCATCTTGGAGGAGATCGATCAAAGAAGAGGGGTTCCCTAATTCGCCCCCACCCCCCCCCCCCCCCCCCCCCCCCCCCCCTCTGGGGAGCCCCAAGAGTCGCCTCTTGGGGCGCTCTTGAAGCGCTCTTGGGCGCTCTTGGGGCCGTCTTGGGGCTCTCTTGGGTCTCTCCTGGGGCCCTCTTGGGCCATCTTGAGGCCTTGGATGGCCATCGGAAGCGAAAAGGCGAGAAAGCAAACCTCATTGATTTTCCTTAGGTTTCGGAAGGATTTTGGCTTCTTGGAGGCCTCCTTGGAGGTCTCGGAGGCGTCTTGGAGCCGTTCTGAAGCGTTCTCGGGGTCTCTTGGGGCATTTTGGGAGCCGGCTTGAGGCATTCTGGGGTATGTTGAGTCATCTTCGAGGTCATCTTGGGCTCTCTGAGGCCCTCTTGGAGCCATTTTTGGGGGAAATCGTGCCCTCTGGCACCTCGCGGGGCGCGCCCCGTCCAGGTCCAGGGAGGGGGTGAGGGGGGGAGGGGTAAGCCTGTCCCCGAAGGGGAAGAAAGGGGGGGCCTCCCTGGACCACGTACGCCCAGAGGGCTGGTGGGACTTCTCAGCAGGCTGGGGGACTTCTGAGCCTTCTGAGAAGGCCTGCCCCTTCTCACGTTCCCCCCCTTCGCCCGCCGCCGACTGTCTGTCCTTTTTGGGGTTCGGTGAGCAGTTGTTCAGAAATCCGGGGAATGCCAACTATACACCTCACCAATCCTGGCCAGGCCCATCCTTGACCCGCTATCGGTGTGTGCTCCCCTTCTGGCTTGGCCAGGTTTGCACATGCAGCATGCAGCGACCTTGGGCCCAGTGTAAGCCCAGCCAGGATCGGTAAGGTAAATAGTTGACGCCCTCCGAGATATGCAACATCAGCTCCAAGATCGCTCTGGAGATCTGAACCGACAGCCGCCCGCAGCCAGCCTCGGCTCAGTGTGCCCCTCTCGCTGTCCTCAAGGCGCGCCCGGCCACCGATGCGGCAGTCGCCGTGGCAGGCGAGGCGGCTGCTGAAGCGATGGGCGCGCGCGTGGGCGCCCTGGCGGCACCTGGGGGCCCCCTTGCGCTGCCTCTGCGCGCTGCGAGCGCAGCAGACGCTCTGCTGGCCCTTGCTGCTCGTTTTGGGCAGCCTCGGCGCCCTGGCGGCCCTCTCTGCCCTCGCCGGCCTCCGAGCTCCCTGGACAACCGCGGAGGCCGGCTCTCCCATCCGCCACAGTGCAGGCGGCGAGGCACCCCCCGCGCCGCGCGCGCCTGCGCCCGCGGGCGCACCCGCGCTGGCCCAGCGCTGCCATGCGAGCAGCCTGGAGGCCTCGGAGGTCCACGCCTGCAGCGACGCCGACGAGCGGCCAGCGCGCGTCTGCATCGTGTCGAGCGAGTTCCAGGGCATCGTGCCCAACGGCGGCATCGGCACCTTTTACAGCACTCTCGCGGAGACGCTCGTGCTCGCGGGCCACGCGGTGACGCTCCTCTACACCCAGGGAGAGGTGTCGCACAGCCCTGGCAGGGGCTTCGTTCATTGGGTGGAGCATTACCGTTCTATCGGCGTCGCCCTGCTTCCGCTGCATGGCGGTCTACAAGCTGCGGCGCTGCAAGACCACGCGACGACTTCCTGGCTCGTCTACTCTTGGCTGGCCGAGAGGCAGCGGGACTTCGACCTGGTGCATTTCCCGGACTACCAGGGCCACGGATATTACTCCCTGCTCGCGAAGCATGTGGGCTTGCAGTTCTCGAACGCCACGCTTGCAGTGACGGCGCACGGACCCAACCGTTGGGCGGCCCCAGCCAGCGGCGAGCGGCTCGACACCATTGAGGTGGCAGAGGTTGACTTCCTGGAGGGGCAGAGCGTGCGACTGGCAGAAGTGCTCATCAGCCCCAGCGACTACCTGCTGCGCTGGTACATGCGACAGGGCTGGCATCCTCAGAACACGCCTTTGCTGATGCCCTTGCTCCTGCCGCGGGACGCTCGACAACTCGTGCAGGAGGTATCCGCCGCAGGGCGTGCCCTTCTAAGCGGCACAGTGCCTGTCAGTGAGCTGGTGTTCTTTGGGCGGCTGGAGCTGCGCAAGGGCCTCGTCGATTTCTGCGACGCCATTGACAGGCTGCTGCACGGCGCCAGCGGTGGAGAGACGCCCCTGGAACCCGCGAGGCTCCAGGCGGTCACTTTCCTGGGCAGCTCGCGTTGCACGGTCTTCGGCCAGCCGAGCCAGGAGTACGTGCTTGGCCGCGCCAGGAGCTGGGAGCAGATGGGCATCAGAGTGACTCTGCACAGCGACAAGGACACGCGCGGGGCACTGCAGTACCTGCTGCACGGTCGGGGCGCACGGGTTGCCGTGCTGCCCTCGCGGGTGGAGAACTCCCCACAGGCCGTGCTGGAGCTCATCGGGGCCGGCGCTCCGTTCTTGGCCTCCGACGCCGGTGGCATCCCAGAACTCATCGCAACGGCGAGCCGTGGCCGAGTGCTGTTCGGCCGCAAGAACGTCACGGAGCTGACGAATGCCTTGCAGCGGATACTGGCCACGGGCGCCCAGGCTGCGCAGGGTGCTCGGGAGCTGGACGGGCTGGAGCGCGCCTGGCTGGACTGGCATGCGTGCGTGCCCTGCCAGCTGGCGCGCAGCAGCGCCGCGGTGGCCAGGAAGACCAAACGGCTACGGGATAGTACGGCTGCACGGACGAGGGTTTCGGCATGCGTGCTGCTGTCCTCGCAGCGGGTGTGCGACCTGCGTGCGTCCTGCTTGAGTTTGCTTGACCAGGACGCAGACATGGTTGCCGAGTTGATCGTCGGCGTGGCAGGTGGCGACAGCGGCAGACAGGAACAGGTTGTCGAAGACTTGCAGCACTTCGTGAGGGCGTCAGTGCTATCCGCCCCCACACGCACCGCCGCGCTCTCCGCATGTGCGCGGAAGAGCACGCAGCAGCACTTGCTGCTGCTGGACGCTGGTACTATCTTGGAGCCGCGGGCTCTTAGCGTGATGTCCTCCACACTGTCCTTGCTTGGCAGCACTGGGGTGACGACGATGTCATACGAGTACGGGAACTTGCTGCAGTTCGATCTGTTCTACTCGACGGAGGAGATCCGCGAGGCCATGCGCCCCAAAGCAGAACAACCTGTTAGGCTCGCCTTGGGGCCCGCGGCCCGCCCGGGCGTCTTCAAGGACATCCTTGGCGGCGGTGTCGTGCTGCTGGCGGCCAGCGCGCTGGGAGGTCTGCTGGAGGCCGCCGGGGACGAGGATCAAGGGAGGAAAAAACACCTCGACCCCGATAATTGACGTCTGCTAAACGGCCCTGGGCGTTTACTAAATAGCCCTGCCCTGTTCGATTCCTTCCTTGGATGCGTTTATTGTTAAACGGCTTCTCTCGTCGGGGTGCTCATGCTGAGGCAGGCTCTTCTGCTCTCTGGAGGAGCTGCTAGCGCACTCGCAGGGCTTCTGGGAGCTGCTCGCGCACGCCGCCTTCCGGGGGCAGGGCGTCCCGCTCGTGCCAGAGCCGGTGTGCTGGGTGCGGCACGTGCACGCGGCGCCCCGATCCATGGCCGACTTGCGGCGGCTACTGCGCCCAGTCTCTCCGCCATTCAGCCTGGAGGCCATGCAGGAGATCCTCCACCAGTCGCCCGCCGGGATTGCTGCCGTCATGGAGGCGAAGCAGCTGCCGCAGGCAGTGATCCTGGATGTATAGGGCAGCTGCAGGCCTCACCCGAGGCGCAGAGGCATGCGTATGCGGAGCCAAGAAGCTGCGGCATGGGCCTGTTCAGGACGACGGCATCCAAGACCAGCAGCAGACAGAGGGCCAGGTTGTACAGACAGACTGCTGTGAAGAAGGTGGCTGACATCACAGTGTTCGTGGACTGGTCAGTCAATGCCGAGATCGATATGATAATCGCGTGGGTGATCGGCACCACTTTCACGTAATCGGGGTGCTACGGTTGATTGCTGCATCTAGCTCGACATCAATTGCAAGTGCAACATCAGCATGACACCCCGCGAGAAGGTCAGCAAGAGCGTGCGCACGTCCTGTACCAGCTCCTCAGACACACTCCAGCCCGCCACTTCCGAAGGCCAGATGGAACGATGCATTCCTCATTTGCAGCCTGCAGATCAATCTGTTCATGGTCTGTGTATGTACTCGCCGCAGCGCTTCTCCCGAAACTCTTCGAGCATTGCGGCGCGGAGGACACGTAGAGGCGAGGGCGTCCGAGCCGCCAGTCCAGCAGAGAATGGCGCACGGCTCGCCCCATCGCCGTCTTCCAGGCACCCTTGGCCACAGGCGAGCGTCCTCTTTCGGGAGGCCGTGACACTGAGCCGCCGCAGGCCCCCCCCCCCCCCCTGATGCACTTGCTCGCGCAGACGACGACGACGACGACGACGACGACGACGACGACGACGACGACGACGACGCCCTGGCTGCCGGCAGGTAGCTGATGCCCCGTGCAGGGCCCGCACCCGAGGAGGCCGGGCAGCGGCCCGCTCAGCACTAGGCGTTCCTGCGTTTCCCGCGTGCTGCGTCGCGCCACGGGGGTCTCGACGGTGGACCCTATGGGTCAGAGGGGGGGAAAGTACCCAGACAGGATCGCGTCGTAAAACATATCAGGACGGGAGGTTTTTGGCCAATTTCGGCCACGGGAGGCCCTCGCCCGGCCTCGGGACCGTCAACCATCGATTCAGGATGAGAAGCCGGCTCCCGGGAGAGGGTCTGGGCTTCGAACTTCTGGTCAGAGCGCATCCCGGGATAGGTCCGGGCGTAGCGGTATCGGTGCCTGTCTGTTTCCCCAGTTAGGGGGACCACCGTGCGGACCAGTTGGCTGGCCAAGCGCGGCGCAAGGGTCAGTGGGCTTGCCCGCAGCACTAAAAGGAGTCTTGCGTGCTCGGCACAGTTCCTCAAACCATGAGCTCGTCGCAACCCGAATTAGTCCAATGTCTTGTTGCAGGTGGACGTGCACAGTCCAACGTAATGCGATGACACGCAATCTGGAATGTATACTGACAAAGCAATACATAGCATCACCTGGGGTATCATGTAGCAGCATCGCGTACAATTGAATTTCGTAGCATTGCGTGTAGTGACGTACCATGTCATATCATATGACAGAATTGTGTTGCACCTCGCAATCCGCACGACATTCCGTAGTCTAGCATCGTCTGGTCACTCCTGGTATAATATTGCCAAGTATGGCAACGCCAGCATAGCATAGCGCAGCTGGTGTACGAACAGCTATGGTGCCATCCTTCAAATACTACAGAGGTCATTTGATATGTGCTGCTTTATGCTTGCGACTGACCTCGCGTCGTATGGGCGGTCAATGTCCTTGTTCAGCTCTTGCACCTCCTCTAACTATGCAGGGCCCTCCACCTTCGAATTCCTCGAGCGCATCCACGCACTCTTACTAGTAGTGCTCGCATAATTTTCAGATCTCGTCACTGCCCACCCTTTATATCGTATGACTCGGCTAGCATTACTCGGCCGCGAGCGAGCGGGGGGGGGGAAGTGAGAAGGAGAAGGCCTTCTCAGAAGGGAAGTGAGAAGGCCGAGAAGGCTTCTGAGCCTTCCCGGAAGACAGAAACCGAAACTCCTCCGAAGGCGCGAGGGCTCGTGAGAAGTCCCGCCGCCCTCTGAGGAGGCCTTCCCCTTCTCACTTTCCCCCCCTCGCTCGCCGTCGAGTCGGCAACACCCCAACATACTTATACTATATGTGCGTCGCCCCCCCAGGAGCGACGCGCGCACCGAGAAATCTTATAGTATATGCGTCGTGGCGGGCGCTTTCTGGCCACACCGCTCGGGAAACGATATACTACAAGATGGGTATACTATATGTTCGGGTCGGACGCGCGCCTCCAAGGAGGACATATAGTACTAGTATGTCCATGTGCGTCCCATCGAGTGACAGCCACGACCCCCCAGCCCGGCCCTGCACCTCGGGGCCCTCTCTCCGGCCTCTGGCTGCGCAGCCCGGCCGGCCCGCGGAGGGCTTCGTGCCGCATTTCCCCGCCCGCGGGCGCCTCGCGGGCGCCTCGTGCGCGTCCGCCGAGGCGTCTCGCCGGGGGCCCCCCCCCGCGGGCGCCCAGCGTGAGGCAGTCGAAGGTGTCGGGCAACCCATCAGAGCCCCGAATCATCAGGGGTAACTCGGGTCAGGGATAACTCGGGTTCCTTTTTCGGGAATCCAAGCCCGAGTTACCCCGGACCCGAGTTACCCCGGATAACTCGGGCGCCCAAACCCAACCGAGGGGAGGTGGGCACAGCAGAGCGGATCGAGAGCAGAGCGAGGCAGAGCCGAGGACCGAGGAGCGCGGGCCTCGGTGAGGAAGCATGGGGGGGGGGGGGGGGGGGGCGGGGGGGGGGGGGGGCCATTCCCCAGATCGAGCGCCGAGCTCCCAGGGCGACCCCCCGGGGTCGGGGAGCTGGGCGTACGGGCTTCGGGCACTGCGAAGGGGGATCACCACTAGGGGGGTCACCCGCACCTCTTGGGAATCGAGATTCCAGGATCCATTCGGGGAAGCCCAATTGGTGCAAAGGTGGCCGTTTTTCGTAGACATCGGGCTTCTGGGTGCACGTTTGAGAAGGTATGGAGCCCCCTTGAGCCGTCCTGGGGCCACACGGAGCCATGCTGCAGGCAGCATCTCACAATAGTACGGAAGAACATTTGGTTATTTGGTGCACGTTGGCCCATCTTGGACGAATTTGGACGCTCCAATGCCTCGCGCCCCCTTGGGTCCTGATCCGTGAGCGCGGGGTGGGGGTACATCTAGCTGCCTTTTGAAGCGGAAAGAGGGTTTGAGTTCGAAGGTCTGGTGCTCCGACGCTTCCTGCGTCGGGAGGTATGGAACCTGCGTGAAACAAAATTACACTGTACGTACGTAGCACCCCGCAGATGCGGATAAGAGTGAGGGGGCGGTGGGGACGTCGGCAGTCTGCGAGACTCTAGAGAAGCCCGCCGCAGGCGCCAACGTTTTACAAATTATACGACGAGCCCGCCGCAGGCGCCGATTTTCTCTTCAAACCAATGCGGATCGGTCGCGGGTGGGTCGCGGGTGGGTCGCGGGTGGGTCGCGTGTGGGTTGCGGGCAGGGTCGCGGGATGGGTCGCGGAGTGGGTCGCGGGGTGGGTCGCGGGATGGGTCGCGGGGTGGGTCGCGCGTGGGTCGCGCGTGGGTCGCGGGTGGGTCGCGGGTGGGTCGCGGGGAGGGTCGCGGGCTGGGTCGCGGGTGGGTCGCGGGGTGGGTCGCGGGTGGGTCGCGGGGTGGGTCACGGGGTGGGTCACGGGGTGGGTCGCAGGTGGGTCGCGGGATGGGTCACGGCGTGGGTCGCGGGCTGGGTCGCGGGGTGGACGACAACAAACAACAACAGCAGCAACAACAGCAGCAACAACAACAACAGCAACAACAATACCAACAACAACAAAACTACAAACAAACAAGCAAGGAAGCAAGCAAACAAAAACAACAACAACAACAACAACAACAACAACAACAACAACAACAACAACAACACCTCCAACACCAAACATTTTAAGACTGTTCGCTCCTATCTGCTCACGTGCCAATCAGTACGTCTATCCCAAACCCTCGGTACCCGCCCTCGTCGTCTTCGATCGTACCCCCTTGGGGGTAGATCTTCCTCACCTGCCACGTGTTTTTATGCAGCCCCTTAAACAAGGGAAGAGAGGACGGGTGAAAGGGGGAGAGAGAAGAATGGAGCACGAGACAAATTAGCAGCTGGGGGGGCAAGGAGCAGAAGTCAAGTGGTATAACCACACGGGCAGATCGGGTGGGCAGACCCATAGCGCCCAGACCCATAACCAAAGGGCCCAGGCGACGAGGTCGAGCAGGCGGGTTGCTGAAGCGTGGGTCGTGCATGAATCGCGAGGAAGTCTCGAACGACAACGCGATTCCCAAGTAAATCGTGAGAAAAGCCAGCGTGGGAACTAACAACAACACCATCAACAATAAAAAACGCAGCAGCAGCAACAACAACAACAGCATCAACAACAACAACAGCAGCATCAGCAACCAACAATACTTTAAAGACTGTTTGCCCCTATTTTCTCACGTGCCACCCAATACGTATATCCCGAACCCTCGGTACCCGCCCTCGTCGTCTTCGATCGTACCCCCTTGAGGGTATATCTTCCTTACCTGCCACGTGTATTTAGTGCGGCCTCTAAACAAGGTATGAGAGGACGTGTGGAAGGGGGAGGGAGAAGAATGGAGCACGAGAGAAAAAAGGAGGAGGTGGGCAAGGAGCAGAAAACTAGTGGTAGAACCAGACGGGCAGATCGGGTGGGCTGACCCATAGCGGGCAGCTCGGGAAGGCGGGCCCAGGCGACGAGGTCGAGCAGGCGGGTTGCTGAAGCGTGGGTCGTGCATGAATCGCGAGGAAGTCTCAAGCGATAGCGCGATTCCCAAGTAAATCGTAAGAAAAGCCAGCGTGGGCCACGAAGGGCACATCATCCAACTCCACAGAGGGCAGCGACGGGGCCGCTGCGGGCAGCGCCGGGGCCACTAAGGGCAGCGAGGGGGCCACAAAGGGCGACAGCGGGGCCACGAAGGGCAATCATATGGGGCCACGACGGGAACGAGCGAGCAGCGGCCACGAAACACATTCGTTTACGGGACCACAACGGGCGACAGCGGGGCCACTGAGGGCAGCAAAGGGGCCACGAAGGGCAGCGAGGGGGCCACGAAGGGCGACAGCGGGGCTACGAAGGGCTTGCGCATGGGGCCACGACGGGCACGTGCAAGCGGAGGCCACGAAGGGCATATAATGCGGGGCCACAAGGGCAGCGACGGGGTCACTGAAGGCAGCAACGGGGCCACGACGGGCATCGAGCGAAGACGACCGCGGAACCAGTACGGGCAACGAGGGGCATCGAAGGCGGGCGGAGGGCAACGAGCCTCGACTGCAATCATTAACGGGCTGGTCGGGCGGGCGGGCCCCGACGGGCGGGTCGAGTGGGCGGGTCGTTGAAGCGTGAGTCCTGCTTGAACCTCCAGGCAACATTTAGCGGGACCGCGATTCCTGAGTGTCGAGGTCTGCGAGGAAATATCAAGCGAAGCGGTTCGGTGGTAAGTTGCGAGGAAGTCCCACGCGAGAACACGATTCTGCAATGCATTGTCAGGAAGTATCAGGCGGGTGCCGCGATTCGGTGGTAAATTGGCAGGGGCTCCCAAGCGAGAGCGCGATTCTTCAATACATTGTGAGGAAGTATCAGGCAGGAGCCGTCGTTGGTGTAAACAGGGGGCCAACCACACATTTTGACTTTCAAGATTTTCTTTGATATTATAAAACAGGGTGCGAGCCCCGGGAGGGACACTTCAATCGAACAAATACAATGTGCACTGGGCGGGGGGGATCGACTAACATTATTTTTCAGAAATGAGAGTTCAACAACAACAAATGTTACGACAGTTCGCTCTTACTGGCACGCGTGTTTCGCATTCCGTATGCCCAACCTTCGATACCCGCCCAGTTCGTCTTTGATTGTACCCCTCTCGGGGGAATCTCTTCCTTGTCGGCCACTGACTGAAGTGCGAAGAAGTCTCGAGCGAAAGCGCCGTTCTTGAGTTCGGAGGCCTCTCTGGCCAGGGGCTCTCGGAATACCAATGGAGAAATCATCGAACGGGAGCTCTTGTCGCCGTGTCCGGGCATCCACCAACTTGCCTGAATTACGGGAAAGTCTCGAGCGAGAGCGCCGTTCCTGAGTTCGGGGGCTTCTCTGGCCAGGGGCTCTCGGAGTAAATCGTGAGGAAGTATCGAGCAGGAGCCCTTGTCGTCGTGGGTGGGCCTCCGCCAACTTAATTGAATTGCGAGGAAGTCTCGAGCGAAAGCGCCGTTCTTAGTTCGGGGGCCTCTCTGGCCAGGGTGTCTCGGGGTAAATTGTGAGGAAGTATCGGGCAGGAGCCGTTGTTGTCGTAGCTGGGCCTCACCGGGCCCACATTTAGGCTCAAGCCAACGCTCGAGAGGGAGCCTCGTTTTCAGAGAAAATGAAGCCGGCGTCGAGGCGAGAGCACGCGGAACTTTTCCCTTAGATCAACCTTAATTATTTTTTAGAAAGGAGTATTGAACAACAACAGTTATAACAAGAACAACAAGAACAACAAGAACAACAATAACAACAACAACAACAACAACAACAACAACAACAACAACAACAACAACAATAACAACAGCAACCACAGCAATAACAACAACAACAACAACGCAACAAGCAGAATCCTCACCACGGATTCTCCCTTCAGCCACGCACCCAGGGACAATGAATGACCGTTCGGCCCCCTCACTCTGATCTTCTTTCGAGTGTGTCATGTATTGTAGTAAAGCACGTGGGCTGCTAAGTCTTGTGAATCTGCACTGGGGACAGCGGAATTGAAGGGTGGTATGCTTGATTGTTGATCGGTCCGCCATGTCGCGCCATGATTGTTCGCCGTGGGCACATTCAGGCTCAAGCAGTAGAGGTGATGGCTCCCAAGTGAATTGCCGAAGTGCAGCAATGGCTAAGGGACCTGGCGGGAAGGGCAAGCCCGCTGGCTTGAAAATCGACATCGGGAGCTCTGAATTGGCATTCAAGCTTCTGGTCAGCAGCAACTGCGCGGGCAAGATTATCGGCCGCGGTGGCTCGGAGATAGCTGCCCTTCGGCGGAACCTCGGCGTGGGCTGTCATATCCATGGTCCTCAGAATTGTTTTCCCAATACTGATCTGCAGGTCGTCGTGCTCTTCGGCGCCAAGGCCAGCATCGAATACTCGTTAAGCGGGATGGTGAGCAAGATTGCCGAGGCAGCTCAAGAGTTCCAGGCGCCCGAACAGGAGTTAGCCGCCTTCGTTATCATGAGCGCTAATG
>CAUYUJ010015837.1:1035085-1130085 GCA_963575745.1 Prorocentrum cordatum
CCCCGCATTTTGGCGCACCCCTCACAAGGTTCGTGGCCCCATAGGGAGCTCCACCGAAGGCCCCAGTGGCAGGCTCCGCATGGCGGCCCCGCCCCATTTTGGCGCACCCCTCACACGGTTCGTGGCCCCATAGGGAGCTCCACCGAAGATGATGCCCACGATTGCGGTATTAACAATTGCTTATGGTTGGGTCTTTCGCCAGGCTAATTGTTTTTCTCAGCTGGTTTCTGACGTGTTTTCTGTCCCTCTCTCCCGCTCTCTCTCTCTCTCTCTCTCTCTCTGTAGATTAACTCCCATTCAAGAGATTTGCGTGCTGCTCTTAATGGGTACAGTATACTTTTACACATACTCTTTACTTGAAGGTGAACGGGCCATTCAACACGCAACGTCGACAAAGGCTGATGTGCAGAGGAACGAGGTGGTGGCGAGGGTGATATCGGGTTGTTCCTCAGGGGCCGCTCATCGGCATGCCGTCGGTCGTTGTGGAAACATTTGGGGTTGGGTTTTGTTGGAATGATGCCGAGACCTTCGAGCACACATACACACCAACAAAATGCGTGCTGAGGAGATCTGCCGCAAGGCCACAAAACAATTGTATGTCGTACGTCTCAAGAGATTTGGCAGTTGGCAAATCACCCATCCTGACATAGCCGCCCACACATAACATATACGTATGTTTTCAGCGTTCGGTGCCGGGATGTTGCGAAATTTGGTGCGGATGCTGAACTCACTTGTGGTGCGGGTTCCAGTGGCCCCAGCGCAACTTCAATTTCGAGGAGGTGGTGGCAGCTGCACAGAACAACCTCTCAGTGTATTTTCACTGGCCGTGACGGTTGGCATGCGCCGATGTGGCACGAATGGGGACTACTGCGTTGGTTGGTGCTGAGCATATTGGAAGAACAGCAAATAAGCAAGAGCTGCGAGTAGATGTTGTAGCCCCAGGGTTAAGTCTCCTTCTGGTTTCGAGCGGCTTGGTGCGCGGCCACCCGCCAACATTTTTCAATTGAAGACCAGCCTGGGGGTACTGATGTTGTTCCATTCTTTGTGGGAGCTCACAAATTCATACATAATGGCCTAGTTGATGTGGTTCGGCCCCAGCGAAAAATCAGATCCGGAGGGGGGCGGCGGCGGGTGCACAACCAATGCTTCTCCAAGGGCCCGAAGTGCTTGGCGACATGCGAGCCACCAAACGTTGCAAAAAGCTCACACAGAAATCCATGTTTTGCGGGCCGCCACCACTACCCAATTATTACTCCGTGGGGAATGCCGACATGATGACCGCGTTGAGCCGGGACAGAGGGTGTTCTGCAAGGCACCCGGATGGCGCGCCTCCGCGCGAGGTGCTGGAGGCCATGGTCGAGGCCCGCGCTCACATAGCGGACACAGTGGTCGAAAACCGGTTCCTGTGCAAAACGGTGCCGTCCACGCTCTCGACGTACGCATCGCATTTGCGTATGATTGCGTGGGCGTCTGAGCTCTTCGGTGAGCCCCCGCTGGGGTGCAGTGTGCAGCACATACGTAAGGTCGCGGCCGTGTGCGCGTGTGCTGCCACGCAGCGCGGGTGGCTGAGCGCTTGGGCCATGGCGCACCAGGTGGCAGGCGTGCCTTGGCAGGGCGACCGCGATGCCATCTTGCGAGGGGTCAATCTGGGCACCGTGAAAGGCAGGACGCCCCGCCAGCCCAGGCAACGCGTGGACAAAGCGTTGATGAAGGCCTTGTTGCGGCACGCCTTTCCGCAAGGTCGGGTGTGGTGGTGCCTCATAGCTGTGCTGGCGTACAACTTCTTGTTGCGTATGCCGTCGGAGCTGTTCCGCCAGTATCGGCGGGGTCTGCTACAGGTGGCAGGCAATCGTTTCCTTTACGGTCCCATTCGGCGCAAGCAGCGCCAAGACTTTTGCACTGCATTTGCCTTTTGCCTCTGCAATACGGACGAGGCGCTATGTCTGCACACGTGGCTGCCTCTGCTGGACGAGCAGGCCCGGGCGAGTGCCGGTCCGCCGTTGGGCGGGTTCACCCCAGCGTCGTGGACTCGCGAATTTCTCGAACACTTGGCCGCCATTGACATCCGGCGTGGCGCCGCCAAGGATGTTTTTGCAGCGTCCGGCGTTGAGGCCATGCTGTCGCGTGGTGGGTGGCGTTCCCTCGCCTCCGCGCGGCCGTATGTGTCGGGCGATGAGGTGGCAGCGGGCCTGCTCGCGCAGGGCGTCATTGACGACAGCGGCCCGGAGAATTGGTCTTTGCGTGTCCTTGCCACCGCCCTTTACATTGGCATTGGGCGCCAGTGGCAGTCCGCGCGGCGAGGTGCCGCTGCACCTCGCTCTTGCTTCAGCGCCGTGCGCTATGCAAAAAAGAAAGAGTGGGAGGGGAGCGGGCTAACGCTGATTCGCGAAGGTGAAGCAATGTTAGCACTGCTTGCCCCATGCATGTTCTGTCCTCTCCCCCTTTGCTTCTCCTTCCCCTCTTTGTGCCGCTGCAGCAATGTCGGATCAGGGGGGGCCGCTTGTCCCACCCTCCCACCCTCTTTTTCTGCCTGCCCCTGCTGGGGCGACGGTGGCAGTCCGCGCGGCGAGGTGCCGCTGCACCTCGCTCTTGGGCGCCGGGGGCAGTCCGCGCGGCGAGGTGCCGCTGCACTTCGCTCTTGCTTCAGTGCCGAGCGCAATGCAAAAAAGAAAGTGTGGGAGGGGAGCGGGCCGGGCTAACGTTGCAAAAAGCTCACACCGAAGTCCATGTTTTGCGGACCGCCACCACCACCCCATTATTATAGGTGAAACAGCCTATTCATGTTTTGCGACCCACCACCACTACTTCCTTATCCGAGTCTGAGTTTCCAGTGCCCCCACCAGGTTTGGAAACGTATGGGAAACACGAACGTGATTCATTATTGTTTGTCTCGCATGGGTGCCGTGGAAGTTACCAAACCACATAAAAAAAAACACAGGCCAATTGCCTCATGGACCCGCCAAAAGAATCACCTCCAAATTCGAAGTACCACCTTCTGGCCTTGATGGCCCTTGAGTACGACCCTGTGAAGCGGTTTTGCGCGGGCGGTACCTCCACTCGCCTCGTGCTCCGAGGTCCAAAAGTGGCGAGCCACAGCTCGGGTTGCGCGACAGCCGATGGACATGTCGGGGTCTCTGGTGATGGGCCTCGAAGTGCCACCTGCGCCGCAAGTACAAAACGGTACGGCGCCCTTTGTTGTTTCCACCAGATCTGGCATTATCCAGAATAAGCACATGTTTCCCCCCGTTTGGGATCGAGCAACTGTTTGGACCCAGAATGTGCTTCTCACAATTCTCGGTCCTCGGTTCTGGGTCGCGCCCGACTTGGGCATTTGTTGCTGCTCTGGGTCGAGATGTCCCAAGTTTGGGCGGATTCCGCAGCTCCTAAGGCTCAATGTGTGTTCTCCTTGTGGGCCTTCCTTGGGGCCGCCTTTGGGGTATATTGGGGTCCTCTTGGGAGCATCGGGTGCCGTGTTGAAGCGAATTTGGTGGTCTGGGGCCGTGATGGACACTGGCAAGACTGAAACAGCGAAAATACAACAATTGATATGCTCTTTGTCACTGATTCAGGCCTCATGGGCCCCTTTAGTAAGGAACCTCAAGGCGGCCGAAGCTGCCCACCCCAAAACGTCCCAAAACGATGAACTGGGGACACCTTGGCGCATGTTGGAGGTATGGGGTTCTCAGCCGCGGTCCCGAGGCCTCGGGAGGAAGTCGCGCGGCGAGCCTGGAGAGTACCCCAAAGCGCCCGACGACCTCCCGAGAATCCGAGGCCCCCGGCTTCGAAGAGGATTCCATTATTTGAGTACCCCTACGTCGAGGACCGTTGGGTGGGGCAGATTCGCCGCCTCGCCGATTCAGTGGAAGCAGTAGGTGAGTAGCCTAGTGTCCCGCGTGTTGCCAATGCACTTCGCAGTGCACGGTGGAGTACGTGTCTGCACGTTGAGGACCTTACGGGAGTTGATGACTCCCCGCTCTGTGCCAGGGGCACGGTGGCGGAGTCCAGCAGCGTGGCCCACACGAATTGCTCGTAATCTGATTGAGGGCGGAGGTGTCCAGCCAATTGTTCGGTTCCTTGTTGCGCAGCGTGGTGCCATTTGCGCAGTATTGTCTGCGCGTAGTGTCGTGGGCGAGGTCTCGCGTGCGAGGTACCTTGGGCTTGTGCGTCGCGCCGTGTGGGTGGTCGCGCTTTCCCCGCTTCTGCGGGATGAGCCACATGGTTTGAGGGCTTACCTCCACCCACTCGTCCTTCTCCTGGCCTCCGCATCTCTTCTGTCCCGTTCTGGTTGTGCTGCCTCGGATGTCTGCGTCTTTGGTGCATCCTTGTTCGCCTTCCCCCGCATTGCGCCGCGTGACCTGTGGGCCTTTCTCCTTCCACTCATCTTCTTCTTCGCCACCACCTTCTGACGGCTCTTTTCTCGGAGATGGTTCCATCTCGTTGGGCCTGGCCATTTTTCACATATGGTTTTGACCGCCAACCGCGTCTTGCCGTTGAGATCAGTGTGTGAGCGCATCACAGGATGTGGTGAACTTCGGTTGTTTATGCACATTTCAATGGCGCTATAGGCGCACCTACATACATTCATGCATGCATGCATGCGTGCACGCATACATACACATACATACCTTCATGCATGAGTGCATACATGCGCACACACATGCAACTCTACATATACATACACACATATACATACATGCATACATGCATACATACACATACATACATACATCCATACATCCATACATACATACATACATATACATACGTACATACATACATACATACATACATACATACATACACACACATACATACATACATGCATGCATGCATGCATGCATACATACATGCATGCATACATACGTGCGTGCGTGCGTACGTACATACATACATACATACATACATACGCATGTGCGTGCATACATATATGTATATATATACATACATACATGCATGCAGCCATACATACATGTATGCATACGTATATACACACATACGCACACATATATATATATATGTATATATATACACATGCATACACACATCTACATACAAGCATACACACACGTACACACACATCCATAAATACATGCATACACACATGCATGCATGCATACGTGCATGCACTCGCACATACATTCACGCACACACGCATACATGCATACATACTTTCGTGCATACATGCGTGCATACATACACACATCAGAGTGAGGGGGCCGAACGGTCATTCACTGTCCCTGGGTGCGTGGCTGAAGTGGAATTCCGCAATGCGGATTCGTGCTGTTGTTTGTTGTTGTTTGTTGTTTGTTGTCGTCGTCCCCCCCGCAACCCGCCCCGCGACCCACCCGCGACCCACCCGCGACCCACCAGCGACCCACCGGCGACCCACCCGCGACCCACCCCGCGACCCACCCGCGACCCACCTGCGACCCAAACCACGTTCAAGGCCAGAGTGAGGGGGCCGAACGGACATTCACTGTCCCTGGGTGCGTGGCTGAAGTGAAATTCCGCAATGCGGATTCGTGTTGTTGTTTGTTGTTGTTTGTTGTTTGTTGTCGTCGTCCCCCCCGCAACCCGCCCCGCGACCCACCCGCGACCCACCCGCGACCCGCCCGCGGCCCACCCGCGACCCACCCGCGACCCACCCGCGACCCACCCCGCGACCCACCCCGCGACCCACCCCGCGACCCACCCCGCGACCCACCCCGCGACCCGCCCGCGGCCCACCCCGCGACCCACCCGCGACCCACCCGCGACCCACCCGCGACCCACCCGCGGCGACCCACCCGCGACCCACCCGCGACCCACCCCGCGACCCACCTTCGACCCAAACCACGGTCAAGGTCAGAGTGAGGGGGCCGAACGGCCATTCACTGTCCCTGGGTGCGTGGCTGAAGTGGGATTCCGCAATGCGGATTCGTTGTTGTTGTTTGTTATTTGTTGTTTGTCGTCGTCCCCCCGCAACCCGCCCCGCGACCCACCCGCGACCCACCCCGCGACCCACCCCGCGACCCACCCGCGACCCACCCGCGACCCACCCGCGACCCCGCGACCCACCCCGCGACCCACCCCGCGACCCACCCCGCGACCCACCCCGCGACCCACCCCGCGACCCGCCCGCGGCCCACCCCGCGACCCACCCGCGACCCACCCGCGACCCACCCGCGACCCACCCGCGACCCACCAGCGACCCACCCGCGACCCACCCGCGACCCACCTTTGACCCAAACCAAGTTCAAGGTACAAACCACAATTTTCGGCGCCTGCGGCGGGCTTTTCTTTGCATTCCTTCCAGGTGGAGAGCCCGCGACCCACCCCGTGACCAACTTGCGACCAACCCGCGACCCAAACCACGTTCATGGTACAAACCATATTTTTCGGCGCCTGCGGCGGGCATCTGTTGCAGTCGTTTTAAGTGGAGAGCCCGCGGCCCACCCGCGACCACGTTCAGGGTAGAAACTTTTTTTGTTCGGCGCCTGCGGCGGGCATCTTTTGCATTCGTTCCCGGTGGAGAACCCGCGGCCCACCCGCGACCCAAACCATGTTCAGTGTACAAACCAATGTTTGGGGCGCCTGCGGCGGGCTGCTTTTGCATTCCTTCCAGGTTGAGGTGGAGAGCCCGCGACCCACCCGCGACCCAAACCACGCTCACTGAACAAACCAATGCCGCACAAGCGCGGCGGCGGATTTTTGCATGCCGTCTGAGCCCGCAAGGACCTCTTCAAGCCTCGCGCATCCACACCAGCCCGTCCAGCAACTTTGCCCTGGCGAGTTGCCTTGATCAGAGAAGTCGGGGAGCATAAAGTGGAAAAAAAGGATTGCGTTCTCTTTATCTTGGGAAAGGAGGGGGAGGCAGGAGGAGTAAACAGGGGACGAGGAGGACGCGGAAGAAGAGAGGATGTAAGGAAAATGTGGAGGAAGAGGAGGAGGAGCAGGAGGACGAGAAGGGGGAGGAGGGGGAGGAGGGGGAGCAGGAGGACGAGGAGGGGGAGGAGGGGAAGTAGGGGGAGAAGGGGGCGGAGAATGGATGATGGACGACAATGGGAGGACGATGATGCAGGCCGATGAGGAGGAGGACGACAATGGGAGGACGATGATGAAAGGACGAGGGGGGGAGGGAGGACGAGGAAGAAGAGGAGGAGGACGAGGTGGAGGAGGAGGATGACGATGACGATGAGGACGAGGACGAGGACGAGGAGGAGGAGGAGGAGGAGGCGGAGGAGGAGAGCGCCATCGACAGGGAAGGCGGGGGCCACGAGGTCCGCCGGCTCGACGACGCCCGCGTCGCCCGCGCCCGTCCCCTCACTCTTATCCGCAATTACGGGGTGCTACGCACAAGCCACCATTTTCGGCGCCTGCGGCGGGCTTTTCTTTGCATTCCTTCCAGGTGGAGAGCCCGCGACCCACCCCGTGACCAACTTGCGACCAAACCGCGACCCAAACCATGTTCAGGGTACAAACCACATTTTTCGGCGCCTGCGGCGGGCATCTGTTGCAGTCGTTTCAAGTGGAGAGCCCGCGGCCCACCCGCGACCACGTTCAGGGTAGAAACTCTTTTTTCCGGCGCCTGCGGCGGGCATCTTTTGAATTCGTTCCCGGTGGAGAACCCGCGGCCCACCCGCGACCCAAACCATGTTCAGTGTACAAACCAATGTTTGGGGCGCCTGCGGCGGGCTGCTTTTGCATTCCTTCCAGGTTGAGGTGGAGAGCCCGCGACCCACCCGCGACCCAAACCACGCTCACTGAACAAGTCAATGCCGCACAAGCGCGGCGGCGGATTTTTGCATGCCGTCTGAGCCCGCAAGGACACCTTCAAGCCCCACGCATCCACACCAGCCCGTCCAGCAACTTTGCCCTGGCGAGCTGCCTTGATCAGAGAAGTCGGGGAGCATAAAGTGGAAAAAAGGATTGCGTTCTCTTTATCTTGGGAAAGGAGGGGGAGACAGGAGGAGTAAACAGGGGACGAGGAGGACGCGGAAGAAGAGAGGATGTAAGGAAAATGTGGAGGAAGAGGGGGAGGAGCAGGAGGACGAGAAGGGGGAGGAGGGGGAGGAGGGGGAGCAGGAGGACGAGGAGGGGGAGGAGGGGAAGTAGGGGGAGAAGGGGGCGGAGGATGATGATGGACGACAATGGGAGGACGATGATGGAGGCCGATGAGGAGGAGGACGACAATGGGAGGACAATGATGAAAGGACGAGGGGGGGAGGGAGGACGAGGAAGAAGAGGAGGAGGACGAGGTGGAGGAGGAGGATGACGATGACGATGAGGACGAGGACGAGGAGGAGGAGGAGGAGGAGGAGAAGGAGAGCGCCATCGACAGGGAAGGCGGGGGCCACGAGGTCCGCCGGCTCGACGACGCCCGCGTCGCCCGCGCCCGTCCCCTCACTCTTATCCGCAATTGCGGGGTGCTACGTACATCCATACGTCCATCAGTCCAGCTATGCAGCCAGGCATCCATCCATCCACACGTGCATACCTTCACACCTGCATACATACATACCCACATACGTTCATGCGTACATACATGCATACATACTTTCGCACGTCCATGCGTACATGCATACACCTACCTCCATACGTCAATCCATCCAGCCATCCGTCCAGGCATACATCTATCCACATTCGCATACCTACACACCTGCATACACGCATGCATGCATAGGTGCATCCATACATACATCTATATATGCATACAGGTGTACACACGTACGTACGTACACGCATGCATTCGCACATACCTACATACACGCACTCGTACATGTTGCGCACATGCATACCTGTCCACATACACACATACATACATGTAGATGTATACGCACGCATGCATCCATACACCCATACACCCCAACACACATCTATACGCACGTAACCATACATACATACATGCAGTCATACACAACCATACATACACAAACACGCATACCTACCTATATGCATACGTACACACACGTACACACATACATACATACATACACGCATGCTTACATTTACATGCACACGTACGTACATTCACAGCGATACACATACATATATACACACGTACATATCTATATACAAACATACAAACACACTTGCAAGCAAACTAACATACACAAACATCTCATGTATATGTGCAGATCTGCATATGTGCATTCATACGTACGTGCATTCACCCATATACATTCATACCTACATGCACATATGCAGACATACATGCATACACACATACATACTTACACATACATACATACATACATACATACATACATACATACATGCGTACATTCATACATACTTGTAGGTGCACGACTGCATTGGCGCTTCGTGTCTTGCAGTTCGGTCCTTCGAGTTTCGCTAATGTTTGGCTGCCGCGCCCTCTTAGTTGGCCTTCGTACAATCGCCATCTGAAAAGGGCGCGGGACCTTGGGGTAAGGCCAGTTCGGGGGTCGTTGTTAAGACAGGCGAGTTGTTGACGACGATCGTGGGTGGGGAACTTTCGGGAACCTTGTTTGAAGTTTCTGAAGGCCTCCTGAGCGTTTCTGGGAGACTCGGGCGCTCGCTGGGTTGTAGGTCTGAGGTCTCTTGGGTGCTTGTTTGGGTCTCCTGGGGGGCTTTTCGGGGTCCTCGTGGAAACAGTTTTGAGGCCCTCGGGAGCCCCTTGGAGGCCGCTTCGAATGCTCCTGGGGCCTTCTCTGGGCTTCGTTTGGGGTTTCGTGGTGCCTCTCTGGGGCGTTTGGGCACCTGCTGGCGGTCTCGGGGGGCCTTGAGGCGCGGAGGGCTCGCCCTTGTTGGCGGTCTCGGGGGCATGTTGGGCCGTCGTGGGGGCCGCGTCGCGGGTGCATCTTCGGCCGTCTTGGGGCCTTTCGGGGCCGTCGGCCTTAAGATTCCAAGGTCGATCTATAGTGCGGCGTCGAACTAGAGCGCGTGAGACATAGTTTGCCGCGGGTCGTACTACTGTTGGGCGCGCGGAAAATAGTTCGACCCGCTGCTTTCGCACAGAAATGGTTTGGGCGCCCGTGCCGCGCGCCCCAGCTGGGAGGGGCCCATCTCTCTCTCTCTCTCTCTCTCTCTCCCTTTCCCTCTCTCTCTATGTATATATATATATATATATATGTATATATATATATATATATCAGCCGACAGCAATGAATGATAATGATGGGTGCGGAAACGTTCCTTTCAGCGCATGCGCACAATCGGTTGGCCGCGGAATTTGGCGACGCATGCCAACGACAACGCCGTCATGGATCTTTGTTGGCCCCTCCTTCGGCCAAACGCAGCTACAGATCCACCGAACTCCTCGCCCCTATAGTTCCAACGTTTCGCTGGCTCACCGCATTCCATGCAGAGCCCCAGCAACATGTTCATGTTAGGCTTGTTTCTGCAATTCGCAGGGAGCGCGTCTTCCAACGCGGACGTCTGCATGGCAAACTTGAATGAATGCTCGCGAAGAATATCCGTTGTGAACGGGTGATTGTCAGATAGCGCTTCGCAACACCGACTCAAGCTTGTCATCCCAGCGTGAATGGGTGATTATACAGCTGCCCGCTGGTCGGCGCCATCCCGTCTATCAAAAGGAATCCGCAATCTCCATCACCCATGGAACCATGTGCCTGAGCACCCCCGCGCAGCACAACATCATAGCCGTCTTCGCACGCTTCCCTGTCGCGACGCCCCGCGGCAGTCTCGGTGAGCGGCTGGTCTTCTCACCTGGCGGCTGCCTGACGTAGAACGCCATCAAATCAAGATGCAGGGTCAGCACGCGGGCTTTTCTGGGTAGCTCCAGCAACCTTTCTGTGAGTTACGAGGTACCAGACCAAACCCCTATGAAGTCAGCCGCCGGTCCAAGGTCAACAACGTGCAGCCAGTCTAGGTTCAGCAACTTTTCGTTCGCATGCGGCACTTGGAAGAGAGGGCGCACATGGTCGCTTGAAGCCATGATCCGCCCAATGATTTCTGACCGTGTGCGTCGGTGCGTTCTCCGCGGCGCGTCTCTGACAGTCTGCGATGCCACCTTAAGGGGCCCCCTGGAAACACGGGGGAGGCGCCCTCCATCTCCTCATCTACCATTTCTTCCTTTACTTCCCCATGTCAAACGCATCCTTCTTCCTCCTTCCTCCTCCACCGTCCCCCTCCTCCTCCTCCCCCTCTTCCTCCTCCTCTTTCTGCTTGTCCTCCTCCTCCTCTTCCTCCTCCTCCCCCCTCCGTCCTGTCTCTCCCCCCCCCCCTCCCGCTCTCCCTCTCCCCCATCCACCTCCTGACCTCTTCGTGGTCGTCCTCCTCCTCTTCCTCCTCCTCCTCCTCTTCCTCCTTCCCCTCCACCCCCTCCCCTTAGTCTCCTCCAAGCCCTTTCTCATTCTGGTAGGGGCCGCAGGACGACGACGACGGACCCCCGCTCCCAGAGGGGCCGTCACGGATTTCGGGCCGCAAGTTCCCGCGATGGTTTGCCGTCCCACGGGATTCGCACTTCTAGATGTTGCGCAGGAAGCGCGCTTCGTTGTCCTGCCAGCCAGGTAGCATGATCACCTTCTTTATTTTTTCCAAGCACCTTGGATCTGGCACAGCGCTCCGCCAATAGGTAAACCCGCTTGTCGGCGCTTCCTCCAAACATCGCTCGCGCCGCGCCGTCGGCCGGCGTTTTGAAGCCGAGTGAGTAAAGCTCCACCGCGCCACAACGAACATGCCATCGAATGCGCGGGGGCCAATGCGCTCTTCGAGGAACGCCGCGAACGGGGCCCGCGTGTTTTTTCCAGCGCCCGGAAGCCCCTGGCAACGTGAGGCCGGCGATTCCTGCGCTCGTGGATCGGCCCCCAAAGCGGAGGGTTCCGTCCTGCCACGCGCCCAGGGCCACCAGGTGGTCGCAACCGCTCTCGGCCCTCGCTCTCTGCACGTGGCGCACAACACCGCCGTCGAGACGACTCCGGAAGCGCGCGCCGCGCGCTCAACTTATGAAGCTCATGAAGGATTCCGCGTGGAGGCATCGTCGCTATGTCCATCAGCTGTTCTGCTCCTGACGTGGGGTCCCAGCCCCTCACCTGGCAATGATAATGCGGCGGCCGCCCTCTCTTGAAGATCTGGCGCCTGATCTTCCAGGCAACGTTTTTCATGCCCGACGTGGATTCCGAGGTGTGCAGGTCGGCGACGCCTGTCGCAGACGCAGAGACGCAGTCCTCGATTATGTGAGCACTGCGCTGCCCGCTGTCTGTCATGGGGGGGCAGCTTCCGCTTGGAAAGCATCTTGATTGCCCCCCGCGGGAGACGGGCGCGAGCGCGGCTGCATTGGGCCAGCTGCTGCGGGAACGGGCGGCTGAGGCAAGAAAACCTGTCTCTGTCCCGCGCCCCTCCTCGAGGGGATCCTTCAATCCCATGCTTCGCCCCGGCCCCCCCTCGCCGCCCTGTCCTTCCACCTCCCCATCTGTCCAGAGCCCGCCCTCCTGTCTGGCTATGCCATCCGCCATTGCCAATGGTATCCAGCCCTCGCGCCCCCCCGCGGCGAGTTTTTTTTTGTTTTCGCGCCCACGCGCGCGAGTGGGGCGCGCGGGGTGGGGCGGGGGGGGGGGGGCGGGGCAGGGGGCGCCCGAGAAAGCGGGCGGCCCCTCGCGGAGGGGCGCCCAGACAGAAGAAGTGGGGCGTCACCGTTGTCGGCTCGGCGACGCATGGGCTGCGCCGCGCGCTCGTTGTCGGGCGAGGCATAGCGCCCCACCCTTGTTGTATCTGTGCATGTATATATGAATATGTAGATGTAGGGCCTCAACTCAAGAGAGAAACCCTTCGAAACGCTTGAACGACAGCTGAATGCCCTCGAACATGTGTTCCATCGTGTTGAGAGCCGCCAGGGCCTCTGTCTTCAGTGTCTCGTGCATCTCCGCGTCCTTGCCGACAGAACCAGCGGCTTCAGTTTTCACCATGAGAACCTCCATCTTCGACTCGTGCTGGTCTGCTTTGTCCACGCACTCATTGCGTTCATCAGCCCGCTTCTGGAAGCACCGACAGCCCTTGTGCTCCTCGTCCCCAGCCATGGCGGGCAGCTGATCATTCGCGCGCTTCAACTCCTTGAGCTGCTTCTGATGCTTGGCAAGCGCTTGCCTCGGCAAGGAACATAAACGCGGAGTCCGCTTTCGAAAACAAGGGGGCCCCGAGAACACGGCGGATGCAAGCCAGTGCGCCTCGCCATCCCCTCTAGGAGGGGCAGCGGGGGCAAGGCGGGGGAGAGGCCGCCCCTTGTCTGCGAGGGGCCTGGGGGGCCCCAGAGGAAGAAAGGGGGGGCTCCAGAGGAGGAAGGGGGCGGCTGCCGAGGGCGGCGCGCGACTTCGTCTTTCGAGCGCGCGCTCTCTGGCCAGCGCGGGTCCTCGACCTTGACCTCGCCGCCCGCGCCTGCCCCCGAATTGCGGGGCGAGGGGGGCTCGCCCATCCCGCTGCCTGCAGCTGCGAGTTGGCTCATGTTCTTCAGGCTGGCTATCCCCGCGAAGGTGCGCGAATCCTTCGCCGCGAGCTTGTCATCACCCATGCTGCGCACCACGAAATGTCACTGCTTCCACAGTGGCCTGTTCTTGCTATATTCCGTGGCGGGAAGCTCGTCTTCGGCGTCTTGCTCTGCGCCGTTGTCCCCCCGCCACTCCTTGCGCGAACTCCGCGGCCGCCGCGACGTTGTCAAAGTCTTTGGTGGCGAGGCTCTTCAGGGCCAACGCCTGCGATGCATGCTGGCGCCCTCTCTCTCTCTTGGCAGAGCGGGCGCGAACGTCCTCGCTCGTGCCATTATCTTCGCAGGTGGCCAGACAGACTTAAGCGCCTTGTCCTTGTCACCCGCGAAGGTCTGCAAGAAGCGCTCCCGATTGCCTGGGTCGTTCATCCTTGTCATCCTTGTCCTTGTCCTTGTCCTTGACTTCCGACCGCCTGGGTCTTTCATCCCGTTCCACATGTCTTGGTCACCCAGGGGTCCATGAAGGATGCTCGAGCGATGAAAAACACGACCAGGTCCTAATTCTTGTTTTGAGCTATAGTGCGGCCCAGGAACCCGTGAGATCGAAGTATAGCGCTGCCCCGCGCTATAAATCGACCTTGGAGTCTTAAGGGTGGGCCCCACGGAAAAGGGCTGTCTTGGGGCGTTCTTGGGGGGCCTTTTGGTCCGTCTTGGAGCGCCGGAACTTCGAAAAAACGAGGAGGCAAACACGCAGAGAAAGCGGAGCCATCTTTGGGCGTGTTGGAGGTGTCTTGGACCGTCTTGAGGCCATCCTTGGCGTTTTGGGCTCTGGGACCGTCTTGGGGGCCTCATGGGAGCGTCGCTGACTATTTTGCTGGCTTGGCGGGGACCCCCACGGCCCAGCAGTCCCTGGTGACCTTGTCGAGGAGCGTCCCAGAAGGCACCTGGGGCCAGGGATTTGTGGGGAGGTCGTTTTGGGGGAGGGTTTCCGCCCCCCAGAATTCAAAGCATAGGAAGGGGAACATGTGTACACGTATCTACATGTGCATACGTGTGTGCCTGCCTACAATGAAATGAACAAATATCGCGTGTCGGCATCTATCGACCATCGTGTGTTCGTAACGGTTCGGTTGAGGACGGAATGCGTGCGGTGTTTTTTGTACCGTGTTGCCGAGTGCCGTGTCCGTGGTGATTACGTCGTGTTGCGCGCATGATGTTTTGTGCGCGGTGCCGTTCATGTTGCGTCGCGTGCGCGGCGTGGTGCGCGGCGCGCGCGAGCAATTGTTATATGCGCGCGCGCGTGCGCGCACCTCTCTTCCCGCCCACCGTGACGCCTTGCTCCTTTTTTGTTCGACCGATAAGAAAGAAGAGGAGGAGGGCAGAGAAAAAGGATGACGAGGCAGAGGAGGAGGGCAGAGAAAAGGATGACGAGGAAGAGGAGAGCGTTCAGTTCTACGTCCTAAGCGTTGCCCTCGGCCTAGGCCGAGGATCGAAGAGGGATCTCGAACGTATGCTGATGGTCCTTGAGCGTGTTCGGCCCTTTTCGGGCCTCCGCGGGCCTTCTGGGTACCCTCCGGGTACCTCCGGGGGCCAGGATCCTGGGCGGAGGGAGAGCGTTCCGTTCCGCGAGTGCGGGTGGGCGCGTTCGCGAGCCCATGCGCACAATGGTACCCAGAGGTCGACAAATAGGGCCATGACATCTTGCGTTTTGGGGGCATGGACAGTCGAGCTGTCACCCGGGGCCTCGCGATCTCGGGCCCTTCCCCCTTTCCCCCTGCTGCAGCCGGGCCAGGGTATAAGGTCGAGGTCGCTTCGGGGAGGGTATCCTATTGTTCTTCGTGTTTGCGTGATGCTCTTGTGCATCCCAGGGATGATACCCTGGCCCTGGCATGTTCTCTGTGTGTGCTTGGCTGGCGGAGGGTCTCATGCTCTTGAAGGATGTTCTTCTGTCCCAGGTCCCTTGGCTACTCTTCCTCGGCCTGGGCCCCTCGGGGGACAGCGCGCGCGCGCGCCGTTTCCCCAGGCTCAGTCGCCTGCCCCAGGGCCGAAGGGCTCGGGAAAGAAGGGCGGGCTGAAGTCGTTCGGCGCCGTGGGTGCCAGGATCAGGGCCGAGCACTCCCTGCTCCCTGCTCCTGCACCTCCTGCCCCTCCTGCGCCTCATGCATCTTTCCTTCTCCTCCTCGTCCTTCCTGCTTCCTCCTCCTGCATGTTTTTGCGTTGGGCAAGCGGTGGCTTGCGTCTGCCTGCTCCTCCCCCTGCATTTTCTGCACCTCCTGCTCCTTTCCTCCTCCTCGTCCTTCCTGCTTCCCCCTCCTGCACCTCTTGCGCCGGAGAAGCGTTGCTTGCGTGAGCCGTCGCGTCTTAGACTCCTACAGCTCCCTGCACGAGGCGGCTTTTCTGAGGGCCGCAGGGCTTGGCCACTTGGAGTCTGGCACGGTGTCGGCCCGCGTGGCCAAACTCGGCCGTGAGATCTTGGGGGCGCCTGCGCCTCCTGGCTGCTCGCTCGACCGCGATACTCCCCAGCGATGCTCCTCCCCAGCCTTTCGTAGGTGGCCTCATTCTCCTCTCCCGCCTCCTCCAGGGCAATCGCCCAGCGGGTCCACAGGTCTGCCACGTCGGGCCAGGAAGGGGAAGGAAGGAATGGAGGGGAACTGAAGGGGAGCAAGAGAGATGGAGAGGCACAGGTTCATGGACGAGAAGGGAGAGAGCGGGAGAGGGGATGGAGAGGGAAAGGACGAGAGATGGAGGGAGAGTGGGAGATGGAGAATGACGTGGGAGAAGCACCCATTGGGCGAGCATTGGGTGGGGGGGAGGGACAAAGAGGAGGACAAATCCAGTGGCAGCAGCGAACTCAGATCCCCGATGCCGTGATTCTCCCGCAACGCGGGATCCCGTAAAGCTCGATCCTTCACGGGGAACCGGTTTTTCATCCGATTCGTTTTCTGACGGCCTTGGGTCACGTGAGGGTCTCACAGAGACTGAAAAGTACGTTTAGTGTTCGTCGTGAGTTACGCTTTCGACACCACAAACGACGAGATGGGGTTCGGTCCTGGGTGTCCAATATCACCTCCTGAGTATATCCTGGGGTGATGCTGATCGGATTTGCGAGGCGGATCCAACCGTCAGGACGAGAATCCTCCCAGAGCAGAGGCCAGAAAAGCCCGTAAGACGTCCGAAAACCTCGAACCTCGAACTTCAAGGTGGGCGAGCCCTCGCTGCTGCGCGGGCCCCCCAGCCCCCGCAGGCTAAGAAACAGGGGCATCGAGGAGGGCGGAGGGAGAGAGAGCAGGAGGAGGAGGGAGGGAGGACAGGGCCCAGACATCCGAAGCTTTTTTTTCCCCCCACAGTGGTTCCTCCGGCATCTGGAGCCTTACCCCTGGACCGGCCTTTCATCCCGAGTCGATTCTTGCAGGTCCCAGGGCCCCGCGGAGGCCCCCAAGAGGCCGAAAATTATGAAACAAATTGTCCTGCGCGATTTCGTCGCAACACAAGGGGGCCTCGGGGGTGGAGGGGTGGGCCAACGACGACGCAGCCGACGACGACGACGACGACGACGACGACGACGACGACGACGACGACTACGACGACGATGACGACGACGAAGATGACGACGACGACGACGACGATGACGACGACGACGACGACGCAGCCGACGACGAAGACGACGACGACGACGACATCGGCGGAGGCGGTGGGGAGCCCTCGCTGCCTTGCGGGCCTCCTGGCCTCAGGAGACCCGCGCCAGCGGCCCTGCCGTGGAGCCCGCTGGTCCCCCGCGGCCTGAAGCGGACCCACGAGGAGCGCCGGGGCGGCCCCGAGCCCGACCCGGCTCGACTCGGGCCCATGCCCAGAGCTCCGAAGGATTGGCTCATGGATTCAGCCTGCATGGCCGCGAGGGTTGTGCTAAGGGGAGGTGGGCGAGGACTCGTGGATACGCCCATCAGAAATCTCAAGACAAATCGGCAAGTGTCATGGATTCCAGATACCGCTCAAGAAAATCAGGAATATGGTATGGACCCTGGGCGTTTTCTTTGAGCTTGTTTTTGTTCGTATAAAAAATCGTATATCTGGACCTGGATTGCGGTCTAAGACAACCCTTGGAACGAAGGTCATGCTCTTAGCGTGAAGTTGTTTTTAACTCTAAGCGGGGGTGTAGCGGTCGCTCCGCCAGTTCTGGCCCATCACGCTTCGGCGCGATACGCTATCCGCATCCCCATTCCAAAGCGTCAACGTCCCAGGCTTTCCCGAGCCTCCCTCCTCCCGCCCCGTGGAGCGGATTGACACGTTATATCCGCTTGCGCGGCACAGCGTGTCGCCGGGGCCGCCGCGGCGACACGATGTCCAAAAATTCCTGACCGTAGGGGGGGGTCAGAAGTGGATGCCAAGGCGCAGGCGGTTTTTCTCCCCCAATCCCCGAGTTCCTCCTGAAAGTATTGCCGCTCGGAAAAACCTTGGGATACACCCCAAGGGGGCTATCCGGATGCACCCCTATCGAGGATGGAGACCCTCACATTGTATATCCAAGGGTTGGGCCCAAAAATGTTGGCCTTCCACAGCCTGGAATAGGGATCGACATATCCCCTGTTACTGAGGTGAGTGAAATCTGGCCTGACGTAGCTGGTCAAGAGGCTTGCAGATGCCGGAGATGTGTTAGGGTGGTTGCGGGTCTGGTCTAAGTCGGCGGAGCCCACTTCACGGAGCTATATAATCTAAATCAACCTAGAGTTTTCAGGACATGTGTAATTCATGTGTAAGTTATGTCAGGCCAGACATAAACTACCTTAGCACCCGTCTCTAGGCCCCCTATCCCCTCAACCCCCCCCGCGATCATCTCAGGAGAGGTTTACGCCAACATATCCCAGCCTCCAGGAGATGAGATGTGCGGCTTCCAATTTCGTATGTGTCGTTTGCCGGTGCCCGTCTTGGTGCCTGCGCGTAGTTGCTGCCGATTCGTCCTCCTCTTTTTCCCCCTGGAGCATCAGCCAGACAAGTCGGGTTTGCACCCTCTTGCCCTTGCCCTCTGGATTCTGGGCGCGTTTCGATATTTCCACTGCCGCCGCCACACCCTCGTCAGGGCCATCGACACGGGTGGGCCCTTTCCCTAATCCGCGCTTCGGTGCGGATCGTCTGCGCGCCTCGTCTTCTTCGTCGTCGTTGTCGGCGTCGTCGGGACTTGCTTCCCTTATGCAGTGACCTTCCACCTGCCACCTCCTTCTCTTCTTTCTATGCGTCTGTTGCGGGGCCTCTTGCGCGGAGCCGCATCCCCAAACTCGACCCGGCTCGGCCAGCCCATGTTCAGACTTTCCCAGACCCTTCGCGTCAGGCCGCCGCAAGGTTTTCGGTCTCCCAAAGTAAGAGACTCCACCTGCTTAATGTTGGCTTGCTTGGCTATCCCTGCGGGTTTCGGGCCTCGTTGTTTCGCTCGGTCATTGTCCCTCCGCCGCCGTGTCCTTCCTCTGGCCCGTGCTCGTTCGACTTTTTCGGCCCCTCGTTCGGTCCTTTTGCTGCCTGGGGGCTAGCGCTTGATTCTAACCCACGTCCCCCCCCCCTCGCGTCCTGAAAGAAACACTCGCGACGGCATGTGTTCTGCAGTTTTTGGCCTCTGGGGGCCCTCGCTGGTCCCCGGGACGGTCAAGGTGTGACTCGGGATGCAAAGCCCGTTTGGGTGAATGGGTCGAGACTTTTGGCGGGTCCGCGCTGTGAGCAAATCATGACGCTGGGAGTCTGCGACTGAAGGAGTGATTTTCTAATCCCGGCATTTGTCCCGCAGTTTCGGTTCCGGGGGGCAGCTCTCGGGCCCACGGACCACGAAAACATACATTTGGGATGGACGGTTGCCCCCAGGGCAGGATTTGGATGGCTTTTGAAGAGCGCTTCGTCAGATGTATGGCTGGGCAGGGGCCAGAGGAAGGCTTCCCCTTCCCAGGGACGAGGGAAGAAGGAGAAACAGGAGGGAGGAGCGGGAGGAGGAGGAGGAGAGGAGGAGGAGGAAACGACGGGCGCCTGGTGTGCAGGGCACCTTACAAATTTTCGCATCACCCAAATGTCCCAAACATATTGTGTTGAGTTCGGTCTTCGTTTTGAAGAGAGCGCCCCGCGTCACTCTCTTCTCCTCCTCTTCTCCCCCTCCCCCTCCTCCCTCCTCCCACCCTTGCCTCTGCCCCTCGTATACCCCCATCACCAGCATCGTCATCACCATCACCATCATCATCATTATCATCATCACCACCATCATCAACACCAGCATCATCATTAACATCAACATCATCACCAACATCATAATCATAATCCTCATCATCACCACCGTCATATCCCCTCTACTTTCACGTGTTTGCTTCGGCGCATCCCTCACACGCTTCGTGGCCCCATAGGGAGCTCCACCTACGGCCCCAGTGGCTGTGCCCGTATGCCGTCACCCCGTCGTCCTGGCACACCCCTCACACGTTACGTGGTCCCACAGGGAGTTCAAACCAAGGCCCCAGTGGCTGCGCCCGCATGCCGCCATCCCGTCATTTTGGCACAATCCTCACACGCTTCGTGGCCCCATGGGGAGCTCCACCTAAGGCCCCAGTGGCTGCGCCGGCATGCCGCCACCAAATCACTTGAGCACACCCTCGCACGTTTCGTGGTCCCACAGGAAGGTCCGCTTAAGTCAATGCACTCCTCTCCGCACCACCATCCTGCTGCCCTTGCCTTCTCTTCTTTGCACTGACATGTTTGACTGCTGCAGCTATTTAGGCTCTAGAATAGCGGAAAAGGAGCGTGCCGGCCCTCGCGCGCGTCGGCCGTCGGGCCGGCCTCCTCCCTTCAGGGTTATTCTACAGTCAGCTTAACGGAACATACCTTCCTTGCCATGGTTTCGGCGGAGCCCCCTGAACATGAGACACGATCGGAACATATTGCAGGGATTATTGATGTCCAAGCAAAAAACAGGTTATCAGCCGAAACGACGGCTCAGCCGTTGGCTTCGCTGAGCATGGGATCGCAGGAAGGAGCGCTCGGAGGAATAGAACAACAACGCCGTCCCGAGCGTATTAATAAGACAGGAGCCCCTAGGGAGCGGCCTCATTTCTCAATCTTCCCAGAAGGCAAGCATTGGAGTCTGCGTTTGATTTGACAGAAGGGGATTCCCCGATGGATAACCAGACGAAGACAAAAACCTCAAAAGCCAGGCAGAATATATGGCTCAACCAGCGCTTCCGTCAGAAAGCTCTCAGAAATCGCATCAGTGCACTCGAGCCCGCGGACGTCAGTCGACTCGATCCATGGAGAGGAGATATCGCCAGGAAGTGCCCCATAGGAATGGCGGATGAAGAGAATCGGAACGAGGAACAAGGTACATAGTTTGTGATGAATGGACAGGGCGAAGACGAGAGGGACGGACAATCGGAGGAGGAGAGTTCGCATGGGGGTGAACAGAACGAAGAATATCTTTAATTTCATATGTCGCCTGCTCCATCGCATCACCTCAGTCCTCTCCCGGACGGATCTGACGGGCTCGCCTCAGGCGCAGGCTCGTCGGAGACAGAGACGCTTGATTATGTGCCGGCCGAGGATCTTCGGAAGACCCGTCTCGATGCGGATGACGACCTCGGGGATGAAAGAAGCCCCGACAGAGAGAGAGAGAGATTGAGAGAGAGAGAGAGAGAGAGAGAGAGAGAGAGAGAGAGAGAGAGAGAGAGACAGAGAGAGAGACAGAGAGAGAGAGAGCGGATCGTGGAAGGGAGAGTTCGTCGGCTCAGCCGATAGTGAATTCGCCCGATGCCGCGCGCCCAGCTAGGCACGCGAGAGAACCGACCGGTGCGACCCCGCTCCCAAAGACAAAGAGAACCGAGAGCGATGCTGAAGATCTCAATCCTCCACCGTTATCGCAGGGTTTCTATCGACCAGATTTCGCGCTACCAAGGGCTGACCATGACAGTGCACCAGAGCTTGGCGAGCTCATTATGCAAGATGAAAGGGATGAACAAGCGCGGAGGCAACGCGCCGCTCTTAGGAACTCGGGGTCAAGAACGAGGGAGCAACATGCACCCGCATCCAGCAGAGGTCGCGTAAAGGCTCCAACAGCCAGATGCTCCAGCTCCAGGGGATTTGATGCCTCCGGATCACCTCGTCCATCATCGAACAGGACCGCTCGCAGTTTCTCGACCCGGGAAAGCTGCTGGGACGCAGGCTCCAGATGACCACCCCGGGCAGAGAATCGCTGCCCGGGGGGAACGCGCAAAACCGGGGGGCTCGCGTCGCTAACCTGCGCGCGCGCAATGTTCGAGGGTGTGCCTAAAATGCAGTTTAGCGTGGCTCTGTGAAGAATGCATTGCGCTGGAGGAACACGACGCCATCACATTGCCATTCAGGAGTGGGAAGGAAAAACAGAGACACGATAGGTGGCAACTGAGAGCAGCAAGTGCACAGATACAATAGATTCTTCTCAGGGCACATGCGGGTAAGGCGGCCGCCGAAGAAGCCGGCCGCAAGCTCGCCGAATCCGCGGCAGAAAAGAGGGCAGAGGCAGATAGAGCTGAAAAGGAAAAGGCTGCCATCGCGGAAGGGGCGCATAGACGGATGCTGCAAGCGGAGGCGGATGCAGCAAGGATTGCGGGCGTGGCCCAGGCGCGCCTCGCCCAAGATGAAGAGGAAGAACAGCGAAATATTCAGTGTGCGGCCGAACGAATGTTGCCATCGTCCCAACAGCAGGCCGAGAAAGAGCGAGTTGAATCTCAAATGATAGTTGATGCCGCCAGACGGGAAGGGGATAGAGAGGCCCGAGAACAGGCAGCGCGAGAAAACCAGGAGCTTCGCAATCAACTCGACGCTGCCAGGCTCGAGGCCGAAACTGCGAAATCAGAAGCGGCTCGGACGCTCCAGGAGCAGGAACAGAAGGCTCAGGCACTAAGACACGATGATAAAGGAAGGATGACCGAAGCCTGGAACCATGCTAAGGGGCGCGCAGATGAGCACATCAAGAATGACGCTCTAATTATTCGTGCCGCGAGCGAAGAAAACAGGAGGCTAAGACTCCACTTGGAGCAACACAGGACTGCGAGGGAGTCCTTGGGGAAGACAACCTTCCACAGCAGCTGTGCTGGACGTCGAGTTCACACCTGCGGCCCTGCCGGGAGGTGTTGGCTCGCAGGAGAGGGCTGACCCAACGCCGGCTCAGCCGACGCACGTTGAGCCTCCTCCAAGTCTGAATGTTGCTCGCCCGATTCGCGTGAAGACGACCATGCCGACTCGAACGCGGATGGGTGCGCCAGATGCGCCGTGTCACACATGTTTAAAGCTGGTCATCGGGCTTTGCGTGGGGTGCGTGAAACCCACACGCAGGGTGCACTTATACGGATGCACCAAGAGGTGCGCAGCATGCGCCAGAAGCTAAAGAATTCAGGGAACAGGACGATCCAGTGATAAAGGAAGAACGACTAAGCAGATCAGCAGACATCCCCCGCAATGGAAGCCACGCAAATGAGACGGCGCCGAGACGCTCGGATGGATCGGAGGAGATCAGTCAGAGGAGTCAGTTGCAGTTGCAAGAGCTAGAAGAACGCTAGGCAGAACTGGCAGCCATTAAACAGGACATTGCCGCTGCCAGAGCAGATCAAGGAACGCTGCGGGAGACGAAGGACATCGCATTACAGAAAGACGCTGGATTGCAACGGCGGGCAAGCAATGTCGCCGCGATCATGAGTATGCCATTGTTCAAACCAACGGAGTTGGATGTTGATCGAATGCCTCCGTCAACGGCGCAACGTGCACCCAGTCTTCCTCTCCCGAACTCGCGATTCATTCCAGGGCCGGCTGTCGAGAAATCCTTCGATGCGAATGCAGGTTCGATCCAGGAATATGTTCGAGGATCGAATCCTGGGAACGCCCCATTAAACGCCATGTTCTCAGGCCCCCCCGACAACTGCGATTTACCTGGTCACCTCCCCTTCGCAATCGGCTCAGCCGCACTGGTGAAGGCGGGGGCGGGCAGGGGGCGCGGGGCGCGGGGGCGCGCGTTCGCGGGGGGTTGGGTGGGGGGGGGGGGGGGGGTACTGATCATCGGGGTGGCCAGAGTACAGCAACTCGTATTGGAATACTTGCGGCTCTGCAATTCGATGAGACGGGGAAACCGACGCCGCCAATCGACCCCCAGGGGGGCCTGGCGGTGGAGGGGGCCCAGACGGAGATGGCGGCGGAGGGCCGAATGCCCCCGGCGACCCCGCATTGAAAAACCTTGGGGGTCGCGAAGGGCTGAAACCTCATGGACATCCCAAGTGTTCAGACACTGCGAGAATGGAAACAACACTGCGTAAGGGCAGTGACTGGGTCTTGGCATGATGTCACGGCGGCGCAGGCGTGGAGCATGGGATCCATGAGCCCGGAGATTCCCAAGGAGAACCTCCAGACAGCTGGGGCATTCATGCGCCATTATATGATGATGCGACAAATATGCTTGAGAAGTTTGCCAGTATGAAACGCAGTCGTAACCTTTCGGCACAACATGCCCATGTCTTTTCACAAATAACACCGCGTGGAACATTCGTGCCAGATCGCGGAACGCCTCCTCGCGGGTCGAGAGATGATCCCTGCCATAGGTCAGATCAGGAAACGGGCAGCACTGGATATGTCGCGATCTCTTCCAGATCACCATTGACCGTCAGAAGCCAAATCACGACCGGTGCGACCCCGCTCCCAAAGACAAAGAGAACCGAGAGCGATGCTGAAGATCTCAATCCTCCACCGTTATCGCAGGGTTTCTATCGACCAGATTTCGCGCTACCAAGGGCTGACCATGACAGTGCACCAGAGCTTGGCGAGCTCATTATGCAAGATGAAAGGGATGAACAAGCGCGGAGGCAACGCGCCGCTCTTAGGAACTCGGGGTCAAGAACGAGGGAGCAACATGCACCCGCATCCAGCAGAGGTCGCGTAAAGGCTCCAACAGCCAGATGCTCCAGCTCCAGGGGATTTGATGCCTCCGAATCACCTCGTCCATCATCGAACAGGACCGCTCGCAGTTTCTCGACCCGGGAAAGCTGCTGGGACGCAGGCTCCAGATGACCACCCCGGGCAGAGAATCGCTGCCCGGGGGGGGCGCGCAAAACCGGGGGGCTCGCGTCGCTAACCTGCGCGCGCGCAATGTTCGAGGGTGTGCCTAAAATGCAGTTTAGCGTGGCTCTGTGAAGAATGCATTGCGCTGGAGGAACACGACGCCATCACATTGCCATTCAGGAGTGGGAAGGAAAAACAGAGACACGATAGGTGGCAACTGAGAGCAGCAAGTGCACAGATACAATAGATTCTTCTCAGGGCACATGCGGGTAAGGCGGCCGCCGAAGAAGCCGGCCGCAAGCTCGCCGAATCCGCGGCAGAAAAGAGGGCAGAGGCAGATAGAGCTGAAAAGGAAAAGGCTGCCATCGCGGAAGGGGCGCATAGACGGATGCTGCAAGCGGAGGCGGATGCAGCAAGGATTGCGGGCGTGGCCCAGGCGCGCCTCGCCCAAGATGAAGAGGAAGAACAGCGAAATATTCAGTGTGCGGCCGAACGAATGTTGCCATCGTCCCAACAGCAGGCCGAGAAAGAGCGAGTTGAATCTCAAATGATAGTTGATGCCGCCAGACGGGAAGGGGATAGAGAGGCCCGAGAACAGGCAGCGCGAGAAAACCAGGAGCTTCGCAATCAACTCGACGCTGCCAGGCTCGAGGCCGAAACTGCGAAATCAGAAGCGGCTCGGACGCTCCAGGAGCAGGAACAGAAGGCTCAGGCACTAAGACACGATGATAAAGGAAGGATGACCGAAGCCTGGAACCATGCCAAGGGGCGCGCAGATGAGCACATCAAGAATGACGCTCTAATTATTCGTGCCGCGAGCGAAGAAAACAGGAGGCTAAGACTCCACTTGGAGCAACACAGGACTGCGAGGGAGTCCTTGGGGAAGACAACCTTCCACAGCAGCTGTGCTGGACGTCGAGTTCACACCTGCGGCCCTGCCGGGAGGTGTTGGCTCGCAGGAGAGGGCTGACCCAACGCCGGCTCAGCCGACGCACGTTGAGCCTCCTCCAAGTCTGAATGTTGCTCGCCCGATTTGCGTGAAGACGACCATGCCGACTCGAACGCGGATGGGTGCGCCAGATGCGCCGTGTCACACATGTTTAAAGCTGGTCATCGGGCTTTGCGTGGGGTGCGTGAAACCCACACGCAGGGTGCACTTATACGGATGCACCAAGAGGTGCGCAGCATGCGCCAGAAGCTAAAGAATTCAGGGAACAGGACGATCCAGTGATAAAGGAAGAACGACTAAGCAGATCAGCGGACATCCCCCGCAATGGAAGCCACGCAAATGAGACGGCGCCGAGACGCTCGGATGGATCGGAGGAGATCAGTCAGAGGAGTCAGTTGCAGTTGCAAGAGCTAGAAGAACGCTAGGCAGAACTGGCAGCCATTAAACAGGACATTGCCGCTGCCAGAGCAGATCAAGGAACGCTGCGGGAGACGAAGGACATCGCATTACAGAAAGACGCTGGATTGCAACGGCGGGCAAGCAATGTCGCCGCGATCATGAGTATGCCATTGTTCAAACCAACGGAGTTGGATGTTGATCGAATGCCTCCGTCAACGGCGCAACGTGCACCCAGTCTTCCTCTCCCGAACTCGCGATTCATTCCAGGGCCGGCTGTCGAGAAATCCTTCGATGCGAATGCAGGTTCGATCCAGGAATATGTTCGAGGATCGAATCCTGGGAACGCCCCATTAAACGCCATGTTCTCAGGCCCCCCCGACAACTGCGATTTACCTGGTCACCTCCCCTTCGCAATCGGCTCAGCCGCACTGGTGAAGGCGGGGGTGGGCAGGGGGCGCGGGGCGCGGGGGCGCGCGTTCGCGGGGGTGGGGTGGGGGGGGGGGGGGTACTGATCATCGGGGTGGCCAGAGTACAGCAACTCGTATTGGAATACTTGCGGCTCTGCAATTCGATGAGACGGGGAAACCGACGCCGCCAATCGACCCCCAGGGGGGCCTGGCGGTGGAGGGGGCCCAGACGGAGATGGCGGCGGAGGGCCGAATGCCCCCGGCGACCCCGCATTGAAAAACCTTGGGGGTCGCGAAGGGCTGAAACCTCATGGACATCCCAAGTGTTCAGACACTGCGAGAATGGAAACAACACTGCGTAAGGGCAGTGACTGGGTCTTGGCATGATGTCACGGCGGCGCAGGCGTGGAGCATGGGATCCATGAGCCCGGAGATTCCCAAGGAGAACCTCCAGACAGCTGGGGCATTCATGCGCCATTATATGATGATGCGACAAATATGCTTGAGAAGTTTGCCAGTATGAAACGCAGTCGTAACCTTTCGGCACAACATGCCCATGTCTTTTCACAAATAACACCGCGTGGAACATTCGTGCCAGATCGCGGAACGCCTCCTCGCGGGTCGAGAGATGATCCCCGCCATAGGTCAGATCAGGAAACGGGCAGCACTGGATATGTCGCGATCTCTTCCAGATCACCATTGACCGTCAGAAGCCAAATCATGACATGTATTATTTCTACAATGGATGGAGCGCCATCAAGAATTGCATGGCGCGAGAGAACCTGTGGACGAAATGAAGGTTTCAATCCGTGCGCATTTCTCTGGACATGTTCATCAATTTCCGAGGGCTCGAGGTGATCGCGCAGTGGCATGAGCAATCAACAGACCCTCCCGGGACAGGAATGCGCTCATACCAGTAGCTTCTGTACCAGGTTGAGTTACTTATGATGCGGGATCGTGAGGAGAGGGCAACTTCCGAGTACGAGTCAACTTTCAATTCCAGAAATAAGCAGTTTCGCCTCACTGGCGGGATGAATGAGGGCGGCGGGGGCGGACGACGGGCCTCCGCCACGGCGGCGACAGCGCATCGGTTGGGCTTGCCCACGGACAAGACGGCAAGCGGACGTACTAAAGGCGAGACAGCCCGCAGATATGTCAAGCAGAAAAAAAGGCCCCAAGGCGGGACACGGCCACCCTCGCAACCACAAGAAGCCCAATGCGCCAGCTGCCCCGGCCCAGCCGGGAGCGGGTGGTGCTCATAAGCCCGCTGGCGGAAAGAATGGCCGCCGTGGGGGGAGTCAATAGAATGGCCGCCGTGGGGGGAGTCAATGCTTTCCTCTCCGCACCGCCATCCCGCTGCCCTTGCCTTCTCTTCTTTGCACTGACATGTTTGACTGCTGCAGCTATTCAGGCTCTAGAATAGCGGAAAAGGAGCGCGCCCGCTCTCGCGCGCGTCGGCCGGCGGACCGGCCTCTTCCCTTCAGGGTTATTCTACAGTCAGCTTAGCGGAGCATTCCTTCCTTGCCATGGCTTCGGCGGAGCCTCCTGGACATGAGACGCTATCGGAACACCTTGCAGGGATTATTGATGTCCAGGCAAAAAGCTTCATAAAGACTCAGTGGCTGCACTCGCATGCCGCCAACCCCGCATTTTGGCACACCCCTCACACGCTTCGTGGTCCCAAAGGAAGCTCCACCTAAGGTCCCAGTGGCTGCGCCCGCACGCCCCCCCCGTTCATGTTGGCGCACCCCTTGCACGCTTCGTGCACCGCAGGGAGCTCCACCGAAGGGCCCCAGTGGCTGCGCCCGCATGCCGTCGCCCCAACATTTTGGCAGACCCTTCACACGCCTCGTGGCATCATACTGGGCTTCACATAGGGCCCCAGTTGCTGCGTTCGCATGCCGCCACCTCCTTTACTTCGGCATACCCCTCACACGTTCCGTTGCGTCAAAAAGTGGGATCTACTGAATGCCCCCAGTGGCTGCGTTCGCGTGCCGCCCTCCCCTCCCTTTGGCACACTCCTCACATGTTTCGTGGCCCCACAGAGAGCTCCACTTCAAGCGCCAGTGGCTGCGTTCGCATGCCGCCCCCTACTTTGGCACACCCGTCATACGTGTCGCGCCCCCATCGGGAGCTCAGGCCATCGCCACCACCATCATTATCATCATCACAAACACCAGCATCATCGTCATCATCATCATCATCGTCATCATCGTCATTCCCCCTCCTCTTTCCAGCGTCTGCTTCGGCACACCTCCCACATGTTTCGTGGCCCCATAGGGAGCTCGACCTAAGGCCCCAGGGGCTGCGCCCGCGTTTCTTCTCCCACTTCTCATTGTGCCAGTCAGCCGCGACGGGTTACATCAACACGTATCCCGGTTCGTCTGACCTCCGCGCTCCTTGCGGGCGGCCCCAGCGGCAGCGCCCGCATGGCGGCCCCGCCAAATATCGGCGTTCCATTCACGCGTTTCGTGGCCCCAGAGGGAGCTCCACCGAAAGCGGTTCTCACAACGGCGGTGCTCACAATTGTATTTGGTCGTGTCCTTCGCCAGGGTCATGTATCTCGCCTCCTCCTACTTTGGTTCAGCGCCTCAGTGCGATGTTTGTGTTTCGGTGCCGTCGGCGTGTTCGCACCGCCCCCGCGCAGCACCCAGACCGGACAGCGGGGCTCCCGGGCGCCCCGCGCCCCTTGGTCGGCGCTCCACTTTGCTGCAGGGGGTGCCGCCGCCGAAGGGAGGTCCGACGCGGACTTTTTCATCCAGAACCACTGCCTGGGGGATGATTGCTGGGCCCCAGGACTGTCGACAAAACTACTCTGGTCGAAGGGCCGGTCCCCAAGGAAGGGGTCCAGACCTTTCGGGGAGCCAAGTTGCGACAAAAATCACGACGGAGGATGTCTGAATCGGCAGGTGGTGGATATTCATATTTTCGGGCATTGGGGGGGGGGTGGGGCAATACATGATCCAGGGGTCGCCCCCCCCCTCTCCCCCAATGCTGATGGGATCGATCCCACCCCCCCGCTGGATGGGTACGCTTGTGAGCCTCGCGAAGGCCTCGCGAATGGAATCGCTCCTGCCCCCCTCTGGTCGTGGTCCTGTGGGCGTGGCGTTGTGGATGGTTGACGTTCCGGTGCTTTCGCCGAGAGCTTTCCGAGTCAAAGATGTGACGGAGGGTGGACGTTCGGCTGCCTTCGCCGCGAGCTTTCCGAGTCCAAGGTCGCAGGGTAGTCGCCGTCGTCGTCGTCGTCGTTGTCGTCGTCGTTGTCGTCGTCGTCGTCGTCGTCGTCGTCGTAGTCGCCAGCGTCGTCGTGTCGTCGTCTTCGTCGTCGTCGTCGCCAGCGTCGTCGTCGTCGTCGCCAGCGTCGTCGTCTTCGTCGTCGTCATCGTTGTCTCCCCCCCATTATATCTGGGGGGCGCGGGCTGAGGAACCCTGAGGCCCGTCCCATCGGGGGGGGGGGCTGCGAACCCTGAACCCAGGATCATAGTTATACCCATGCCCACCGCGGTTCTGCATCGCGATCTCGTCTCCCTCGACTCGTGACACGAACGGTACGCGTTTGAGCGAACTCCATGTTGATGCGATTGCTTTCGTGTCGTTTGTTCGGCCGTTTGTTCCGACGTGGGACGCAGGGTTCGCCGTGGGTTTGCCGTAATGCTTGTTTTGTCCACTTGGGCGCGTCGAGGACGAACGGCGCGGCGACACATCCATAGCCACCGCCTGCCGAGGTCCCCGAAGTTCGACCCTCCAAGGGGTGGTTTTGGATCTTGGCATCGCTCGGGCGTGTGCCTTTTTTCTCGGCAAGGACCATCGAGGAGGATTTCTGCTCACCCTGCGAAAAAATACGCGCACGAACCCCGAAAATGCACAGGGAATGGGCGTCCGAGCGATGGCGAGGAATACAGTCAACCCGTACAGTAGGCTGGGCAACCTTCCCAAGGGCAAGCTTGCAACCTTGCCCCTTCGGCCCATCCTTAGCGACTTTCGCTGGCCAACCTCGTCCGAAAAACGTTGACATGGCCCTCCAAGCCCCTTGCAACCCTACCGCGCATCCTTGTCATACTAGTTAACTGTGGTTCCCCGCCTCGCGGGGGAGGTGGGCTGTCCGGGCCCCTTCCCGCCAGAGCCCTCCTCGCCGGAGCGCCGAGAGGGGGGGGGCCGCCGCCGAGGCGGCGGGGAGGGGGGGCAGGGGAGCAAGAGACACTGGCAGGGATGCGCTGCGCAAGCTCGGCGGCGAGCCGGGGGGGGGGGGAAGTCCCCCGGCCTGCCCGCCGCCGAGGCGGCGGGGGAGGCCCGGGTTACCAGAGGTATTGGCAGTGATGCGTTCCTCCAGCTCGGCGGCTAGCCGGGGGGAGGAGGTGCTGAGAAGTTATCTGAGCCTTCCCTGGAGACACAGAAAACTTCGCAGAAGGCTGGAGGAGGCTTCCTGAGAAGCCCCGCTGCCTTCTTAGAGGGCCTTCTTGTTCGCAGTTACCCCCCTCGCTCGCCCCCGACAAGCAGTGGCGACGCGTCCCGGCTTGCCGATTTGCCCACCAGAGAAAATTCGAAGAGCCTGCACGACGAAATGTTCTTGCACCATTTCTGGCTGAGGCTGTCTTGTGCTGGTCCGTCTGTTTTTTAATGTTCTCAGAACATCCGTCTTTTTGATCTGAAGACATATCGCGGTAGGCCTGTAGGAATGCTGGGACGGTCGGTCCTTGCTCTAGTTCCGAGATGTCCAGGATTGTCCAGATTTCCCTAATGTTCCACACGGGTCGCAGAACCAACGGCCTCTGTATACTCCGGACTTCCTGGAGCGTATCCCGAGCCAGTCGCACCACAACATCATTCTGGTCCAGGGAGCGGGAGAAGCCGAAATCTGCCAAGCATGTGCTGCCCTGCGTTTTTCGCGACGCGGAGGCCTCGTCCTGGGGCTGCAGGCGTGGCTTGGGCCCCGGGGCGCGCTCGGGCTACCATGTCGAGGCGGGTCTTGCGGTGGCGACGAGGAGCCCCCCAGAGACGCCCAAAAACTAGCTGTAGGCCCTCCAGGAGCCTCCAGCCTCGAGGACAGGAGCCCTCGGCGAGACCCGTCGACTGCCGCGCGATCCAGAACGCAGTGCACGCATGGCGGAAAGGTTTTTTCCACCGGAAGATACACGCAGCACGCGTGGTTAACAGTCTTCCCCTGCCGACGAGGAGCGACGAGAGGAGGTGGGTAGGAGGGGCAGATAGTAAGCAGCCACGCGCAGAGGGGGGTGGGGTGAGGGGGACGGCTGCTTAGAAGCACCCTTGCTTCTTTGAAGGCGCGGGCCTTATCTGTAGATGTCAGGCCGGCGCCTTCTAAGAAGCAGGCTCCTTCTCAGGAGCCTTCCCCCCCTTCCTTGCACCCCCTTGTGCGCGCCGCCAGCAGATGCCATGCGTCTGAGGGCTGCTCAGAGGAGCTCATGCAGGAGCAGCTGAGCATGGAGCCAGGGGAGATGGACGTCGCGGTGGCCGACCTCGGCAAGCCACCGAGGGAGGACATCCCGGACGTCGGGCCTGCCGAACGCCCAGGGGCGGGCGTTCTCCCCCTCCCCCGCTCCCAGCCTCGGGTCGGACGAGAGGGGGGGTAGGGAAAGGGGTCGTTGCGACATCCGCTGCGTGCGGCTGGCTTCGGCCCCGCCGCAGGGCGCTTCCCTCGATACACTGGCGCCTCCAGCGCCGGGGGAGATCAGCTACGGTGGGGGCGTTCATTAAGGAATGTGCCTAGGCGGCTGCAGACCCTGGATCGGCACGAGCGACATGGGTACGGAAAGAACGGGTACAATGCCCAACAGCAGTTCCTGTTCATTTTGAACAGAACTCGCTGTCCGTGCCGCCGCGGCCTGTGTCCATTTGAGACAGACGGCAGTCTGCCCAACAGCGGCCGCAATTGTTTTGAGACAACACGTGTTGTTGGGCACGGCACATTTTTTATGTACCCATCTCGGGCGTCCGAACTGGAGGATTCCTTAATTCGTGAGGGCGGCGGTGATTTCCATGGCAGATCTGCGATTGGAGCTCCCTCAGCTTCCAGACCCTGGATTCATGATCTAAGGGTTCCTTGTCCAATGCCCCCACCGTACATGCGCGAGAGCTGACTCGCTACTACCCCCCCCCTTTGCCATCTACCCCCTCTGTTCGTCCGACCCGCCCCTTTGCCATCTCCCCCCCCCCCTGTTCGTCCGATCCGACGGCCCCCTCCGCTGGCCTTCCCCCAAGAGAGAGAGGTGTGGGAGGATATCATAAGCGCTGGTATGACAGAGCTTGTTTCACAACCTTCCCAGACCCCCTCGCGTCGTGACAAAAATTACGACGGGAGGTTTTCGTATTTTTGTCGGTCCCTTAGGGCCTCCGGGCCGTCAAAACACGACTCAGGGTGAAAAACTGGTCCCGGCGAATGGGTCGAGACCTCTGCAGGTCGACGCGGTGGAAAAATGATGACGTCGGGGGTCTGAGTTCACCACCCTCCTTGCTTATAGCGCTCGTGATGTTTCCCATCTTCTACCCTGCGCAGCGCAGGGGGCGGTGGCGCTCCGCCCCCTCGGGGCCGTGGTTCTGTTCTGTTCTGCTCTCCGCCGGCCTTCCCCCCAGGCCTGCCGGGCACGGCCTGACCGTGCGCCCCCCCGGGCCCCCGCGGTGTGTGCCTGTCCGCTCGGCGGCCTCCTCACCGAGCCAAGTCCAGACGCGCCCTCGCAGAGGTCAGCCGCTCTGTGGTCGGAGTCCGTGATGAGCAGCACGAGGGGAGCACGGAAGCCGCAGGATCGAGCGCACCGTTCGCGCCGTGGGGCCAGACCTCTTCAGCCTCTCTGCTCGGGCACCTGGTCCGGGTTGGCTCCACCGCCGATGCGGAGCCGCAACCTGCGACCCGCCGCGGCGCTGGCGAGGATGCCGTGCGATCGGTCGACCACCCCCGATGCGTCGAGCGCCGAAGCACTCTGCAGTCAGGGCTCTTCGAGGGCCCCGCGAGGGCCCCACGAGGGCCTCCAGAGGCAGAACATGGGCAAGACACCCCCCGTGCCGTCCGTGTTCTTGTTTCGCAGCGCGAGTGTATCAGGGGCGCCGGCGGAGGATCCGGGGCAAAGATAGGGGGAGAATAGGCAAAGGGTGGGATGCATCGACCCCCTATCGCCCACTCTCGGCACCGCGCCTGGGGGGGAAGTGAGAAGGAGAAGGCCTTCTCAGAAGGCTCGGAAGCCCCCCGACCTTCTGAGAAGTCTTCTCAGCCTTCCCTGAAGCCACAGAAAACTGATCAGAAGGCCGGAGGGTTTCTGAGGAGGCCTGCTCCTTCTCGCCTCCCCCCCTCGCTCGCCGCCCGCCGACGTTCCTCGCCGACGGGGGTCTGAAAGCCCCCCCCCCAGCCCAGGAGGGGACTTGCGATCGGGGGCTCGTCGCCGATCTATCGGCGATGTGCCGCCGACTCCAGGCCGATGTTTCCCCCCCCGCTGTGCCGGCCCCCCCCCCCCTCCTCCTCCTCCTCCTCCTCCTCCTCCTCCTCCTCCTCCTCCTCCTCCTCCTCCTCCTCCTCCTCCTCCTCCTCATTCCTCCTCTGGGCACCTCCCCCGGGGCGCGGATCCACCGGATCTGTCCGGATCTGTCCGGAAACGGTGCCGGAGGCCGCTCTGGGCTCCTCTGGGCACCTCCCCCGGGGCCGGTTTTGTGAGGATGTCTCAAGCGAGGGCGCCGGTTTGGGATTCCGCGGTGAGGAGGCGCGCGCGTGAGGAGGCGCGGGCCCGACGAGCGCCACCCACCACCAGGGGGCCGCCTTCGCCGGCACGCGCGGGCAGGCTGCCCGCGCGTAAGGTCGCGCGCACACGCCCTCGTCTCCACGGCGGCCTGCTGCGCCGGCGGCCCGCGCACGCCACCGCGCAAGGTCGCCGCGTCGTTTTTTGCGTGAAGATCCGCGTTTGATCTTCGCTCGCTTGATCTTCCCAACTCCGCCCTGGTAGGGCTCTTGCTTTGGATCGTGCAGTGTGGGCCCCCCACCTCCTTCCTTCCTCCCGCCTCCCTCCTCCCTCCTCCCCGCCTCCCCTTCGTCCACTCTCCGCCCACCCTCTTTTCTTGTTCAGTCGTCCGCTCCCTCGTCAAGATCTCGCGGGCCCTGCAGGGTTGCGAACCGCGCAGCTGTCGCCATTTTCGTGGGCTCCTGGGAGATCCAGCGGGGTTGAGGTCCACGCAGGCCCAGCCGAATCCTCGCGACTCCCTGCGGGGTTGCGAACCGCGCAGCTGTCGCCATTTTCGTGGGCTCCTGGGAGGTCCAGCGGAGTGGAGGTCCACGCAGATCTGCCGAGACCTCGCGGCTCCCTGCGGGGTTGCGAACCGCGCAGCCGTCGCCATTTTCGTGGGCTCCTGGGAGGTCCAGCGGAGTGGTGGAGGTCCACGCAGGCCCAGCCGAATCCTCGCGGCTCCCTGCGGGGTTGCGAACCGCGCAGCCGTCGCCATTTTCGTGGGCTCCTGGGAGGTCCAGCGGAGTGGTGGAGGTCCACGCAGGCCCAGCCGTCGCGGCTCCCTGCCGAACCGCGCAGCCGTCGCCAGGCCCCCTCCTCGCGCTTCCTGCTGCGAACCGCGCAGCGTCGCCATTTTCGCCGCGCCTGGGAGGTCCAGCAGAGGTGGTGGAGGTCCACGCAGATCTCCGAGACCTCGCGGCTCCCTGCGGGTTGCGAACCGCGCAGCCGTCGCCATTTTCGTGGGCTCCTGGGAGGTCCAGCGGAGTGGTGGAGGTCCGCCCAGCCGAATCCTCGCGGCTCCCTGCGGGGTTGCGAACCGCGCAGCCGTCGCCATTTTTGTGGGCTCCTGGGAGGTCCAGCGGAGTGGTGGAGGTCCACGCAGGCCCAGCCGAATCCTCGCGGCTCCCTGCGGAGTTGCGAACCGCGCAGCCGTCGCCATTTTCGTGGGCTCCTGGGAGGTCCAGGGGAGTGGAGGTCCACGCAGATCTGCCGAGACCTCGCGGCTCCCTGCGGGGTTGCGAACCGCGCAGCCGTCGCCATTTTGTGGGCTCCAGAGCGTCAGGCCCAGAATTTTCGTCGCCACCTGGGAGGTCCAGCCTCCACGCAGGACGACGCGGCTCCCGGGAGTTGCGGGCGCGCACCGTCGCCATTTTCGTGGCTCCTGGGAGGTCCAGGGAGTGGAGGTCCACGCAGATCTGCCGAGACCTGCGTCAGAGGTCCAGCGGAGTGGTGGAGGTCCACGCAGGCCCAGCCGAATCCTCGCGGCTCCCTGCGGGGTTGCGAACCGCGCAGCCGTCGCCATTTTCGTGGGCTCCTGGGAGGTCCAGCGGAGTGGTGGAGGTCCACGCAGGCCCAGCCGAATCCTCGCGACTTCCTGCGGGGTTGCGAACCGCGCAGCTGTCGCCATTTTCGTGGGCTCCTGGGAGGTCCAGCGGAGTGGAGGTCCACGCAGATCTGCCGAGACCTCGCGGCTCCCTGCGGGGTTGCGACCGCGCAGCCGTCGCCATTTTCGTGGGCTCCTGGGAGGTCCAGCGGAGTGGTGGAGGTCCACGCAGGCCCAGCCGAATCCTCGCGGCTCCCTGCGGGGTTGCGAACCGCGCAGCCGTCGCCGTGGGCTCCTGGGAGGTCCAGCGGAGTGGTGGAGGTTCTGCCGAGACCTCGCGGCTCCTTGCGGGGTTGCGAACCGCGCAGCCGTCGCCATTTTCGTGGGCTCCTGGGAGGTCCAGCGGAGTGGTGGAGGTCCACGCAGGCCCAGCCGAATCCTCGCGACTTCCTGCGGGGTTGCGAACCGCGCAGCTGTCGCCATTTTCGTGGGCTCCTGGGAGGTCCAGCGGAGTGGAGGTCCACGCAGATCTGCCGAGACCTCGCGGCTCCCTGCGGGGTTGCGAACCGCGCAGCCGTCGCCATTTTCGTGGGCTCCTGGGAGGTCCAGCGGAGTGGTGGAGGTCCACGCAGGCCCAGCCGAATCCCGCGGCTTCCTGCGGGGTTGCGAACCGCGCAGCTGTCGCCATTTTCGTGGGCTCCTGGGAGGTCCAGCGGAGTGGAGGTCCACGCAGATCTGCCGAGACCTCGCGGCTTCCTGCGGGGTTGCGAACCGCGCAGCTGTCGCCATTTTCGTGGGCTCCTGGGAGGTCCAGCGGTGGTGGAGGTCCACGCAGCCCTGCCGAATCCTCGCGGCTCCCTGCGGAGTTGCGAACCGCGCAGCCGTCGCCATTTTCGTGGGCTCCTGGGAGGTCCAGCGGAGTGGTGGAGGTCCACGCAGGCCCAGCCGAATCCTCGCGACTTCCTGCGGGGTTGCGAACTGCGCAGCTGTCGCCATTTTCGTTGGCTCCTGGGAGGTCCAGCGGAGTGGAGGTCCACGCAGATCTGCCGAGACCTCGCGGCTCCCTGCGGGGTTGCGAACCGCGCAGCCGTCGCCATTTTCGTGGGCTCCTGGGAGGTTCAGCGGAGTGGTTGAGGTCCACGCAGATCTTTTGAGACCTCGCGACTTCCTGCGGGGTTGCGAACCGCGCAGCCGTCGCCATTTTCGTGGGCTCCTGGGAGGTCCAGCGGAGTGGTGGAGGTCCACGCAGGCCCAGCCGAATCCTGGCGACTTCCTGCGGGATTGCGAACCGCGCAGCTGTCGCCAATTTCGTGGGCTCCTGGGAGGTCCAGCGGAGTGGATGTCCACGCAGATCTGCCGAGACCTCGCGGCTCCTGGGCGGTCCAGCGGAGTGGAGGTCCACGCAGATTTCCCGAGACCTCGCGACTTCCTGCGGGATTGCGAACCGCGCAATTGTCGCCATTCTCGTTGGGTCCCTGGAGGGTGAGCAGAGTGGAGGTCCACGCAGAGCTGCCGAGACTTTGCGGCTCACTGCGGGGTTGCGAACCGCGCAATTCTCGCCATTTCCGTGGGCTCCAGGGAGGTCCAGCGGAGTAGAGGTCCTCGCAGGCCCAGCCGAGACCTCGCGGCTCCCTGCAGGGTTTCGAACCTGAGTTGGCGCAGGCCATGTTCTCCCCTCGACTCCCCCTCCTCTCCGACGGACCTGCCTCTCTGAAAGCAGCCCAAGCCAGCATCCAGGGACCCCCCTGCTATCTTCCTCCATCCCTCCCCACAGACCGAGCGCCTCCGGCATAGCCAGAAGCACGCGGAGGACTCCGACCCGAAAGTCGGATCTTGGTTCGAATACCAAGCGTTTAGGCGGTTTTTATGTGTGCCTTCCTCATGCACTGAAGGGGTCCTAGCGGCAGTTGAAAGTCGGCCGGGTTCCCGGGTTCCCAGTTTCGGGTTCCTGGGCTCGGGGTTCCGGCTTCCCGGCTGTTTCCAAACTGATTTTGGTGGGCGGTGGGGTTCTGGGGTTCTGTATCGGGTTCGCAGGTTTCCGGGTTCCCGGTCGATCTCACGATCGATCTCATTATCGATATCACCATCCATCTCATTCATTCGATCTCACCATCGATTTCATTATCAATACCATTCAATCGATCTCATCCTGGATCTCACCATCCATGCCACTCCATCGATCTCACTGTCGGTCTTACTGCCGATGTCACTCAATCGATCTCACTATCGGTCTCACTCTCGATCTCACTATCGGTCTCGTCAGCGATCTTACGTTCTTTTTGTTCTCACTCCATCGATCTTACGATCGATGCCACTATCAGTCTCACGATCGGCCTCAGATGCGATGCATTTGCATTGCTTAGCATTGTGCCACGCAATGCTAAGCAATTCCCAGCTACCCATCTAACCACTGATTGGGCTTATGTTGTTTTCACTTCTAGGTTTCCGGCGCCAGCCAGAACCCCCTAAGTCAGTTTGTGCGCCGCGCCCCCCCTTCACCTCTCATCCTTCGTTCCCTCCTTCCCCTCGCCTCTTGCCCCCCGCCCCCCTCCTCCAGAGGACCTTGTGGAGCTGCCCGACGAGACGGACGAGCAGGTCTCCCAGAGCCGCTCGACGATCGCCTTCACCATCCCCAAGGACGAGGAGGAGGAGGAGGAGGAGGAGGAGGAGTAGGAGGAGGTGGTCGGCCACGCGCAGAGGGGGATAGGGGGAGGGGGCAGGCTTCTTGGAAGCATCTTTTTGTTGTTGTTGTGAAAATAACAGCGAGGGTAGAAAAATCACGAGGGTAGGACAATCCCGAGAGTATAAAATGAACCCGAGGGCTTTTATATCCTCGGTTTTTTCACGCACTCGGGTTTTCTTTATACCATCGGGTGTGTTGTACCTTCAGAAGGCGAGGGTTTTGTCTTGCGCCCTCCAAGAGGCACCATCCCTCTAAGAAGCCTTCCCCCCTTCCCCCTGCCCCCCCCGTGCGCGCCGCCGAGGAGGAGGAGATCTTTTTTTATACCCTCAGAGGGCGTGGGCCTCGTCTGTCCCTGCAGGACCGGCGCCCTCTAAGAGGCAGCCTCTCTCTAAGAAGCCTTCTCCCCTTCCCCCTGCTCCCCCCCCAGTACGCGCCACCAGGGGAAGGATTGGAGGGAGCGGAGGCAGCGAGGAGGAGGAGAGGGAGTCAGGGATGAGCAGGCCCCAGACATCCGCCGTCCTGTTTTTTCCTCTCATGCAAAGTGAGCTTCTTGTTTTCTCTGTGCACACCCCGCGCAGGATCTCCTCCTACACCTCCTCTTTTTCAGCTCCCTCTTCCTCGCTCATACACACAACCACGCATCATCATCATCATCATCATCATCATCATCATCATCATCATCATCATCAGCAGCAGCAGCAGCAGCATCATCGACATAATCAGCATCATCATCAGCACCATCATCAACAACAGCAACATCATCATCAATATCAGCATCGTCGTCATCAGCATTATCGTCATCATCAACATAATCATCGTCATCATCAGAAACAACATCACCATCATCGTCATCAGCATAGTCATCATCAACATCAGCAGCAACAACATCATCCTCATCCTCATCGTCATCATCATCAGCTGCATCACCACCAGAATCATCATCAGCATAGTCAGCATGATCATTATCATGATCATCACCATCATGATCATTTTCAGCATCAGCATCATCATCATCAGCAGCGGCAGCAGCATAAACAGCATCGTCATCATCATCATCGTCACCACCACCACCCTAATCATCATCAGCATCAGCATCGTCATCATCATCATCATCATCAGCATCGTCATTGCCATCAGCACCATCATCGTAACCATCATCACCTCACACACCATAACGCATTCACTCACACTCATTTAAATCCACACGCTCACTTATCATCACCACTCAGTATCATCACCACCGTCATCATCAGCATCATCATCAACACCAGCAGTATCATCATCATCATCATCATCATCATCATCATCATCATCATCATCACCAACATCACCACCATCAACAACATCATCATCGTCATCAGCATCACCACCACCACGATTATCATACCCCTGAAGCACATACTCACCGTGAGTGAAGTCTCGAGCGGGTGCCCCATCCATATGCGGCCCGCACTTTATGTTGGTAATCCGAGCGGGTAGTCATAGTTGTTGAGCCCCCCAAGGGGTCAAACCGTCAGGATGTTTCAGGTTGGGGCCTCGTCTGTGAGCGCATTGCGAGGAAGTCTGAGGCGCCCCCCCCATGGGGCCCGCGCTTCATATTGGTCATCCGAGCAGGTCCTCGGCAAACTGTACCAGTTGTATCGCACTTGAGCACCCCAAAGGGGCAAATCGCGAAGATGTCTCAAGCGGGGGCCTCGTCTGTGAGCAACTTGCAAGGACGTCTCACGCGGGAGCCCCCTCCCTATGGGGCCCGCATTTTACGTGGGTATTCCGACCAGGTCATTGGCAAAGTCTACCAGGTATCGCACTTGAGCACCCCAAGGGGGCAGGTCGTGAGGATGTCTCAAGCGGCGGTCTCGTTTGTGAGTGAACTGCTAGAACGTCTCACGCGGGAGCTCCCTCCCTTTGGGGCCCGCGTTTCATGGTGGTAACCCGAGCGGGGCATCGGCAAGCTTTACCAGGCATTGTCAAATCATGAGGATGTCTCAAGCGGGGGTCTCGTCTGTGAGAGCGTTGCGAGGAAATCTCAGGCGGGAGCCCCCTCCCTATGAGACCCGCGTTTCATGTTGGTATTCCGAGCGGGTCATCCGCAAACTACACTAGGCATAGCACTTGAGCACCCCAAGAGGGCAAATCGTGAGGGTCTCTCAAGCGGGCCCCCCCTCCATTTGGGGCCCGCACTTCCTGTTGGTAATTGGGCTCCTCCTGCTTGAATATGCCCTCCCTGTAGGGTCCCCACCTCCATGTTTGAATCAAAGGCTTGAATCTTGACGAAGTCTCAAGCGGGAACTTCGTCAGTGAGCGAGTCGTCAGGAAGTCTCGAGCTGGTGCCCTCGGAAAGCTCCCGAAGGTTATAGCACCCCCCAGGAGGCTTCAGGAACCCACATGAAGTTTCAGGAGGCCCCGGAGGCCGCAGGAGTCCCTAGAGCCATCAGAAAGCCCTAGGCGGCCCCATGAGTTGTCCAAGAGGCCCCGGGAGGTCTCAGGAGTAACCCGGACTGCACGAGGTCCCTGGAGGCCCCAGAAGGCTCCAGAAGGCCCTAGGAGGTCCCAGGTGACAGCAGGAGGCCCAAGGCAGGAAGAGGAGGCCAGGCTCCAGGAGCCCCCAGAGGCTTTCGGAGACAACGGGAGGCCCTTTCAGGCCCGAGAAGAGGCAGGACGAGGGACGATGAGGAGGAGGAGGGGGATGAGGAGGAGGAGGAGGAGGAGGAGGAGGAGAAGGAGGAGAAGGAGGTGGGGGCGCGCAGGAGGAGAAGGAGGAGGAGGAGGAGGAGAAGAAGGAGAAGGGCGCGGCAGGAGGAGAGGAGGAGGAGAGGAGGAGAAGAAGGAGAGGAGGAGGGGAGGAGGAGGAGGAGGACGAGGAGGAGAGGGAGGAGGGAGCAGGAGGAGGAGGAGGAGGAGGAGGAGACAGGATGAGCAGGAAGAGGAAGAGTGCTCCAGGAGGCCCTGGGAGGCTCCAGAAGGCTGCAGCACGCCTCGGGAAGCTCCATGAGCCCCCAGGAGGCCCCAGGTGGAGGCGGGAGGCCCAAGCAGGAGGAGGAGGAGGAGGAGGAGGAGGAGGAGACGGAGAAGGACGAGTAATAACAGAAGGAGGAAGAGGAGAAAAGAGAGGATGAGGAGCAAGAGCAGGAGGAGGAGGAGGAGGCAGACGTAGGAAGAGGAGGAAGAGAAGGAGGAGGAGGAGGAGGAGGAGGAGGAGGAAGACGAGGACGAGGACGAGGAGGAGGAGGATGGCGAAGACGACAAGGATGACCAGGACGACGAGGACGAGGACGAGGACGAGGAGGAGGAGAATATGCTAGAACTGGCAAAGGAGGTGTGGAGTTGGAGGAGGAGGAGGAGGAGGAGGAGGTGGAGGAGGAGGAGGAGCATGATGATGACGTGGAGGAGGAGGAGGAGGAGGTGGAGGAGGAGGATGAGGAGGAGGACGAGGCGGAGGAGGAGGAGGAGGAGGAGGAGGAGGCGGAGGCGGCGGCGGCGGCGGCGGCGGCGGCGGAGCAGCAGAAGCAGCAGCAGTAGCAGCAGCAACAGCGGCAGCAGTAGCAGGCAGGAGGAGGCAGGAGGAGGCAGGAGGCAGGAGGCAGGAGGCAGGAGGCAGGAGGCAGGAGGAGGCATGGGGAGGGGCTGGAGGAGGAGGAGGCAGAAAGAGGTGGAGGCAGGAAGATGAGGCAAGAAGGGGGAGGAGGAGGCAGGTGGGTGTAGGAGGAGGGAGCAAGAGGATGTCCTCAGGCAAGCTGAACAAATTGTCGTGTGGGGTCTTTCCGTCGGAGATTTTTCCAAACAAGCGTGGCAGGACCATTTCCAAAGAGTAGGGAGTTCCAAAGGGTTTCTTAGGGATTTCCCTCTCAAGGATCGGTCCCCCCTCCTATCCCCTCCTCCTTAGATGCAGGGAGGTCCACAGAAAGGCCTCGTCGTCGTGGGCCCCAGAAATCCGCCGTCCTGATTTTTTGTCAAGGCGTGGTTCGACCATGGTTTTCGGCGGCGAGCGAGAGTGAAAGTGAGAAGGAAGATGCGTCCCCAGAAGGCTCGGGAGCTCTCCGGCCTTCTGAGAAGTTGTCTGAGGCTCTTCCGACGGCGCAGGAGACTTTTCAGAAGGCGCGGGGGTTTCTGAGAAAACCCGCCGCCTTCTGAGGAGGCCTTCTCCTTCTCGCTTCTCCCCCTCGCTCGCCGCCGAATCATTTGTGTGAGCTTTGCGCGAATTCCTCAGATTCTTGTTTTGGACTGGTTTGGGGTTAAGCGCTCACACCCAGGCAGCAGCAGGACCAAACGAGGGCCCGAAAAAGGCGAACGGGAGAGGGCCAGAGCCAAAACACGACGGCGGAGGGACTGGATATATCTCGGGTCGGCGCTGGCCTCCGCCGTGGTGGCGCCTCCGGCGCCGCGTCTGGCGCATTTGGCGCGGCAGGGGGGAGTGGAGGGGAGGTGGACCCAGGCATCCGACGTCGTGAATGTGTGGCTGCGCTGCTTCCAGAGGTATGGACCCCTTCCCCGAGACTGTCTGCTCATCCTGAGTTGTTTTTTGACGATCCCAGGGCTCGCTGAGGACACAGGGCGGACTCATGTATCCGACGTCGCGATTTTGTCACGTTGCTTCCCAAACCCCAAACGTGTGGGCCCCTTCCCCGCGGACTAGATTTTCATCCCGAGTAGTTCGGTTGACGGTCCCGTGGGGGGCCATCGAATGCAGAAAATTTGCAAATAAAGTTATCCATGGTGTTTTTTTTCTCAGGCTTCGAGGATGTCAGAAGAGAAGGAGGATGAGGAGGAGGAGGAGGAGAAGGAGGAGGAGGAGGACCAGTGTAAACCCAAGAGTCATCACCGATGTTGGAATTAAGCCTTCCTCCAAACTCCCTCTTCATAGGCCCCTACAACGGCTCATTTCCATTGAGGGAACTGCTTCGTTGTAAGGCAACCGTTTGAAGATCCTGAAGCATGCCGAAACATTGTTCTCGGGATTTCAACGCCACGTATCAACGTGACTGCTGCGTCTTGACGATCCGGAATCTTGCCAGAGCGCCATTTTTGGAACCTCAACATTGCGAATCAACATAATTGATGCACCCGTGTAATCCTCGACCCTGCCAAAACACCAATTCTGGTACGTTGATCATGGGAACCCGTGAAGCTCTTGCAAATTTTAAAAGCGAGTGTGCGCGGCACTAAGGCGAGAGCCACATTTTGAAAACGACCCGCCCTCAATCCGTAAAGCTTTTGCACATGTTTTAAACACACACGTGCGCGGCGCTAAGGCGAGAACCACATTTTGAAAACGATCCGCCCTCAATCCGTGAAGCCCTTGCAAAATGTTAAAGCGAATGTGCGCGGCGCTAAGGCGAGAGCCACATTTTGAAAACGACCCGCCCTCAATCCGTGAAGCTTTTGCACATGCTTTAAACACACACACACACACACACACGTGCGTGGCGCTAAGACGAGAGCCACATATTGAAAACGACCCACCCTCAATCCGTAAAACTACTTGTGTGCGCGGCGCTAGGGCGAGAATCACATTCTTTGAAAACGACCCGCCCTCAATCCGTGAAGCTCTTGCAAGATGTTAAAGCGAATGTGCGCGGCGCTAAGGCGAGAGCCACATTTTGAAAACGACCCGCCCTCCATCTGTGAATCTGTTGTCACTTTCAGAAATTCAGAGACATCAATGGTGAGGGCGTCTCAGGCGAAACTCCCGGCCCGCCCTAAACACTCACCTCGGAGTGCGACAGGGAGAAGTTACCTACAAAGAGAATGATGGAGGAGGAGATGGAGGGAGGGAGTCAGAGGAGGGATGTGGAGAGGGAGGGCTGGTGGACGAGGGGGCCCACGCCCATTTCTGTCGCCGACGGTGCCTCCGCTCTGCGCCGCCCCAGTCCGCACAACCTCTGGACGGCCCGACGGCCTTGTGGACGTGAGCAGATGTCTGGCGGCCCGTCTGTTCCAGGCATGGTGCACTCGGCTCGCCCTGTCGCCGCCGCTCGGGGTTCGAGGCTTCGGGCGTTTTCGTCGGCTTTCGGCGGCGTCCCAGCCTCGGGATGATTTCCAACAGCTGCGCCTCGTGGAGGGCGTTCCGTGGGTGCCTGGGCCGTCCTCGAACGACTGTTGGAGAGCCGAGTTATAGCCCCCAAGCCCTGGAGCCCTCCGGGCTTCCGCGAGGCTTTTTTCAGTAGGCTCCGGGCGTTTCGAGGGCTCGTGTGACATTGATGTTCGTGATTATGTCGGGCAATGGGAGGCCGCCTGCAGCCTGTGAGGCACCTGTCTTCGGCTTTCTGTGCTCTTGAGCTTGCTGGCCCAGTTTCTGCGCTGGCAGCGGGAAAGTACAGAGCTGGTGTTGATGGGTTTGCTGCTCCATTGTCTTTTCTGCATGTCCTCCAGGACGCTATCGGCCGTGTCCTTGGCAAAGGTGGGTCCTCTGCATCCGCGATCCGGGTGGCAACTGGAGCGACCTTGTCAATCGAGCCGAATGAAGTGGAGGGTGTGGTCACGGTGAAAGGATCCCTGGATGCGGTGCACAGGGCACATCGATTAATCATTGGGCGGGTTCTGGCTGCGCGCTGAGGGAGTGAGAAGTCATTGTATGAGCAGGGTGCTGGAAAATATGCACGCTGCTCTTCTTTCTGCGTCCGCCTCCGCATCGTCAGAGTCGCACGCCTGCTTGTCCCGCAACTTCTTCACACAAACCTGGAGCGCGCTAGACGCCAGTACATTGGGGGCCCATGCCAAGAAACACCCTGCTTGTCTCCAGGGTACCCTGGGTTTCTTGAGTTTCGATTGTTTTGCAATAAAACGCGCGACGTTCCCGCATCAAAAATACATGTACGTCCTGGGATCTCAGGGTTGGGTTTCTTGTGGACGGTTTCTTGTGGACGGGCCTCCACTGTTTTCCCAACGCCGAATCGTATGCAACCTGGTCGTATGAGTTTGGACCAGCCCGGGAGGCTTGTTGTGCCAACAGCAGTAAGGGCGCTCGCGCCATCCTTGTAGAGCTCGGCTGCCTCATCGTGTTCTGCCATGTTCCAGCGTGAACCTCTGGAGGTCTGGTCCCCGGCACCTGCTTTTCATCCCGGCTCGTTTTTGAGGTCATGCAGGGCCCAGTGTAAGAACACCCCGATGCCGAACGGTCATGACGCTTTCGCGACCCAGACCTCACCCGTCGTGATGGTTTCCCAACATGGCTCCATGGAGGTCTGGACCCTTTTCCGCGGGACTAGTTCAGCTTTTTCCTCCGGGGCCGTTTCCTGACTGTCCTGGGCCTTGGTGAGGGCCCTCGGAGGCCGACGATTCATCGTCCACCCGCATAGTTAGGATGAGCGACTTTCCAACGTTACCCTTGCATTCTTCCCCTTCGGCCCATCCGTGGCCGCTTTCGCTGGCCGCGCACCGCTCGCAAAGTGTCGACATGGCCCTCCAAGGCCTCTGCATTCTCGCCGTGCGTCCTGAACATACGGGTTGGCTGCATTTCTTTTCCGCAGCGTGAGGATGCCAGGGTACGCGAGGGAGCCTGGGCCCCCCCGCGCTTCCCCTCCCTCCGGGGTGGGGGGGGGCGGGAAACGCGAGGGGGACCCAGACCTTTCTCCTTCTCCTCCTCTCCATACCCGTCCTCTTCCCCCGGGGGGGCGAGCGATGGGGCCCCCCTCTTCACTTCCCTCCGCTCCCCCCCCCCCCCGCCGCAGCCCAGGGAGGGCCCCCCGGCCCCGGTGGGGCTCTCGCGCGCCCGGAGGTCCACCGCCGCAGGGGGCCCCCCTGCGGCGGTGCGCCGCGAGCCCGCTGGGTTTTTCTCGGCGTCACATGACGTGGCTGTTAGGAGCTCGGGCGTCGGTCTCCGAGGGTGTCTCGGGGAACTGAGGAGGAGGAGGAGGAGGAGGAGGAGGAGGAGGAGGAGGAGGAGGAGGAGGAGCCTCCGTGGCCACACCGCCGTGCGGTGGGGTCTCTACAGGTTTCGAACTCACCGCGCGGTCCGTCGCCACATCGTCTCAAGACCTCCGAGCGAGCCCACCATCGACTTATTCCGCGTGATGCCACCATCGATCTCTCCCTTGCAGGACGGGTCAGGGGTGGGCTCCCGTAAACGGGTCTGGGAGCCCATTATTGCCCCGCCCTCTTTATAAGGGAGGGTCAAAGAGGGGTGATTTCTTATTTGGTTGAATTGCAGAAGCCTTTCGCCAACGAGTTGACAGGTTCGCCCCCTTGCCCTCCCCAGATCCCTCGCGTCGTCCAAGAAATCGCAGCGAACGACTTCGAGCAATTCTCGGACTCCGGGGGCCCCTGCGAAAACGACTCAGGATGGAACGCTGGTCTCGGGGGGGGGGGTCGAGACCTCAGTAGGTCCACTTAGCGAACACCGCAACGTCTGGGGTTTTGGTCCTCCTCCTCCTCCCCCTCCTCCTCCTCCTCCTCCTCCCCCTCCTCCCCCTCCTCCTCCTCCTCCTCCTCCTGCTCCTCCTCCTCCTCCTGCCCTGCCCAGCCATTTTGGCTCGGGCGACCACGGGCCTCGCACACGTGGGGCCGCGGCCGCGTGCATGGAGCGGGCCGCGCCAGCGGGAGGGGCGGGGAGGGAGCTGGCCGCGCCGGTGGCGTGGGAGGAGCTCGATCAAACAGAAGCGGCACGGCCACAATTCGTTCGAGCTCCGCGCGGGTTTCTCGGGTCGGCGCCGGCCCCCGCCGCGGTGGCGTCTCTGGCGCCGCCCCTGGCGCGTTCGGCGCGGCAGGGGAGTGGAGAGGAGGCAGACCCATACATCCGACGCCGTGATTTTTTGTCTCAACGTTGCTTTTCAGACGCATGGACCCCTTCCCTGGGACCGTCTGCTCATCCCGAGTTGTTTTTTGACGATCGCATGGTTCGCTCAGGACATTGGAAGGCCGAACAATGCTCCACTCCCAACACACAAAAAAACAGTCCGTCTTGTTTTTTTCACGAAGCGAGGACGTTTGGGGAGGAGGAGGAGGAGGAGGAGGAGGAGGAGGAGGAGGAGGAGGAGGAGGAGGAGGAGGAGGGGGAGGGGGAGGAGGAACAGGAGGAGGAGGAGAAGGACCAGTGTAAACCCAAGAGTAATCAACGATGTTGGGATTAACCCTACCTTCAAGCTCCCTCTTCATAGGCCCCTACAACGGTTCATTTCCATTGAGGGAACTGCCTCGTTGGAAGACAACCGTTTGAAGACCCTGGAGCATGCCAGAACATTGTTTTCGGGATTCCAACGCCACGTATCAACTTGACTGCTGCGTTCTGGCGATCCGGAGTCGTGTCATAACGCCATTTTTTAATTCCAACATCGCGAATCAACATAACTGTTGCACCCGCATAATCCTGAATGGTTCCCCAACAAATTCTTGGGTACGCTGATCATGGAAATCAGTGAAGCCCTTGCAAATGTTTACAGCGAGTGTGCGCGGCGCTATGGCGAGAGCCACATGTTGAAAACCCCCTCAATCCGTGAAGCTCTTGCAAATTTTGAAAGCGAATGTGCGCGGCGCTAAGGCGAGAGCCACATGTTGAAAGCCACCCGCCCTCAATCCGTGAAGCTCTTGCAAATATTGAAAACGAATGTGCGCGGAGCTAAGGCGAGAGCCACATGTTGAAAACCATCCGCCCTCAGTCCGTGCAACGCTTGCAGTTCTTAACAAAGAATGCGCGCGGCGCTGAGGCGAGAGCCACACTTTGAAAACCATCCGCCCTCAATCCGTGAAGCCCTTGCAATGTTTAACAAACAATGCACGCGGCGCTAATGCGAGAGCCACATTTTGAAAACGATCCGCCCTCCATCTGTGAAACTGTTGCCACTTCTTAAGCTTCAGAGGCGTAAGTGGTGAGGAGGTCTCAGGCGAACCGCCCGGCCCGCCCTAAAAGCTGGCCTCGGGGTGCGACAGGGAGGAGTTATCTATAAGGAGAAGGAGAATGGAGGAGGGGAGGAGGAGAAGGAGGAGGAGGAGGAGGAGGAGCAGGAGGAACAGGACGAGCAGGAGAAGGATGAGGAGCAGGAGTAGAACGAAGAGGAGGAGGAGGAGGACAGGAGGTGGAGCGGGAGGAGGAGGAGGAGGAGGAGGAGGAAAAAAAAGGGCCGCGCCGGCCCAAGAAATCCGCACGAGCCCTCAACAGCTCGTGGTCGTGCCGTGTTCTTGTTGCGGGCTCTTCCAGGAGGAGCCTTTGCTGGTGCAGTCCGAGCACCGCGTGGGCCACCGCGCTGGCCCGAGGAGCCGGGGTCTCCTTCTCTCGAAGAAGCTCCAAGAGCGCTCCAAGAGGTCCCCCAGGAGGGCTCAGAGAGACACAATGCACTGGTTGTGATTGTGTTCTGTAAGGCTTTCACGCTATTTCGAGCATCCAAAGCTCCAAAAAGGCCCCAGGGGCCCCCAAGACCGCCCCAAGACTGCCCAAGATGCCCCCAAGAAAATCCCAAGACATTTCGAGACGGCCCCGAAACGGCCCAAGAGGCGCCCAAAACAGCCCAAGAGAGCCCCGAAATGGCCCCAAGGCGGGCCCAAGAGGGGGAACACGAACCGACAATTCGAGCCTTGCGACCGAAGAGACACCAGGAAACCCCAAAAGGCCTCCAAGGCGCGCAATATGGGCCGACGAATTGAGCGAAGCGATGACATAATCATGAGATGAGTGCGACGAAGTACAACAATCACAATGCAACGATTACGTGTTCGCTCATGGACCCCTTTGTGAACGCAAAGTGTCTAGCTTTCACACCGATGACCGCCGAAGACCGCCGAAGACCATGTCGGACCGCCGTCCAGACCGCCGAAAGACCGCGGAAGACCGCCGAAAGACCGCTGAAGACCGCCGAAATACCGCCGAAGACCGCCGAAGTCCGCCGACGGACCACCGCCGAAGACCGTGTCGGGCCGCAGCGCCCGCGGCGGGGCGCGCGCTCGAGAGGTCCTCGGCGGTCTTCGGAGGTCTTCGGAGGCCAAGATGCGTGGCGAGGTATCCATGATCAATCGCGCACCAGCGAAGTAGAAGAAAACATAAGCATAAGAAGAGTAATACGAATACGAAAAAGAACAGTAGGACTACGAACCATATTAATAATAAGAAGAAGACGAGGAGGAGGAAGATGATGGGGAGCAGGAGGAGGAGGAGGAGGAGGACGACGAAAACACGATTAACGAAGGCTTTGTTATCTTGGTGGTTTGAGGTGTTGGTGGGGGGACCATACCTCTATACACTACGTAGAGACAGAGTGAGAGAGAGAGAGGCACAGACAGACAAACAACATAACGATAAAGAGAGAGAGAGAGAGAGAAAAATAATAGAGAGCTAGAGGTATAATGATATAACAAAAGAGAAAGGCAGAGGGATAGAGAAAGAGAGGAAGAGGAAGCCATACAATCATACTACTACACATGCATATATATATATATATGTATACAGAGATGCAGCCTGAAAGAGAGAGAGAGAGAAGGACAGAGGGAAAAATAGAGAGACAGAGAAAGAGAGAGAGAGAGAGAGAAAGGAATATATATATATATATAGAGAGAGAGACACACAAAACAAAGCTGAATACACAATAGAGAGAAACAGAGAGATAGAGAGAGAGAGAGAGAGAAAGGAAGAGAGTTAGTGAGAGAGAGAGCAGGAACCCGAGCCGACGCCAATCGCACTCAAATGCTACACCCATGCCCACGAAAACATGCTTATCACCCAGAGGATTCTCAGATCAGTGTATGACATATTTATAGGTGAACATCCATGTAGTCGAAGAGAGACAGAGAGGGACGGAGAGACAGAAATAAGGAGAGAGAACAAACACAAACAACAACAAGTCCCTTTGCGATTCCCTGCCGTAGATTATTGATCCGGGGGGGGCTGAACAGACACCGCCCCCCCGAAGCGGGATCCCCGGCGTCCGGGGGTCCGGGACGCCCCCATCAGGGGGTCCCGCGAGAGTTCTTCCAGGGCCTCCGGAAGTCCCTGCCAATCCGTCCAAGCGGGTCGGCGGCGATCCCAACAGACCCCCAAAAAGCTTCAAGATGGTCTGAAGCGGCCCAGGGCCCCTCCCCGAACGCCCAAAGACGACCCAAAGAACCACCCCCGGGAGGATTTCGAACCGCAGACACGGTTGAGTTTCCATTGTTTTTGTTTGATGTTGGGCTCTTCGGTCATTTGGTACTGCGGGCGTCCGAGAATGCCCGAGAGGCACCGAGAACCATTCATAAGATTGTCAACTTGATCGACACACGAACGTGGAAAGGATGATACAAATGTGAGGCATAGCAACATTTTCAAGACACCTGACGGGGCGACGGGCAATTGCCAGGCTGAGTGTAGTATGGATCTTGACGTATCGTGCCAAGGGCTGTGTTGTGCCGTGCCGTGCTGGACTGCGAGGTGCCATGCCGCGATTGTGCTCTATAGCGCTGTGGGTCGAGTCCTCCCTAGCATCCAAGTCCTGACCGAACTGATTTGGATCTTAAGCTCGAGCTGCCTTGGCACATGGTAGCTGCCCCAGAGCTAGTTGAAGCGGAAACGTGGAGGACGTTCAATCAATTCGACCTCGAGGCCCGACTCAGTTCCGAAAAGGAACGACACGACCTGAGGCACAGGCTCACGCACGCGCCACAGGACGTGCCAGGGGCGCAATTGGGGATGCGCCAGGGGACGTGTCAGGGGACGTGTCAAGGGACGTGCCCCGGACGTGTCAGGGACCTGCCACGGGGCATGCCAAGGCGCGTGCCATGGGGTGGCCAGAGGACGTCATGCCAACGGACGCTGCAAGGGGCGCGCCACGGAACGGGCAGGGGAAGATCGCCCAGGGACGAGCCAGGAAACGCGACAGAGGACGAAGAAGGGAACGTGCCACGCCGAGAGGCATGCTAGGGGACGTGCCAGGGCATGTCACGCCAGAACGTCGCAAGGGACGCGCCAGGGGACGCGCCAGCGCGCCAGGGGACGCTCCACGGACGGGTGGGGTTGGACTGCGAAGCACTAAGTTGCGACAAGCGTTTCGCTCGAGACATCCTCAACACATCCTCATGTTAGACATCCGCCTAAGCGACCTGGAGACGTTAAAGCAAGCGTCTCGCTCGAGACATCCTCAACAAATTCTCATGTCAGACATCCGCCTGGGCGACGTGGACACATGACAACTTTTGGCGTCGGCGGCTAGGCAGGGGTCGTCTGCGCTGGCGAAAGGAGCTAACTAAACGGAAGTACCGTTGTAGCGAATTGGCCAACATGCAAGAGCTGGAAAAGGGGGGACAGAGGAAGGAGGCGGCCGCAGGGGAAGGGAGGAGGGGAGACGGCCACCCAGGGGCGGACGGATCCCGTCCCTAGCTGTGTTGGCGCGGCCAGCCCCGCCGGCGGGGATGGAGGCGGCGTCTGCGCCGTGTACCTGCTGAGGCGGGGCCCAGCGCGGGAACTGCAAGTTAAAACAGCGAGTAGCCGACGAAGCGCACGAAGAGCCGGGCCGGCTTGCCGCGCGCCGCCCAGGTGGAGGTGTTGAGGGGAACACGCGAAAACAAGCGGCTCGCTCGAGATATCATCAGTGCATCTTCATGTTGGATATTTGCCTGGGCGTCCTGGGCACGTGAAAACGAGCGTTTCGCTCGAGACGTTCCCAACACCTTCTCATGCTAGACGTCCGCCTGGGCGACTTGCACACGTGAAAGCAAGCGCCTCGTCCGAGACAGCCTCAACACATGTTCGTGTTCGACATCCGCCTGGGCGACCTGGACACGTGTACACAAGCGTTTTGCCCTAGACGTTCTCAACACATCCTCATGCTAGACATCCGCCTGGGCGGCCTGGACACGTGAAAACACGCGTCTTTCTGGAGACATCCTCAACCAATTCTGAAACGCAAGCGTTTCGCTCGAGACATCCTCAAGAATTTCGCCGGCCCTACGCGACCTCGTTATTTATCCAAAACAATTTCGCCAGCCCTACAGACGTCTATTCCATGGGTAAACAGCTAAAAGAGAGCCCTGGGCTCAGGCCGTGTCCGGAATCAAGAGCTCAGGAGGAGGATGGGGAATGATTCGCAGGGTAAGGCGATAATGAGGAAGAGGAAGAGGAAACATGAGGGAAGGAAAACGAAAAACATTATTATAACGACGCTGCCAGAAACTGGCAATCAGGAGTCATCGCTAACTGTTCTGTTTGACCTTCTGCCCGTCTGCCTGCATGCCCAAGTTCAAGGACCAAGGTGCATGGCGCGCAGCTCCAATGCAGTCTTGTACTTAGACACATCTATACGTTATACATGCGGAGGTATCAGCACACCGACATATACATATATGCTATGCACCACAGGCGGTCAAACATGAGTGGCGCAGGGTCTGGCGTCTCACAGATGTGGACCTGGCGCGAGCCAGGCGCCGATCTCCTGAGGGACACGAGCCATGCACGCGTTCGGCCGACACGGCGCCCTTATGGTGGGGCCCCGTCTCCCGAACCCTCCCCCGCGCCCCCTGCTGTCACCGTGCGCCTCTCCTCCTCCCGCTCGTCCCCTCCGCTCTAGGCCACAGGGTGACGAATGAGCACGGGCAGGGGGAGAGCAGCGGCTGCAGCGGCAAGAGCACCGGGACGGGATGGTTGGGGGGGAGCAGCAGCAGCAGCAGCTCCCCAAGTCACCCGTCGCGCTGGGGCGCAATCCTGTGCTCCACGGCCCCGAGGAGCGGGCCGGACAGCGAGGCGCTCGCCTTCCGCGCCCGGCTGGCGCTCGCCTCCCTGGCGTTCGCCTTCTTGCTCAGCTCAGGCAGTGCCATGGGGGGTCGCCATTGAGAGGGTGACCACCTTCCCGTGGAAATCGAGGATCGAGGAGGAGGGAGGATCGAGGATCGGCGAGGATTGGGCCGCGTCTGGGCGTCTTTGGGGGTCCAGGGGGGGGGGCTCTCTTGGGGGTTTGGGGGGCCCGCTGCCTCGAGGTGGCGGCCCCCCAAAGTGGCGGCCGCCCTTGGCACTGCCCGGTCAGCACCCTGCTCTCCGCCTGGCAGGGCCCGAGCACGGAAGGGCGGCCTCCCAGGAAGGGCCAGGACCGCCGCGGGCCCGGCGTCGTCGGCGCCCAGGAGGTCGGCAGCATCAGCTCCGCGTCGGATGCATTCGCAAGCGTGGCGCCCTCCCGTGCCATGGCCACGGCCGCCACTGGCACGTCTCACACGGTGACCACCTTCAGCGAGACGTCCGTGACGTCCGCCACTGGCACGTCTCTCACGGTGACCACCTTCAGCGAGACGTCCGTGACGACGACCGCGACCGTCTTTTTCGAGAAGCCGCCAGATCCCGCCTTCCCAGAAATAATGTACTTGTTCATGCCAGAGAGCGAGGAGGACTCCAAGAGGATGGCTCGCATGAAGGAGGATCTTGGGTTGACCATTCGTCTCTGGCCTTTGCCTTTCTTTTTGGCCACACCCCGATCACCCTCCTCGCCACCTCTCCAACTCTTCCTCGCCCTCCTCCTTCTTCAACTCCTCCTCCTGCGTAACCCTCCCGCATTCTGTCAACCTTAGCCAGGGTTTCACTCCCCGTGCACGCTCCTCCCCTCCCCATCCACGTCCTTTCTTATGAATAAAACTCCTCCCTGTCGCACCCGGCAACCCCAGACGTGTCGGTAGGGCGGGCCGGTTTTTTTCGCTTGATATTTGTCCTTGATGATCTCGACGCTGCTTGCAACAGCTAAAGGAGGGCGTGTCCTTCTCAACATTTGGCTCTCGCCTCAGCACCGCGTTCACTCGTCTTAACATGTGCCGCAGCTTCAAGGATGGAGGGCGGCTCTTTTCAAAATGTGGATCTCGCCTCAGCGCCTCGCGCACTCGTCTTGAAAGTTCGTAGCAGCTTGAAGGATTTGTCGGGTAGACGTCCCAGGAACGGCACTCTGGCACGATTCGGGACTGTCAGGACACACCAGCCTGGCTCGTGGCTTTGAAGTTCCAGGAACGGTGTCCTGGCGCGACTTATGGTAGCCAGGACGCAGCAGTCGCGTTGCTTCGCGACGTTGAAGTCCCCAAAATGGCGTTTCGGCACGACTGTGGATTCACCGACGGTTGCTTCAAATGGGGCCATTTCCGCCATGAAAATACATAAATTCTTGTAGGGACCTACGAAGATGGACATGAATGGTTGGTTTATTGCAACATCCTTGATGCGGCCTGGATTTGCATGTCCTCCTCTTCCTTCCCCTCCCCCTCCTCCCCACCTCCTCCTCCAGCTTGCGGCCTCCTGGCCCACGATGAGCTCACGTTTTTCAGAATGCCCTGGGGTCGATGCGTTGATTAGGTTTATTTCTCCCCCAGCTCGCTTCGGAGTTCTGTCTCGCCCGAGGTGCGTCCATAATTCTGATCCACGAGGTCCCTTACATCCTGATTCAACACTGGTGTCCATTGTGTTGTATATTGACCTCTTTGATGTAACGTATCACACCCTCCGTAGGCGGCCTTGTTGTTCGATGGTCTCTGTTGCCCAGGCCCGCCTGCAGCAGGTTGTTGGGCGACAGGCCGACCCGGGCGGTTTCATCGGCGCGGCCCCGCAGGCGCCCCTGCGCGCGCGAGGAAGGAGTGGGACTTGTGGCTCTGGGGTTGGCTCTGGTCGGGGAACTCCAGAGCCTCCCTTGGGCAAGTGGACTCCTCCTCCTCTTCCTTCTCCTCTTCTCCCCCTCTTTCTGGGGCTGGGAGGGAGCCGCGTCGGCATCGGCAGCCTTCCTGGCAGAGCCGGGGATTCAGTTGTGCTGGCCGACGAAGCGTCCGCGTCGTAGATTGGCCCCCCGACGCGAGAGTCAAACCATGTATTCCCCCACGTCCCATAATTCACGTGGCTATCAGGTACACCTTCTGACTCGCATTATGGCGCGGCACAGATTTGGCCATTACCGGGGCCTCATGGCGCTGATGATGGACGCTGTTGGTCGCGCCATTCGCCCATGCCCCAGGTGCTGGCATGTTGGGGGTTGTGCCGATGCCGTGAGCGTCCTCATTCTGCAGCTCACGTTCTCCGCCACCCTGCACATTGGCAAAACTCCACCTGTATTTCTCCGAGAGGGTAGTCGCGCTGTATTGGATCTCTGTTGCAGACGACCTTTTGAATGATCATCGTTCTATGATCAGTGGTGTTGCCCCTTGCTGGGAGCGGTTTCACATCGTTGGCTAGTTCATGTGCGTCTTACCCGCTTGGGACATTTGACCATTGAGTGGAGTATAACAGGGCAAGTTGCGCAGAATGGTTCGGCAAACTATCACCATATTGATTGGACGATCGCGCTGTCCGGTGCAATTTCAGGGTGTATGCAGCGTTCGCATTATACCAGTACGGAGCAAGGTAGCAGTTGCGTGAGACACCCGTCCGCGTGCTGCAGCGCCAAAGCCACATATTGCACGATTCACAGCGAATGCCGCAGATGTCAGATTCACTCGTTCACACATGATGATTGCGATGTTTGTAGTCTGGCGCGACGCTCTTCATGTTATCGGCACACGTCGAAGCTAACATGTAAAGAACGGCCACCTTCATTACCCCGCTGCCGCGCGTGGCAGCTCGGCGCTTGCGGCATGCCGTGATGGATGTCCACGTTGCTTTGCATGCGATTGAGGAGTATCCCACTTGTGATTTGTGTGTTCCTTGAGGCGGCTGAGAAGCATTTTCCCCGCTACCGAATCACACGCAACTGCAGACAGTCAGGGCCAAAACGAGGCTGGTAGGAACAGCGATCGGCCTCCACAGCGAGCCTTATGTGCTGCGTTGGTTGTGTCGTTGTTCTTCAGAGCTCCGCACCGCTTTCTCGGAGGAGAGTGCATGTGTCATTCCGCGGCCAATGTCGCTCTTCCCCTCCTGCCGAGCAATGCTCAAGCTTCGGCAATTGGCTCAAGCGCTGTCCGCCGAGCTCGCAGTGAGCGCATCCGCACATAATACCAGGTGCATTTCCTCCTGCGGCCTCCCGAGCGCCGTTCGTACGTCTTGAGCTGCCCCTCTTGTGCGGAGAAGTGTCGTGCCTTGCTTTGGCTGGAGGGGGTTGGCGGCACAGCGTGCCCATCGACCACGCAATAGTATGCGTTACGTGGTCTGGATATGTCTGCGTGGGGTCGTTTATTGACTCTGTTACATGATCAAATTGTGTCGTATGGCGGTTTCTTTGCTTTCAGGGGTCCGCATTGTCTGCGTGTCTGCCTGGTTTGGTCAAATGTTGCTCTGTCTGGTCCGTCTAGCCAATCTGGGCAGACTTGCTTGTCTGACGTTGCGTGGCTTCTCTGGCGTGTCTGCCGTCTCGTCCTCCCGTTTCTTCTCTCCTCGTTCCCCCCCGTCGTCCCTCCAGATTCTCTTCCTCGCCCTCTTCCCTCCTTCCCTCCCCTTCGCGTCCTTCTCCATGTTACCTCCCTTGTTTATAGTACCATCCCCTCTCCTCGCTCCTCCACCTCGTCCGCCCGTCGTGAGGTGAAACGCATGTCGCCGCGCATAATTTCCCGCAGTCATGGGGATTCCTCTTATTCCTTTTCCATCAGCCGCTTCATGATTAGATGGGCGCTGTACGCAGTGGGCCGCGTTGTCAGGCGAGGGCGACTGTAGCAGCGGGGCGCATCATCGGAAAACGTTGGCCGTTTGGGCCCCCATTGGGTGCCTCATGGGCCACATTGGCTGCCCTGTTGCGTTGTCAGCGCGGCAGCTGCATACAGCCAAGACGCTGAAGTAAATCGCAGGCCTAGAGGTTGACACCACCACCAATATCGGCGGTGTGCCCCTACCGAGGGATGCAGATCCCGATCTCGGTGATGGTGGTAATATTCTGACTTCCAATATTCTTCCTATGTGGAGGCAGCCCCCTATGTTGGTGTTGGTGCCCATTTCTAGGCCTCCGAGTAAAGGCCACTTCAGGCTCAGGAGGGGGTCGGGCCTTCGGGCCGCTGCTCAGATCTGGGCCGGGGACGCCGAGGCTCGCCGTGTCCAGAAAACCTCCTTCCTGTCCTATGCTGCGGACTTTCAGCATCGCTTAACCGATCCCTCTCCCTTTCTCCATCCCCGTCCAGATCCCCACCGTCCCACCACCCTAGTTGGGGATCTGCCGCTCGACGCTCGAAGGGAACGGCCTGTATCCCCATCTAGGGGGATCAATCTGCCAGTGTGGCCCAGGCTACGCCCGTGGGGATAGGGATCAGTTGAACGATGCTCAGAGTTCGTGGTAGCACGGTGGCTGTATCCTCGGTAAGCTTGGTGATGTCCGATGGCCGTGGTTCCTTCAGCAGGCCCCGCAGGGCCCTCGAGGCAGCCCAAGGGCCACGAACATGGCCCGAGGCGGGCCTGGGGCTTTGGAGAAGCCACGCGACGACTCCCGTCGTAGGCCCGCGGCAACGCCTGGGAGCGCCTGGGAGCACTCGGTTGCAGCAGGCTTCATGTCGGAATCTTCCAAAGCCAGAAGCTTTCGGCCAACACCGTCACCGTGAATGGGTTGTGAACGAGAGGCATTTTAGAAGCCTCGTGGGGCTTGTTGGGCGGCCTCTTGGGAACCTGTTGGAAGCCTCTTGACACCGTCTTGGGCTTCGCTTGGGCGCTTCCTGGGGGCTTGGAGCCCCTTGGGGCAGTCTTAGAAGCTTCTTGGGCCGTCTTGCGCGCACTTCTGACCGAAAAGACGACCATGCCAACATAACATGACCCCGTCGCCACCCTAATTGGGGACACTCTTGCTTCCAACGCAATTCAAAACAGTGCTGATCAACGCAAATCTGCGCAATGCAACGCAAAGGATTGCTTTGCAATGCTTGGCAGGTTTGGGCATTTTTTGGCGTTGATTTGTGTTGCTTGGCGTTTTATGATGTTGCTTGGCATTGCTGATGATCGTTGCTTGGCATGTCTTGGCATTGCTTGGCGGTGCTTGACCTCGCTTGGTGTTGCATTGCATGGCTCGGCATTGTGTGGCATTGTGTGGCATTGTCATTGCTTGGCGATGCTTGGTATTGATTTGCAGTACTTGGCATTGGTTCTGAATCGGCTTTGCATTGCTGTGTGCCTCTTGGCAGCTGTTGGCATTATTTGGCATTGTTTTCTTAGCCTTGCTTGACACTGCTTGGCATTATTTTGCATTGTTTTGTGTTGCTCGGCGTTGCTTTGCATTGTCTGTCATTGCTTGGCATGTACTTGACCCAGAAGGGCATCGATGCGCCAAGACGAAACAAACAAACAGGAAAGCAAGGAACCAAGACCAAAGAACACATGCAACGCCGTGCGCCGCCAATGCAAGGAACCAAGACCAAGGAACCCAAGCAACGCCTTGGAATTGGGGGGTCGTGCCCACCCGTTTCGTTCGCAAGACAAGTCATACCCTCTTAGGCAGAGCCTAGTTGGGGAGCGAAGCCGTGGGGGATTTTGACGACTTAGGCTCCTGCGCCGGCCGCTGAGGCCTCCAAGACGGTCCCAGAGGCTGTCTCCGGGGCTCCAGGACAGACGCCTGGAGATTGCTTCTGATCCTCTGACGCGTAGCGGTCGCTTCCCGGGCCGTCTCCTCCCCCCCTGGGCAGCGGTAACAATAGTAGGGGGCCACGTGCGAACCCTACCCCTACCCTGCCGTGTTGGTCGCAGGAGCACCTCCGCATGCGCCCTGCCCGGTGCTCGCAGGCGCCCTGCCGGTGCTCGCAGGCTCTGCGCAGGTGGTCGGCGCAAGCAGCCGTGTGCTCGCGCGCATGCCATGGCGATCGAAGCGCAGCCCCGCCCCGACGTGCCCCGCCCCGCCCACCTCCTCCTCCTCCTCCTCCTCCTCCTCCTCCTCCTCCTCCTCCGTCCTCCTCCTCCGTCCTCCTCCTCCGTCCTCCTCCTCCTCCTCCTCCTCCTCCTCCTCCTCCTCCTCCGTCTCCTCCGGTTTCCATCTCCTCCGTCTTCCGCCTACCGTATACTGTTATCCGGTCCCCCCCCTCGCAGGTAACGGTCACTACGCGGACTTTGCAACATGAGAAGGCAATGTCCTTGGGCCGTCTGAGGGCTTAGAACATGCTGGCCAAACACTGCCCGAAACATGCTTCTGGGGCTTCTGGATAGGGCATGGAAGCGTTCAAGGGCGCTCGCCTTTTTGATCGGATATTTTGAACCTATACATTACCAGTGAAGGGCTGTTTTTCAATCCCCGGAGTTTCTCAGGGTCGAGGACGACGTCGGGGTGGTGTGGTGTATACGTGTTTCCCCGTTTTCTTGGGGAAACAGCGAAAAACGTATACACCAGGATCCCGTATACACCAGGATCCGTTTTATTGTTCGCAAGTTTCAGGGCAGGCCCAGGACACGCGTCGGTGTACAGAGCTCAATTCCCTATTTGAATCGGGAGCGAAAGAACGACTACACCTACCTGAATCCACACTGGTTTCGAGAGTACGCGCTGCACGAGAGTTCGGATCACGAGGCTGGTCTTGCGGACTGGTGGGTCACGCTCATGTGCGCGGTTGGGCGCGAGCGTCTTCTGGTGGGCTCCCTGTCAAGAAGTGTCGCGGCACTCGCCGCTCCGGAGGGCCCCGAGGGCACTCCACTCCGTGCCTGCGGCACGGCACGGTGGCGGGTATCATTCAGGAGAGAAAAAAACACACAGGCACAATCAATCGTCGATTCCCCAGAAAATACAGGAAAATATGGGAAGTGGGGGGGAAGACAAAACCCCTGGCAAATATGGAAACATATGGGGAATCTTTTTATTTGTGTGTATTTATTTGTGTGTCCCAGGCCCCCTTCAATCATCATCTTGCTAGGCGCCTGGAGGAAGGGGATGCCTTGGGGATGTTTGGAGGGCTCTCCGGGAGCCGGGGGGTGCGGCCCGTCGTTGGGCGCGAGTTAAGGGGGGGGGCGATCGATATGGGGGGAAGAACAGGTGCCCTTCTCGAGGCCTAAAGGCTCCATTCTAGGCCCTAAAGGGCCCCTTTAGGGGCCCCAAACGGCCCCTTGTCTGCAGCCCTCGCTGCCCCCCAGTTCATTGCCCCCCCATTAATTCGCGCCCAACACTCGGTTGGAATATCTCTTCATGGAGATCACACTTGTAGATTTGGTGGCACCTTGCTGACACGGGCCACCACGGGCCCGAGGTGACCTGCGGGACCACTCCACTGCGTACCCGAGGCACGAAGGCAGAAGCTTTCGAGGAATAGCAACCATGGATTGAGGCCGGTCCCGTTTCCATGCAACATCGGCGCGCTCTGCACCAACTCGGGCGGCATTGGCGCCATGTTTCCAGGGGTACCTTCTTTCCTGTCCGTGGATCTGGCGCTCACGCGTCAGATGCACGGATCCTCAATCCATGCTAGCGTCTGTCCGAAATTTTGAGATGCATCTCCTCGTTCCTGCCATCAGTCACTTTCAGTTCCAGTTGTCGGCCTTTCTGTTGCTCGCTGCTGCTCGCTGGCGTCGTCTCTGTGCAGGCGAGCGTCGGCACAGATTTGGTTTCTTCGCGTCACCACGAGGTCTGATAGCGCCCTTACGGGAACGAATGATTTCTGTCACGTCCAATTTATCCCCCTCTTCTTCATCCTTTGCTCCATCCTCATCCGCGTGGTCGCCGCTGCTCATGAGGGCGCCTCAGGGGCCAGGTTGAAGACGCGGGAGTCAGTTTTCTTTAGGGCTCCGCACAGGAGATCGTCAGGTACCTCCCGCCGCAGCATCGGGGCGTGCGCGTTGTCCCGGCTATCGTTCCGGAGCTGTGGCCTCAGGGCAGGTACGACAGGGTCGAGCATTTCGGCAAGATGCTCCCAAAGGTTAGGACGAGGAAACTCACGGAGCCACCCTCCGAGCAGAATGGCGGAATTTCTAGGACCGGTTCCTAGTCCGGTTCCCGGTCCCTGTCCCCGGTCCCTGGTCCCCAGTCCATGGTTTCCAGTCCCCACCATTCCCCGGTTTCCGGTCCCTGGTCCCCAGTCCCCGGTTTCCGGTCCGCGGTCCTGCGGTCCCGCGGTCCCCGGTCCCCAGTGCCCGGTCCCCGCGAGTCCGAGTCCCTGTCCCCGGTCCCTGTCCCCAGACCCCGGACCCCGGTCCCTGGTTCCCGGTCCCCGCGAGTCCGAGTTCCTGGTCCCGGTCCCCGGTCCCCGGTTCCTGGTCTGCGGTCCCGCGGTCCGCGGTCCCCGGTCCCCGGTTCCCGGTCCCCGGTCCCTGGCTCCGGGTCCGCGGTCCCGCGGTCCCAGTTCGCGGTCCCCAGTCTTGGTACGGTCCCCACCCGGTCCCCGGTCCCAGGTTCCTGGTCGGTCCCCGCGGTCTCCAGTCCCTGGTCCCAGGCCCGGTCCCCGGTGTCCCCGGCCCGTTTCCCGATCGACGGTCCCTATAGGGACGGGGGACCAGCTGGTCCCCCGTCCCTGCCTGAAGGCCCTCGGCCTTACTAATTGTTAGCAGCACATGTAAGTAGGTTATAAGTAAGTTGCAACTAGGTTGCAAGTAAGTTATAACCATTAGTAATGTTACTAAGTCGGCTAACTCGGGCGGTGCATTTGGAGGTAGATAGCTTGAGTTAGCGAATTTGCTAACTTCGCTAACTTTTACATGCTTACTTGAAAACAGAGCTGCTGCATCGGGTTTTCCTTGGATGTTGCCTCCAGAAACGCATGCATGTGTTTGGATGTTCGGGATCACGCATATCGGAAATCATGATCCAGACTTGCGTGCGAACGCATTCAGAATATTGTATCGAGCGTTACAAGAATGTTGTGCATTGCAAATGCAACATATCATTTCGAATTCGCAACCCTCTGTTGCACATGTTTTTGAATGTCACTAGAGTTTGGGCTCCAGCCGTTTGGGCGAGGATTGCTGCTGGCGCTTGTGGCGTCCTCCTGCACGCGGCGTGATGAACGCCTCCCGTGAACAGCAGATCGCGGAGGTCCGCCCCAAGATGATGGCCATCAAGGACATGTACTTGCATCCTGATGCAGCGGTGGTCTCATTACTTGAAGACGTATGCAGCATTGCAAGAGGCATAGACTGCCTGAGGGTAGAAAAAATACACTCGAAGTATATGATGGTGTGCACAGAGAATCGTTACGGAGATGGAATCATTCCGAGCGAGGTTATGGATTTGATTTCCAAGATCTTCAAAAATGGATTCAAGAACTCAGCCCTCCAGAATCCAGCTTGCATGGAACTTCCACCAGTGGGCACGCCTGAGTACAATACAATCAAGAACTTCAATTTCAAAATAATGGAGGACTCAGCGGGCCAGCTGCCGCAGTATGATTGCGATGCAAAGTTCGCATCCTATACGTGCGGCCACACATCCATGGGTTTGCGTTGCATCAACGCAGGGGTTCCAGTACCCACGGTCATGCCAGAGCGTTTCGACAGAATCTCGCACCAAGGGAAATTGTCACTGACGAGGTTACGGGAGGTTCAACCAGACTACGCTAAGGCGTGTGACGAAGGAATTGAGTGGAAGGTCTTTCGGTGCGAGTTCGTGAAGGAGTTCCCGTGGATTAGTAATCTTGCTCAGGAGGCTGGCAATGCAGGCCAACAAATTGCCAGATGCGCATCTCGCATGAGTCTCATGTACAAGATCGCAGCAATTGCCCACCGACACCACACGGGTGGCACCATGATCGATTGGGATAGTGTGATCCGCGAGGCGACTCGCGCAGGCTCTCTCTCTCCTGGGGAGATCGATGGCTTAGTAAAATATGTGAAGGAGTTGTCTGGCGGCCTCGGCAACCCGATCTTTCTGAACGAGCTTCGCGACTTCTCGCGGCAGCTGACTTCCCAGTGCGTGGTCGCGGGTTCAATGGCGAAGTCTCTCGCCGAGGTGCAGATCAAGCATGAGGGGGGGCCGCTGCGACATTCAAGCTCGCATGCATGAAGGCGATGACATGTGCGACGGGTAAGTTCGCGAGGGGTGGCCATCAGATGCTTTTGAAGCCAGGCGACGTGACCGCCTTGTCGAGCGATAAGAAGTCTACGATTGTAATGGTGGCCGATGAATTTCTTCAGAAAGTGCGACAGATCGCATGCGGTGAGGGCATCACGGCAGACACGGTCGCCTACGGCACCATCGTGGGATTGACTGACGTTCGCGTAGTTCATTTCGTGTTCAACAAGCCCGATGAGCGCTTAGGCACTTGCAAGACGCTGAATGACATCGGGGTCAGCTTCACCACTGCGTTGGCAACGCACGTTGGCAAAGCAGTTGCTAGCCCATGGAAGCAGATCGGTCGCGAGGGCGCATCCAAAGCCGTGACAGGGCAGGCGCGTAGCTCAGATGTGAAAGAGTACACCGCTTCGGGCAAGTGGTCGAACCAAGTGGACAAGCTCAGTGACAAGGGGTTTGAGGTTGGCGCCAAAGTCGCCTTGGCGAGCGACACCTTGGGTGAGAACATTTACGAGCTGATCTCCATCGACGCTGCGACTGGCGTGAAGTGCCACCCCATCGACGACTTCTTACGTGGCAAGTTCGTCGTGTCCACGATTATGAAGGACAGTCTTGCGACCTCGTCGCAATGCATGTGGAATGCATATACACCCCCACACCTTTGAATTCTCGTTCGTCGTTCCCTCATCTCATTTGGCTCTGCGTCGTCATGTCTCATCTTTTTTTCCCGCTGCTCCCCCATAGAGGAAACGATCGACAAGTTCGCTGATCATGGCCCCCTCAAGTCTGTCGATTACCAGTGGGGTATCGAGGAGGCCAAAATCAGGCTGGCCTTGGATGATGTATACAGCCAGAACGGCAACTGTCTCAAGTACTTGAGTGGCGTGATTACGCCTGTTAAGCTTCGTGCTCTCACCGTAACGCGTTCGTTTGAGGCTGAAGAGCTGGTGCTTGCCCCACTCTCTTCGGCAATCTACTTGAAGAAGCAGACTGATATAGTTCAGTGTGGGCATGTGTTCATGAAGACATACAAGGACCCCAAGGGATTGACGTTCAATATCGTGTTGGCCCCCAGTGGTGGCATCAAGATGCCTAAGGCTGAGACGAACGCTGGCGTTGGAGGGCTGAGGCAGGCACCGTCTTCGCTCGTCATCCCCTTCTGGCTCGTGCAGGATCCAGGTGAGCACGGCACCCCCAACATGAAGCTCAAGACCGTCAAGTCTACAGCTGCCCCATCAGTGCATGTACCAATTTTGGCAAACAAGTGCGCCATCAACAAGGGCGGTGTCCTTAGCGCCCAGCTGGCATCGCTCATGCCCAAGCGCAAGGTAGACGATGTGCCTGCTGCGCCCGCGGCTAAGAAGGCCAGGAAGCGATGAGGCTCGCGTGTTGGCAGCATCGGTTACACATACCATGTGTCGTGGGGGGTGTTTATGAAATGTATGAAAGCATCGTCGGTATCGTTCCTCTGCAATCGTTGCATCATTGCGTCAACACGCATCGGACTCGTCTGCAATTGTCCATTGCATCGGCCCGCAGGCGTTTGGCTGTGTCCAAGCGAGTGCACGCTGCATCTGCGCACGCACTGCAGCTGCAGATGGCAGTGAGCGTGCAGCTCCGCACGGTCATCGAGGGGGGCGGCCTTAAGGATCGCGAGCCATGGGTCCCGAGGGCGGTGATGCATGCGGCAGGGGGGCTCTTCGTGGAGCTGTCGAGAGAGGATAGGCAGCTGCAAAAAATTATATATGTGCCCAACCCCACCAAGAGCCAATCGCCTCTGGCGACAAATTCGTTTTTCGATCAGATCTTGAAGATGCGCAACGCCGCTTGCACCGAGGCCATTTGGGACCACTTGAAGCAGGCCGACCCATTGCTTCAGCAAGATTGCGACAGGGCCAGCGTCATTAAGAACAATAGGAGTTCTCTGGATATGTCGCAATCGTGGACGCTTCGCGCATTCCCACCAGGGGAGGAGGAAGGAGAGGAGGAGGATGATACATTGGATGATGAGGTGGAGTGGCGGGGGAGGGGGGCGAGGAGGAGGGGCTGAAACAGAGGGGGATGGTGGAGGAGAAATGGGAGGAGGGAAAGGGGGAGGAGGACGGAGCATAAGGATGACAAAAAAAGGATGAGGAGGAGGAATAGGAGATGCCTTAATTCGCTTGCGTGAATAGGCCGCTCTTGGACCACTCTTGGATCGATCTCTTGACCTTGAGACTTCTTGGGCAATCTTGGATCGCGTGATATCTTGGACAAGCTTGGGCAATCTTGGGTCGCGTGATATCCATGCCTGCATGTTGAGGCATCGCGTGATATTGGGACATATCCGTGGACATCTTGAAGTATATATGAGCCCTTCTTGGAACCACCGTCCAGGCAAACCACTCCCCCAAGGGGGTGAAGGGCGTAGAAGAGAACGCATTCTAGACATGTGCCCTAACGGGATGGTGGTCTACCAGAAACTGTCTCGATATATATGCCCGCAGTCCAGTGCGACCATGGTGATGAGCATTTGCATCACGATGCAGTTACCTTGAAGCTTCTGTTTGAGCTGAATGCTACTAAGAAGGTGTGGGTCGAATGTACGCCAACGGGACTTGAGTACATACGGGTTGCATCTATCGCAGCAGCGGTTTCATGCAGTCAGGAGGCAACACATCGCTTGCGGTCAGCACCAGCAGGGGTGGAAGGTGTGAAATGCGACAAACGTCGCAGGACGGTGTTCATGGTGGTCGACGGCAAGCGTCTGCAGGAGCGAGTGGACGATTGGACTCCCACGTACATCAACAACGCAGCCCAATCCCTTCGTGATCGCTTAGATAACGAGGCACGTGATGAGGCTGAAGCTGATGGGTCCGAGGAGTACTATGACCCGCCAGTCGCAGCAGGCGATGGCTCGCCACCAGGCGAGCAGGCGATGGCTCGCCACCAGGCGATGGCTCGCCACCAGGCGATGGCTCGCCACCAGGCGATGGTTCGCCAGGCGATGGTTCGCCGCCAGGTGATGGTTCGCCAGGCGATGGTTCGCCACCAGGTGATGGGCCGCCCTCTGTTTTCACTCGCCGACGGGAGATGCGCCAGACGACGCTTAGCTTCCAGTAGCTCCACTCCCTCTTCGCCTTCCCACCTCCCCTTCCCTCTCCCTCCAATCTCTATTCTATTTTTGCCTCGCGTGCTCAGTCCGAATCTGGCCCCGCTGGCGGCGGGGACTCAGTAACAGAACTCAGTTCAAGATGCGGAGGGCCATCGTCGCGCATGCCGCTGTTCGGCACATCGGCGTCCCTGCCCATGCTCATGCCCTTGCCCTCGTCGGGGCCCTTGCCGCCATCGTAGCCCCCGCCGCTGTCGAGGGCCGTCGCCTTGCCCTTACCACCGTCGTTAATGCTCTTGCCACCGTTGTAGCCCTCGCCATCGTCGTAGCCCTGGCCACCGTCGTAGACCTTGTCACCGTCGGTGCTGCCCTTGCTACCATCGTAGCCCTTGCCACCGTCGTAGTAGCCCATGGCCTCGTCGTCGATGCCCGTGCCACCGTCGTAGCTTGTACAGCCGCGACCGATGCCATCAGCACCCTTGCCATCGTCGTAGCCCTTTTCGTAGCCCTTGTCGTAGCCCTTGTCGTAGCCAGTGACGTAGCCCGTGTCGTAGACCGTGTCGTAGCCCTTGCTCGAGCTGCCGTACGGGTCGTAGCCTTTGTCGCTGCCCTTGCCGCCGTCGTAGCCTTTGTCGAAGCCCTTGCTCGAGCTGCCCCTGGCGCTGCCCGTGCCACCGTCGCCCTTGTCGTCGGCCTTGCCGCTGTCCGACATCATGTCCTGCAGCCCGTCACGCTGCTCCTTCGCCAGCCTGATGTGGCCCTTGCCGCTGTCGCCGTCTTTGTCGCGGCCCTTGCCGCTGCCGTCATTTCGCGGCCCTTGCCACTGTCGTAGCCCTTGCCCTTGCCACCGTCGTAGCCCTTGCCCTTGCCATCGTCGTAACCCTTGCCACCGTCGTCGTAGCCCTTGCCATCACTGTCGTGGCCCGTGTCGTAGCCCTTGTCGTAGCCTTTGTCGTAGCCCTTGTCGTAGCCTTTGTCGTAGCCCTTGTCGTAGCCTTTGTCGTAGCCACTGTTGTCGTAGCCACTGTTGTCGTAGTCGTAGCCCTTAATCAAGAGCTCGGTGACGTCGAGCAGCCTGTCTGTGATCCGCCGCTCCCGCTGGAGCTCCTGTATGGAGGGCGAAAATCCGCCGACCTCCCTCCCTCCTCCTCCTCCTCCTCCTCCTCCCCCTCCTCCTCCTCCTCCTCCTCCTCCTCCTATTCCTTCTCCTCCTCCTCTTCCTCCTCATCATCCTCGTCTTCCTCCTCGTCCTCCTCATCCCCCTTCATCCTTCTCCTGTGGCTCTCACCCCAGCAGTCCTCGTGCAGGCGGCTCAGCGCCTCGGCGCGCATGGCACGCCATGGCCGCGCGCGCCACCGCGCGCGGCCACGCCCCCCTGGGAGGAGAAAGGGGTCCTCCAGGGGGCCTCGGTCCAGAAACAGCAGCGCGCGCAAATGGGGGGAGGGGGGGGGGGGTGCGATTCAGGTGAGGGGGCGATTCGGGTGAGGGGGCGTGGCTGCGTCGCGAATCGTTTCGCGCTGTGCACTCATGGGTGCATGCAGCAATGCATGCGTTGTTTCAGAGTTACTTGGGGATGTGAACTTGAAAATGAGATGCGTTAACATCGTCGTCTGCGTTCGCTCGAGACAGCCTCACAATTAACTCAGCATCACACGACCTCACAATGAACTCAGTACCGCGAACCATGATGTTGGTTATGGTATGCCATGCAATGCTACGCTATGATGTGAATATCCCTCCCCGACCTCATCCTCCTCCGTTGCCACCGCCGTTTAGGCCCGAGCGTTGCTTGGGTCGCGACAGTGCGCGACCAGCTGCAGCGCTCCACGCGCAGCAGCTACCAGCGCTCCGCGCGCAGCAGCACCAGCTGCATCATCACCACCAGTGCATCCAGCAGCTCCACGCGCAGCAGCGCCAGCTGCAGCAGCGCCACCAGTGCAACCAGCAGCACCACCCGCAGCAGCATCACCAGTGCAACCAGCAGCACCATGGCGGACGAGACCGCGGTGGCGCTGCTCCTGGAGGCGGCGGAGGATCTCAGCCAGCGGCGGCGCGCCGCGGCCGCCAAGGTCTTGCAGCCCACCAGCAAGGTGGCCCCTCGGCCGCCAAGCACGCCGCCGACGGCGAAGGTCTTGGCGAAGTACGATCGCTCGCGCGTGGCCGACGGCTTGCTCGATGATCTCGGGTTGGCGCCCGCGCTGGATCCCGAGTTGAACTCGTTCCAGGGCCTGCAGGAGTTCATGGGCGACGGCGATGGCGACGACACGGGCTACGACTACGCCAGCTACGACGGTGGCAAGGGCATCACCGACGGTGGCAAGGGCTACGGCGGTGGCAAAGGCAGCTCGAGCAAGGGCTTCGACAAGGGCCACGACGATGGCAAGGGCAGCGGCGCAGGCTACGACATCGACAAGGGCCGCGACAAAGGCTACCACGGTGACAGGGGCGACGTGGGCTACGACGGTGGCAAGGGCGACAAGGGCTACGACCGCCGCTACGACCCGTACAGCTCCAAGTGGTATGACCACCACAGCTCGTGGTACGACCGCGACGACGATGACTACGACAACAGGTGGTACGACCGCAGGCGCTGGGGCGACTACGACAAGGGCTCGAGCAAGGGCTACGACAACAGAGGCTACGACAGCAAGGGCTACGACAAGAGTGGCAACTACCAGCGTGGCTACGACAACCGTGGTTACAACAACCGTGGCTACGACAACCGCGGATACGACAGCAGTGGCTACGACAACCGTGGCTACGACAACTACGGCAACAGTGGCTACGACAGCCGTGACTACGACCGCAAGGGCGACAAGGGCTACGATCGCAAGGGCGACAAGGGCTACGATCGCACGGACTGCGACGTCGGCAAGGGCTGCGACGGTGACACGGGCTACGGCGGTGATCCAAGCTACGACCGTGGCGATACAGGCTACGACAGTGGCAAGGGCATCGACAGCGGCAAGGGCCACGACGGCGGCAAGGGCGATAAAGGCTACGACGGCGGCAAGGGCTGGCGCGAGGAGAAGTCCCGCGGCGGGCGCCACATCAGGCTGGCGAAGGCCCTTGCCACCAAGGAGCAGCTGGACGGGCTGCAGGACCTGATGTCGGACCGCGGCAAGGCCGACTACGTCGGGTGGAGCAAGCGGACGCACTGGCGCATATGGGTGGAGGAAAACAATGCAGATCTAGTTCTATCGGGCCCCCATTCATCCCTCCTCCTTCAACGGTTCTTACCAAGGACGAGGGGGAAGGATGAGGGCCAAGAACTGGATATGTAATGTGTTCCCCCTCCCGACATCTGGGCGGAGGCGGCTGTTCGCCGCTGATCAGTAGCGCCAGACACCACTACCAAAGCGGCGCCGAAGCCGCCGCCGTCGCATTAATGTGCCGCCACCAGCGCGGCAGCAAGCGTGGAGTTCATTCTAGACCGCGCGCTGCCTCTCCTCCGTCGGGCATGATCTATTATGGTGGGGGTTGTCGCATGTAAGATTCTAACATGCGACGCAGTTGTCGTATGCAAGATTCTAACATACGACAAAGTTGTCGTATGTAAGATTCTTACATACGACACCGTTGTCTCATGTAAGATTCTAACATACGACGGATGTGTTAATAGAATCCTTATGATATATAAGAGCGAGATGTCGTATGTACGATTCTTACATACGACAACGTTGTCGTATGTAAGATTCTGACATACGACAGATTTGTCGTATGTAAGATTCTGACATACGACAGATTTGTCGTATGTGAGATTCTGACATACGACACCAAGGGTTTGAGCTCATGTTAAGAGTAAACTTCGAGGGTCTCCATCTCGCTCGTGGTCGACGTTGTGCCTAGAATTGGCTTGTCTGCTTGGCTGCGCTGCCCGCGGCTGCGCTGGATCATGTTGATAAGTGATGTATGAGCGCGGCGCGAGCGAGAATAAGGGGAAGTGGGATGAGAGGAGGATGCGCGGGGGAAGGAGGACAAGGAGAAGGAGAGGGGGGAGGATTCTGAGGAGGAGGTGGGGGGTGAGGAGGAGGAGGAGGAGGGGAAGGCCCATCCTCCCCCTCATCCTCATCCTCCCCCTCCTACCTTTATCCTCCTCCTCCTCCTCCTCCGCCGCCGCCGCCTCCTCCTCCTCCTTCTCCTCCGCCTCATCACCCTCCTCATCTTCCCCCACCTCCTCCTCCTCCTCTGCCTCCTCTTCCTCGTCCTCATTCTCCTCCTCATCATCCTCATTCTCCTCATTCTTACTCCGTCTCATTCTCACCCTCTTCATTCTCATCATGTCTCCTCCTCGTTCCCGCCGTCGCCGTCGCCGTCGAAGCCGTCGCCTGCGCCGTCATCTGCGCGCGCGGTGCAGGAGAGGGCGGCGGCCACCGTGACGACCACGATTGAACGACAACGAGGATGAGGAGGAGTAGGAGGAGGAGCATGAGGAGGAGCAGGACAAGGAGCACGCGGAGGAAGAGGGGGGCGATGGGGAGGAGGAGAAGGAGAAGGAGGAGGGGGAAGAAGATGAGGAGGAGTAATTGCCATGGCGGCTGCGATAGCGACGGCGACGGCGAAGAGTTGGTGGCGACGAGTTGGCTGCGACGAGTTCGACGGCGGCGGAGACGACTGCGGGGGCGTCTCATCCTGCTCCTCCTCCTGCTCGCCCTCCCCCTTCTCCTCATCCTCGTCCTCCTTCTCCTCCTCCCTATCCCTCCTCACCATTCTCATCCCCATCATCCTCCTTCTCCGTCTCATTCACCTCCACCGCCTAACCCTCCTCATCCTATTCTTATTTCTCCTCGTCCTCATTCGTATTCGTGTCATCGGTCTCTCCGCAGGGTGCTTTATCGCGCGAAAAGCTGCAACGAGAACCTGAAGGCTCGCATACATGCGTTTGCACGCACAACCCCAACGAGCCCCCATCTAAGTACGCCCCGACACCCACACTCAGGCGGCGTATTCACCGATACCCAAGGCTTTGCGCCCCCGCGCACGATCGGCAGCACCTGCCTCCACAAGGCGATTATTCGCCCGATCAACCGCACCCTTACACATCTTGGCGTTGTCCAAGAGCAACGTGAACGAATCCGCGGCCTGCTCCGCCTTCTTCACGAGCTTCTCCATCTTCTTGTATGCAGCGTCTGCCTTTCGAGTGGGCATGGACGGGGTTCAGACGTGGCGTTGACACGCCGTTGCTAAGTGCGACCGTTCGCCCAACCGCTTGAGACCATGCGACCACAGTCGCAACGCCAAGCCATTACACAACCAATTTCACACCCTGACATCATGATAGTACATACCTGCGTGTCAACGCAACCGAACGCGCATGCATACGACTGCATTGGGCGTTGCCTCAACGCCCCCCCCTCCCCCCCCCCCCCCATAGTGTCACAAGTGCGCCCTTCGACGCGAACTACTCGCAGCCGATTGCAATGCGTTTCAACACAACCGAACATGCATACAACTGCATCGGGTGATGCCCAAACGTTTATGCTCTAATCAGCAAATATATTTCGACGTGAATGGATTGCAACCACTTGCAACATGTCATGCATGAGATACTGGCTGCCTTGCGGTCCGCCGTTTTGGACATCTTCTGGCAATGCTGCTTGTGCCTGATCAGGGTATCCAACCTTTCATTGAAGTGCTCCGTGTCCTCCTTGCGGTGCTTGGCACGCAGCGCCTTCAAGTCGGCTGACATGGCAGGCATAGTCGCGCACACACGCGCGCGCGCCGCAGCTTACAAGCTGCGTTCTCTCAGCCCTCAACCAACTCGGCTGCGTGAAAACGCATGTAGTCTGCGACGCGGTCGCATGGCATGAGTGCCAACCATGTGATCACACATCACTGCCCTACTCATACCCCCCACACTACATCGACGCCGTGATCGGGCACTCCCGTTGCATGTCCACCCCCAGCCGCCTCCTCATCTCGACCCCTCTCCTGTTCACACCTCTCGCGCCCCCCCCCCCCAGCTTACTACATGTCGCCAACGATGGCGGGGCTGAACGTTTGGCAAACCGTCAGCAGCATTTGTGGTTCATTCGCCCACCTTTGCGAACCAGTTCACGCGTGGCTTACGCGTCCCCATTTGTGGTTCACGTGTCCATGGGGAAAATCAGCGAAGACGATCGCGATGGAAGCGCAGGTGCGCTTTGAGCTGCAGGATGAAAAGCAGGAACGCCAGCGGTCAGTGAAGACTGCCAAGGCGGCATTGAAGCATGCCAAAGCAGCGAAGACGCAGGCTGAGAAGAAGGCAGGCGGTTGTTAACTAACAACAACACAAGGGCCCCTCGAGGCCAGGGGGGAGGGGATGGGCTCTCGAGCCCACCCCCTTAGTCAATGGCCCCATCGGTGTCGCCAGTCCCACCCGCCTCCGTGCGATCGCCCCCCTCCCTCCCCCCCCGATAGGCAGAGAAGAGGTTCAATGCGTTTTTGAAGAGCAAGGACGCGTGGATGAACGCGCTGCTCGACGCGGATGATGCGAGCGCGGCCCACGTTCGGGCCGAGACTGAGCTGGCGCGCGCCGAGCGCGATGCCCGCTAGGGGCGCGGGGGCGACGGACGACGGGTGGAGGGGTCAGAGAAAAAACCTGCATGCATCAATGCAAGATGAGTCTGGGATGATAATGTCGGCATGATAGCGCAGGTGCCTCGTCCTCCTCATCTTCCCCCTTCTCCTCCTCCTCCCTCCTCCTCCGCCTCCTCCTCCCCCCTCCCTCCCCATCCTCATCCTCATCCCCATCCTCGTCCTCCCCATCACATCATTCCCTCTTCGTCCCTCCTCGTCGTTGTCCTCCTGTTGCTGCTGGTGCTGATGCTCTTGCCCATCCTACTACGCTACTAAGCCGTGCCCCCCCCCATCGCTCCCTCACAACTGCTTCGCACTCTGAATGGCATTGGTGCTATGCGTTTCCGCCTTTTCGCGTCATAGGATCATCCGACGCCTCACGATATCTGTAGGATGACGCAGCACCAAAACCCCAAGAGGAACCACATATAGAGCCCCAAGGCCGCAACGGGGAGGAGGAGAGGGATGAGGAGGGGAAGATGAGGAGGATGAGGCGGAATAGGAGGAGGATACGGAGGATCGCGGCTTTGGGATGCTCCCGACTGGTGAGGTTAAATCCAGAACGCCAGTTCTGTGAGTGATGTCTTGGACCGTCCCCTCGGCATCAGCGCGCACGCACTTAACGAAAATGATGATGAGACATATGATGATATCAACTGCAGGTGGTCTGCGCTCTTCGTTCGAGTCGGATGGGCTGGCGGGGATACGCGACGCGGCAACACTTACATCGCCATATACGCGTCGGTTCTATGTATGCCAAGATGCATGCAACCCGTTGCAGGTGGTAGACTCGCACTGCCATCCGACACCAATCTTCGATGCGCGGGGCATTGCAAGTTGGCATCAGTTGGTGTCGGGTTCTCGTTTCGAATATAGATCACACAGGCCCGCGTCGCATAGCCATTTGGGCTCGATCGCGATCGATCGCGATCTATCGCGAGGCGCGATCTTTCGCGAGGCGCGACCTATCGCGAGGCGCGAGGCGCGAAGGTTCGGAACTGTCGTCATATGACGACGGTTCCGAACCTCCGCGCGGAACTGCAGCACATGTCAGAGTGGGTATCGACACAAATCGCATGTGGCCTGTGCCCATCAGCCGTGGCCCAGCACCAGTACGACAGCCTCCTCATGAAGATCAACAACCTGTCACAGATCAGTACTGACGAGGCGACAGCCTTGGTGAAAACAATCAGGGAGCACTCGCTGAACACTTGGACTCAAGAGAACATCGCACGCTTGTGCCAGAGCGTCGGGGCCAAGACAGGCATGTTGTCAATGCCAGGCGGATCCAAGCAATGGCAAGATATTAGCATTGCATCGAGGGTCTTCACGGCGAGCGAGATCAAATCGCTGAAGAGCGGCGACCTGAGTGAGAAGGCGTGCATACGCCTGGTCGCCGCTCGGTGCAAGCTGATCGGCGCCCACACGCTCTCCGAGAGCTCCAAGGGCAAGATGGCCGCGCTCGTGGCGTGGGGCAGCGGCAAGGGGCATGGGGGCGATTGGCTCAGGCTCCTCGGAGAGGTGAAGGGTGCCATCTCCAAGGCCATCACGTGCAAGGGTTGGTCCACGCTTGGGTACGCCACGGTGTGGAACTTCGACCGCATCGAGGACATGTCGGCTGAGCCGTGGTGGAAATCAGCTTACAAGGACGATGGGCCCGCCTTGGGGGAGATCCAGACGGACGCGCCAGACTACGTGAGGAAGTCGAGCAGGCGTTACGCGGCGAAGACCTCGCCTGCAGCTGCAGCGCCCCAAATGACAGCCCCAGACCCTACGGCTGGCGGGCAGTTGCAAGTCATGCAGGCCCTGTTCGGTGCACCGCTGTGCGCGGCGCTCTTCGCCAACTCGGCGGCCGCGGCTTCAGGCCGCCCGAGCCGCCTGCGCAGCCGCGCGTGGAGCTGGAGCCCCCGAAGCCAAAGCTCCCGCCGCGCGAGGAGCCGCAGCAGGGGCCGAAGCTTCCGCCGCGCGAGGAGCCGCGCGATGAGCCGCGCGATGATGGGCCCGAGCCAGACCTGACCGACGAGGAGGAGAAGCTCAGGGCGCTCCTCGCCAAGAAGGCCAAGACCGCCAAGGCGAGGAAGCGCCCCTCCGCGGCTGGCGAAGGCGTCGGTGACGCCGAGGGCGGGGCAGGCGTCGAAGACGCCGAGGGGGCTGTGCCAATGAAGAAGGCGCGGCCCCCTGCCATGCGGCGACCCGCGGCTGCCGTGCCAAAGCCCGCCGTGCTGCCCAAGCCGCCGACGTGCGAGTGCAACGCGCCGTGCAGGTGCGGCTACGTGGTCTACAAGCCTTCACAGAAGGTGTTCAGGGCCGTTGTGGGGAGGGCAGATCGCCGCGTCCGCTTCGACCGCAATGCGACGATGAATCGCATTGAGGCTTGGAGCGCGGCGCTGGCGTGGATCGACGCCAAGTGTTAGGTGCTCGACGCGGGGAGGGGGAGGACCAGGGGGTTGAGGACCAGCAGGGCTGGGGGCTCGCATCGCAGCTGCAGCGCGGCGGTGGGCGGCGCCACATCGACGAACTCTCTCTTGCTTGTATGACGTTGCACCATGATGTCTAAAACACAAGTCTGTTGCGATCTTTTCATCGCAAGTCGCATGCATCAATATGCAACACTCCTTTCTCTTGCGAGCTACCGTCGCACTTCGTATGCATCACTATGCACCTACATGTCCTTCTGATGCGACGTCGTATCATGCCATATGCATCGATATGCAACGTGCACTTCTGTTGTGATCTATCGCCTCGCTGCATTCAGATGCATCATGCAGCGTGCCCCTACCATAACGCGACGCATGCATCCTATGATGCGCATTGGCATCGTTATCGAGTCTGTAGCCATTTGGGCTGAAACCATGGCCGCGTCCGCCGCCAGGAAACGCAAGGCGGATGAGGCGCTGGTGGAGCTCCACAGGGGCTCATACCTGTCACAGCGTGCTCTGTCGGGTGTCCTAAAATATGTGCGAGACCATGGGTTGCCCGACAATATTTCACGGAGCTCACAATACAGGGCAAACGAAAACATCATTGCCAAAGAGTCGAACGCATATGGGAACGTCTTGCGTTGCATAGACACGCCTTTAGTCAGTGGTAGAACTTTCGAGAACTGGGTGTGCTGTCCTGGGCCATTTTTGTATTCCTGCTGCAAGGCTAGCGCTCCAGTCAGGGAGATGTTTCGCCGCTCACTTCAGGAGCACCCGTGCAGCGTGGCGTCGCCGTGGCACATCATTTTATATTTCGATGGTATTTCACCGCGAGACCCCCTGGCGAAGGGGAAAGATTATCGGGGGGTTGATGCTGTTTACTGGTCGTTCGCTGAGTTCGACGAGTCCTTGGGTAACGAAGATGCGTGGTTCACGCTTAGCACTGCGCGGTGCGCAAAAATAAAAAGCATCCCAGGTGGCATCGGGCAGTGCATCAAGATGACCCTCAAAGAAGTTTTTTAAAATTCTGCTGGTGGTTTCAATTTTGAGACGAGCGGTGTTACATTAGACGTGTCAGAGAACGGCGACGCAACGTCGCACGCGACGATCGTCGCGAAGCTGTCGTGCGTCATAGGGGACGAAGAGGCATTGCGGGAACTACACATGAACAAAGGGCACGCTGGTTCCAAACCCTGTGCGTTATGTCGCAACGTCTTGAATAGAAAGTTTGATTATTTGACATATGATGTATCTGGTTTCTTTGTGACAGACGCGTGCTTGGATGCGTCAAAGATACGCAGAAACGATGACGCGACAATCATCGCGATCCTGGAACGACTTCGACCCGATTGGGATAAATATCAGCGGGGGGAGTTTTCAGAGGGGCAGTACACGACCATCACACAGCACAAAGGATGGAACTTCCACCCCGAACACATAGCGCTGGACCCAGGTTTGCGATATCTCCCTGCGTCATTCATTTGCTTTGACTGGATGCATATTTATTTTGTGTCTGGTATATTCGACAGAGAAGTAAAAGCACTTTTAGGGCATGCGCAGTTCAAGTGTTTGTGTGATGCAATGGAGTTGCATGAGTATTTCATGAAGTGGACGTGGCCGAGTAAACACCACTCAGCCGCAACTGTATGGGAGACTGGTGAGCTCCAAGCAAGTGCCTCAGAAGAGATCTCTGCGTTGCCTGTTTTGTGCAGGTATATTCGGCAAGTAATTGCCATGCATCCTTCATCGGATCAAGTGGCCCCCCAGATCGCAAGTATGCTGGCATTGCAAGATGCCGTTGACATAATCATCGCGGCGGCGCGGCGGCTTCCAGTCACGACCGCGCAGGTAGAGTCAGCGATAGTGAAACATCTTCGGTGCCATCAGGACGCATATGGTGAAAGCTATTGGGTGTATAAGCACCATATGGCAACACATTTGCCAGAAATGTTTGAAAAACATGGGTCGCTCAGTTGCTTTGTCCAGGAACGCAAGCACAAAAACGTAAAACGTTTCGCCAAAGACCACATGTGCAAGAAGGGGCCAGAGAAGGCTCTCATGGTCCAACTCACTGCGCAGCACGCGCACGATTTAAAGACCATGCGTGTTTCACCTGGCTTAGTCGACCCAACGAAAGCAACACAGAAGCTGCTGAATGCGTTGAAACGCATGTGCCCTGGGACGCAGACAGCCGTCTCCAGCATCGAAGCCATGACAGATTTCGGCCGCATCAAGCGCGGTGATATCGTACTTCTGGGGTCGGGCGGGATGCATGCAGCAATGCAAGTGTGGTTTCACGTGAAATGCGACGATGGCGAGTCGCAGGTGCTTGTCCAGCAGCTTGCAACTAAGCATGTGAACGCCGCTGAAGGTTTTTCCAGACACATCTTTTTAGATGATACAGACCCTGTTCTGATGCCTCTGACCTCGCTGAAAGCTCCTGTGATTTACAGGAAAATAGAGAACGACATCACGTGCATTTGGCCAGTAGAATACAAATCGCGATGTTGCTAACATGATGCGCTGCGGACCGTCGCGTTTGCCCCAGGACGATAATTATCCGGGCGAAAGACCCAACCATAAGCAATTGTTGGTAACGCGTTGTGGGTGCCGCTTTCGGTGGGGCTCCATATGGGGCCACGAAGCGCTGCCTTGGATGGGGGAACCGCATGCGGACTGCGCCACCGGGGCGGGCCTTCGGTGGAGCCTCCTATGGGGCTACGAAACGCTGCCCTGGGGTGGGGAACCGCATGCGAAACTGAGCCACTGGGGCCTTCGGTGGAGCTCCCTATGGTGCCACGAAACGCTGCCCTGGGTGGGGGAAGCGCATGCGAACTGCGCCACGGGGGCTTTCGGTGGAGCTCCCCATGGGGCCACGAAGCGCTGCCCTGGGTGGGGGAACCGCGTGCGAGAGCAGCCACTGGGGCTCGGTGGAGCTCCCTATGGGGCCACGAAACGCTGCCCTGGGTGGGGGAACCGCATGCGAGAGCAGCCACTGGGGCCTTCGGTGGAGCTCCCTATGGGGCCACGAAGCGCTGCCCTGGGTGGGGGAACCGCATGCGAACACCCCCACTGGGGCCTTCGGTGGAGCTCCCTATGGGGCCACGAAACGCTGCCCTGGGTGGGGGAACCGCATGCGAACACCCCCACTGGGGCCTTCGGTGGAGCTCCCTATGGGGCCACGAAACGCTGCCCTGGGTGGGGGAACCGCATGCGAACACCCCCACTGGGGCCTTCGGTGGAGCTCCCTATGGGGCTACGAAACGCTGCCCTGGGTGGGGGAACCGCATGCGAACACCCCCACTGGGGCCTTCGGTGGAGCTCCCTATGGGGCCACGAAACGCTGCCCTGGGTGGGGGAACCGCATGCGAACACCCCCACTGGGGCCTTCGGTGGAGCTCCCTATGGGGCTACGAAACGCTGCCCTGGGTGGGGGAACCGCATGCGAACACCCCCACTGGGGCCTTCGGTGGAGCTCCCTATGGGGCTACGAAACGCTGCCCTGGGTGGGGGAACCGCATGCGCACACCCCCACTGGGGCCTTCGGTGGAGCTCCCTATGGGGCCACGAAACGCTGCCCTGGGTGGGGGAACCGCATGCGAACACCCCCACTGGGGCCTTCGGTGGAGCTCCCTATGGGGCCACGAAACGCTGCCCTGGGTGGGGGAACCGCATGCGAACACCCCAACTGGGGCCTTCGGTGGAGCTCCCTATGGGGCCACGAAACGCTGCCCTGGGTGGGGGAACCGCATGCGAACACCCCCAATGGGGCCTTCGGTGGAGCTCCCTATGGGGCCACGAAACGCTGCCCTGGGTGGGGGAACCGCATGCGAACACCCCCACTGGGGCCTTCGGTGGAGCTCCCTATGGGGCTACGAAACGCTGCCCTGGGTGGGGGAACCGCATGCGAACACCACCACTGGGGCCTTCGGTGGAGCTCCCTATGGGGCCACGAAACGCTGCCCTGGGTGGGGGAACCGCATGCGAACACCCCCACTGGGGCCTTCGGTGGAGCTCCCTATGGGGCTACGAAACGCTGCCCTGGGTGGGGGAACCGCATGCGAACACCCCCCCTGGGGCCTTCGGTGGAGCTCCCTATGGGGCCACGAAACGCTGCCCTGGGTGGGGGAACTGCATGCGAACACCCCCACTGGGGCCTTCGGTGGAGCTCCCTATGGGGCCACGAAACGCTGCCCTGGGTGGGGGAACCGCATGCGAACACCCCCACTGGGGCCTTCGGTGGAGCTCCCTATGGGGCCACGAAGCGCTGCCCTGGGTGGGGGAACCGCATGCGAACACCCCCACTGGGGCCTTCGGTGGAGCTCCCTATGGGGCCACGAAACGCTGCCCTGGGTGGGGGAACCGCATGCGAACACCCCCACTGTGGCCTTCGGTGGAGCTCCCTATGGGGCTACGAAACGCTGCCCTGGGTGGGGGAACCGCATGCGAACACCCCCACTGGGGCCTTCGGTGGAGCTCCCTATGGGGCCACGAAACGCTGCCCTGGGTGGGGGAACCGCATGCGAACACCCCCACTGGGGCCTTCGGTGGAGCTCCCTATGGGGCCACGAAACGCTGCCCTGGGTGGGGGAACCGCATGCGAACACCCCCACTGGGGCCTTCGGTGGAGAACCCTATGGGGCACCGTCTCTTCAAAACGAGGACCCAACACCACAGGATGGTTGGGAAAAAAATCTGAAGGCCCCTGAGCAGATCCAAATCGACGAAGCGCCCAATCATGATGCCCCAATTTCCAACTACATGAGATGCAAAAACATAACATAAACATTAAATTAGCCTGGCGAAGGACCCAACCATATGCAACTGTGAAATCCCGCAAGTGTGAATATCGTTTTCGGCGGCGCTACCTCTGGGTAGTGGAGACGCATGCGAACACCCCCACTGGGGCCTTCGGTGGAGCTCCCTATGGGGCTACGAAACGCTGCCCTGGGTGGGGGGACCGCATGCAGGCAGCCCCACTGGGGCCTTCGGTGAAGCTCCCTGTGGGGCCACGAAACGCTGCCCTTGGTGGGGGAACCGCATGCGGGCACCCCCACTGGGGCCTACGGTGGAGCTCCCTCTGGGGCTACGAAACGCTGCCCTGGGTGGGGGAACCGCATGAGGGCAGCCCCACTGGGGCCTACGGTGGAGCTCCCTATGGGGCTACGAAACGCTGCCCTGGGTGGGGGAACCGCATGTGGACACCCCCACTGGGGCCTTCGGTGGAGCTCCCTATGGGGCCACGAAACGCTGCCCTGGGTGGGGGAACCGCATGTGGACACCCCCACTGGGGCCTTCGGTGGAGCTCCCTATGGGGCCACGAAACGCTGCCCTGGGTGGGGGAACCGCATGTGGACACCCCCACTGGGGCCTTCGGTGGAGCTCCCTCTGGGGCTACGAAACGCTGCCCTGGGTGGGGGAACCGCATGTGGACACCCCCACTGGGGCCTTCGGTGGAGCTCCCTATGGGGCTACGAAACGCTGCCCTGGGTGGGGGAACCGCATGTGGACACCCCCACTGGGGCCTTCGGTGGAGCTCCCTATGGGGCTACGAAACGCTGCCCTGGGTGGGGGAACCGCATGTGGACACCCCCACTGGGGCCTTCGGTGGAGCTCCCTATGGGGCCACGAAACGCTGCCCTGGGTGGGGGAACCGCATGCGAACACCCCCACTGGGGCCTTCGGTGGAGCTCCCTATGGGGCTACGAAACGCTGCCCTGGGTGGGGGAACCGCATGCGGACACCCCCACTGGGGCCTTCGGTGGAGCTCCCTCTGGGGCTACGAAACGCTGCCCTGGGTGGGGGAACCGCATGCGGACACCCCCACTGGGGCCTTCGGTGGAGCTCCCTATGGGGCTACGAAACGCTGCCCTGGGTGGGGGAACCGCATGTGGACACCCCCACTGGGGCCTTCGGTGGAGATCCCTATGGGGCTACGAAACGCTGCCCTGGGTGGGGGAACCGCATGTGGGGACCCCCACTGGGGCCTTCGGTGGAGCTCCCTATGGGGCCACGAAACGCTGCCCTGGGTGGGGGAACCGCATGTGGAAACCTCCACTGGGGCCTTCGGTGGAGCTCCCTATGGGGCTACGAAACGCTGCCCTGGGTGGGGGAACCGCATGTGGACACCCCCACTGGGGCCTTCGGTGGAGCTCCCTATGGAGCTACGACGCGCTGCCCTGGGTGGGGGAACCGCATGTGGACACCCCCACTGGGGCCTTCGGTGGAGCTCCCTATGGGGCTACGAAACGCTGCCCTGGGTGGGGGAACCGCATGTGGACACCCCCACTGGGGCCTTCGGTGGAGCTCCCTATGGGGCCACGAAACGCTGCCCTGGGTGGGGGAACCGCATGTGGACACCCCCACTGGGGCCTTCGGTGGAGCTCCCTATGGGGCCACGAAACGCTGCCCTGGGTGGGGGAACCGCATGTGGACACCCCCACTGGGGCCTTCGGTGGAGCTCCCTATGGGGCCACGAAACGCTGCCCTGGGTGGGGGAACCGCATGTGGACACCCCCACTGGGGCCTTCGGTGGAGCTCCCTATGGGGCTACGAACGCTGCCCTGGGTGGGGGAACCGCATGTGGACACCCCCACTGGGGCCTTCGGTGGAGCTCCCTATGGGGCTACGAAGCGCGTGAGAGGTGTGCCGAGAGCAGAGGCAAGGAGGGGGAGGAGGGCGAGGAGGAGGAGAAACGCGGGGCACCGTCTCTTCAAAACGAGGACCCAACACCACAGGATGGTTGGGAAAAACAGCTTCAAACTGGCCAAACCTAACTAGTTATAACTCCGTTAATAACAATTAGAAGTTCCGCTAACTGTTACTAACTACGCAGGGCCTTCAGGTGGTCCCCGGTCGGTTCTCGGTCCCGGTCCCCTGCAAGACAGACCTGCGAATATATAATCAATGCTCGTTCCGAATCGTTGCGGATTCAAAAAATGCCCCAAGCAGTATCTAAAGATCGTGTTGGCGTATTGTGTCTGACCGTATTTTCTTTATGGATGTTTTAACTGTCAGGTATGTGTAGATATTCTTGGGTTTGGGATATGTCTGGATCTGAATGGATGCCTTGCTGGATATGCTTGGATAAAGGCGCTGCCTGTCATTAGAAGTTCTACACGGAGTAACTCTTGATACGTATACATACGTTTAGATATGTTTAGATACGGCGGCTATGAGCGCATGGAATGGGAATTCTCAGTTGGTATAAGTGGACACACTTGAATACGCTGCCCATCAATTGTCCTCCTCGCGGCTCATGGTCCACCTGGCTTTTCGTTTCCTTCTGCGTTCTGCCTCGCTTGCTCTCGCTATGTAACCTCCTCTGCATTCATGCCTCACAATATCTTGTATAGTCAGCCACCGTCGCTCCTCCCCCTCCTCCCCATCATTACTTATCGTCCTTCGTCCTCCTCCTCAGTGTCCTCACCCCCCCCAACCCCCGTATCATCCTCTCATTCGTTCGCCATGCGTCATCAATGATCCGCCTTTTTCCGCGCTCCTCTTCGATACCGTTCCTCCTCCTCATTCTCCTCACCACTATCTTGTCTTTTTCTCAGCCAAACTCCTGCGCACCACCCTGAGGCTCAATCTCCTCAGTATACATTGTCGAGTTCCTGGTCTCGCTCCTCCTCCGCATCTTCCTTCACTTCGCATTCTTCTCGTTGAACCCCTCGATGCTCCTCCCACTGTGTTTGTTTTCACTCTCATCCGCAGTATAATTCTTTACGCTTCGCGTATCCCCACCAGCCCATCTCACAGCAGCAACTCTTGCGAAGCATGCCGACAGTCGTGTTTTTTCAGGCGTGTGTCCGCTTGGCCCCGCATATCTCCCCTGTTCCTCCTTCCTCCCGCCTCCTTGTACATCCTCATTGTGGGGGGAGCGGGAGAAGGACGAGGCGGAGGAGGAGGGAGAGAAAGCGCTCCTCGTGATTTGAGTCGTTTGGGGTTTCTCGTCCTGGTGTGAGTCGTTCGGGCCCTTCTTCCTGGTGTGAGTCGTTCGGGCTCTTCGTGGTGTGAGTCGTTCGGGCTCTTCGTCCTGGTGTGAGTCGTTCGGGCTTCTCGTGGTGTGAGTTGTTCGGGCCCCTCATCCTGGTGTGAGTCGTTCGGGCCCCTCCTCCTGGTGTGACTCGTTCGGGCTCCTCGTGGTGTGAGTCGTTCGGGGCCCCCGTCGTGGTGTGAGTCGTTCGGGCTCCTCGTGGTGTGAGTCGTTCGGGCGCCTCGTCCTGGTGTGAGTCGTTCGGGCCCCTCCCTGTGGTGTGAGTCGTTCGGGCTCTTCGTGGTGTGAGTCGTTCGGGCCCCTCGTCCTGGTGTGAGTCGTTCGGGCTCGTCGTGGGGCCTCTTGGGGGCCTCTTGGAGCCTCTTAGGGCCTCTTGGGGGCCTCTTGGGGGCCTCTTGGGGGCCTCTTGGGGGCTTCTTGGGGCCTCTGGGGGGCCTCTTGGGGCCTCTTGGGGGCCTCTTGGGGGCCTCTTGGAGGCCTCTTGGGAGCCTCCTGGGGGCCTCTTGGGGCCATCTTGGGGCCTCTTGCGGCCTCCTCAGAAGCGCAAAGGAGCGCTGCCCCCTGAGAAGGACAACATGAGCCCAAAACCTATGACGGAAGATGAGCGCGGCCCCCTCAGGAGGCCAAAATGGGGCCAAAACCGTAGTACAATCCATGGTTTTGGCTTCAAAGAAGAGGAGAGTTTTTTTCTCCCTCCCCCCGTCGGGGCCAGAATCCTCGTCAGGGTCGTAGTTTTTTAGCCCTCCCAGGAGTCGAAAGTGACCCCCCCTTACGACCCGCGAGGCGCCCTCTCCAGGCCCAGGGGGAGGGGGGAGGGGGAGGGGTAAACCCCTCCCCGAAGGGGAAGGAGGGTTGAGAACAGAGCGGGCTCTCTAAACCACTCACGCCCAAAGGGCTGGTGGGATTTCTTCCTTCACTTCGCATTCTCCTCGTTGAACCCCTCGATGCTCCTCCCACTGTGTTTGTTTTCACTCTCATCCGCCGTATACGTACACGCTCCTCCTCCTCATCATCACCATCATCATAATAATAATTTGTGTTATCATGATTCGTATTACTAGTATTTGTTGTTATTATTATTATTATCATTATTAGTAGTATAAGTTGTAGTAGCAGTAGTCGTAGTATTAGTAGTAGTAGTCGTAGCCGTAGTCGTAATCGTAGTCGTAGTCGTAGTCGTAGTAGTCGTAGAGTCGTAGTAGTAGTCGTAGTAGCCGTAGTAGTAGTAGTAGTAGTAGTAGTAGTAGTAGTAGTAGTAGTAGTAGTAGTGGTAGTAGTAGTAGTAGTAATGGCAGTCGTAGTAATAGTAGTAGTAGTAGTAGTAGCAGTAGTAGTAATAGTAGTAGTAATAGTAGTAGTAGTAGTAGTAGCAGCAGCAGTAGTAGTAGTAGTAGTAGTAGTAGTAGTAGTTGCAATAGTAGTAGCAGCAGTAGCAGTAGCAGTAGCAGTAGCAGTAGCAGTAGCAGTAGTAGTAGCAGTAGTAGTAGTAGTAGCAGTAGTAGTAGTAGTAGTAGTAGTCGTGGTAAGTAGTAGTAGTAGTAGTAGTAGTAGTAGTAGTAGTAGTATTAGTAGTAGTAGCAGCAGTAGTAGTAGTAATAGTAGTAGTAGTAGAAATCGTAGTAATAGCAGTCGTAGTCGTAGTCGTAGTAGTAGTAGTAGTAGTAGTAGTAGTAGTAGTAGTAGTAGTAGTAGGTAGTAGTAGTAGTAGTAGTAGTAGTAGTAGTAGTAGTAGTAGTAGTAGTAGTAGTCTAGTAGTAGTAGTAGTAGTAGTAGTAGTAGTAGTAGTAGTAGTAGTAGCCGTAGTAGTAGTAGTAGTAGTAGTAGTAATAGTAGTAGTAGTCGCCATCGTCGTCGTAGTAGTAGTAGTAGTGGCGTGGTTAAACATGGTTGTACTCGTTTGACTTGTGTTGATAGTTTTAAATATTAGTGGCAGTATTCGTGTTACTATGACTGGTACTGTTGTGATGATTGCTATTCTTATTATTATTATTACCATCACCATCATCAGCCTCATCATCATCCTTCTCCTCATTTGCATCATCATCATCCTCATCCTCATCATAACCATCATCATCCTCATCATCGTCATCATCAATAACATCAGCATCATCATCCTCATCCTCATCCTCATTCTTCTTCTCCTCCTCCTCCTCCTCCCCCCATCAACATCAGCATCAGCATCACCATCATCATCACCATAGTCACATTCCTCATCCTTGTTACTCTTCTCCTCTTTTTCTCGCTCACCCGTCTCGCTGCCCCTCCGCTTCGGCACCCCCCCATCGGAGAGTGAAGAGGGGGAGTGATGAGCGAGGGGGCCAGGGGGCAGGAGAGCAAGGGATTCGGGGCGGAGAGACAAGCAGGGAGACAGGGAAAGGGCGAACGGTCAGGGAGGAGTGAGGAGTGAGAAGGAAGGGAGAAGGGAGTGGGGGATTGGGAGAGCAAGCAGGAGGGATGGAGGCGGGACGTCGGGAGGGATGACACGAGACAGGACGGGAGGGAGGAAGGGAGGGAATGAGGGAGTGAGGGGGTGAAGGAGGAAGTGGAGTGAGGGAGATGAGAGAGGGACGAGCGATGAGTGAGGATGGATATGGGGGGCCGAGGGAGGGATCGAGGAGGGAGGGGGAAAGGGGAACGTACTGGGCGCGAGGAGGGTGCGAGAGGAGTAGGGAGTCACCAGGAGAGGCAGAAGGGATTGAGGGAGGATGGAGGAAGAGAGTTCGGGGGTGAGGGATTGGATGCGGAGTGACGAGGCGATGGGGGGGAAGGATGAGGAGGGAGGGGGGCGGGGTCGAGGCAGGAGCGACGGTGGGCGGGCGGAGACAGGAAGGATAGAGACAAGCGGAACAAGGGAGGGATTATTGATGGATGTTTGGGAGAGTGAGGATTGTTTGATTGTGAGCTTGTTCAGGGAAAGGAGGGGGAGTGAGGCGGGTGCAGGAGAAGAAGGGAGTCACGGAGGGAGGCAGAGGGCATGAGGTGAGGAAGTGCACAAGGATTTGGATACAGTTCGAATGCGAAACGACTTCAGATGGATGCTCGTTCCCCTCTCCTCCCTTCGTCATCCTTCTCTGCTCCATCCTCTCCGTTTCTCCTCTGTTCCCCCCTTCCCCTTCCCTTTGCCTCTCCACTCCACCTGCCCCTAACTCCCGAACTCCCTCCTTCCTCATTCCCTCTGCCTCCCTCCGTGACTCCCTCCTTCTCCTGCACCCGCCTCACTCCCGCTCTTTCCCCCTTCCTGCCTGCTCGCTCCCTCCCACCATCTTGTCCCCCCATCCTCTCTCATCACTCGTCCCTCCCTCCTTTCCCTCACTCCATTCTGCCTTCTCCCTCGCTCCCCTCACTCACCCATTCCCTCACTCCCGTTCTCCCATTCTCCTCTTCTCGTCGTTGCCCTGCCCCTCTCCTCCCCCCGTCGTTCCCCCCTGCTCTCCCACGTCCTTCCCGCTTCCCTCTCACTCCTCCTCCTCCCTCACCCTTTGCCCCCTCCCGTTCTCCGACCTTCTCCCCTCGCGCCTCCACATGACATCTCCGCTCCCCTGCCCCCAGACCCCTCACTCATCTCTCCCCCTCCTCATCCCGAAGAGGGGTGACGAGGCGGGCAAGAAGCATGGAGGGCGAGCGAGTAAGAGGAGGAGAAGTACTAGGAGGAGGAGGAGGAGAAGGAATAGGAGGAGGAGGAGAAAAGGGAGTGGGAGGAGGAGGAGGAGGAGGAGGAGAAGGAGGAGGAGGAGTGAGAATGACGAGGAGGATGGCGATGATCATGATGATGAGGAGGGGGAGGAGTGCAATGATGCTGTGGATGAGGAGCAACGCGATCATTGAGGGGGATGGGTACTGAGAGGGGCACCGAGGAGGATGAGTGGGATACGGGGCAGGATGCGTGGGAGAGCAGGAGCTGTGACGATGAATGCAAAGGAGGAGGAAGAGGAGTGATGTGACGATCCATCTGGGAACATTAGATACGATGAGATCTGCTGCGGCAAGGTTGCTATTGATAAGTTTGATACGTACGGATACGCTTCCGCTTGCAATTTGAGATACGGCCCTGCTGCTCTACATATGCTTGACAATGGATATGTTAGGGTACGCGGACACCCCCGCACATACAGGAGAAGCCAATATAACATACATAGCTATAGCATGTTCCTGTCAGCAAGCTAGGTGCGGAGGGCTCCCCACTGAGGCTGGGGCACGATTGCATTTTCATGCAGCTACAGTGTTCGGATCTGTCGTGGGGTCCCCGGTTCCCGGCCCTGCCCTTGGCCCCCGGCCCCGGGCGGGGCCCCACCCGTTCCCGTCCCCGGACCCTGGCCCCAGCCACCCGCCCCCGGCCCCCCACCCCCGGACCCCGGCCCCCGGCCTGGACCGCAGCTCATGTTATGAATCCGAGCGCGGCCATCGGAATCTGCAATCGTCGTCCCTGTCGGGCTCCAGAGGCTGGAAACTGGAGGACGTCTCCAGCTGGAGCCCCGCCTGTGAGTGAACGGCGACGAAGTCTCGAGCGGGAGCTCCCTCTGTGGGGCTGGCAGACGATGTTACTAAACCGAGCGGGTCATCGGAATCCTGTAAACAAGCAGAGGGCAGCAGAAAGCAGCAGAGACCAGCAGAGACCCACACAGAGCAGCAGAGAGCAGCATAGATCGGCAGAGACAAGCAGAGAGCAGTAGAGACCAGCAGAGACCAGCAACGACTGCCAGAGAGCAGCAGACACCAGCGGACACCGGCAGACACCAGCACGGAGTTGCAGAGAGCAGCAGAGACCGGCAAAGAGCAGCAGGGAGCAGCACAGAGAATCAGAGGGCATCAAGGTCAGCAGAACTCAGCACTGAACAGCAGAGGGCAGCAGAGAGCAGCAGAGGGCAGCTCGAAGTTCAGCAGAGAGCAGCAGAGAGCAGAAGAGAGCAGCAGATAGCAGCAGAGAGCAGCACGGAAAAGAGCAGAGAACATCAGAGAACTGTAGAGCCAAACAGAGAGCATTCGAGACAAGCAGAGGACAGGAGAGAGCAGCAGGGAGCAGCTGAGAGCAGAAGTGAGCAGATGTGAGCAGCAGTGAACGTCAGAGATCAGCAGAGAGCAGCAGAGACCAGCAGAGAGCAGCAGAGAGCAGCAGAGAGCAGCAGAGAGCAGCAGCGACCAGCAGAGAGCAGCAGACACCAGCAGACACCAGCAGAGAGTGGCGGAGAGTAGCAGAGCGCTTCAGGGGCCTGCAGAGAGCAGCAGGGACCTGCAGAGTTTAGCAGAGGGCAGCCGAGCTCAGAAGAGAGCAGCAAAGAGCAGCAGAGAGCTGCAGAGAGCTGCAGACAGTAGCAGCAGAGCAGTACAGAGACCAGCAGCGAACTGCAGGGAACAGAGGCAGCAATCAGCAGCAAAGACCAGCAGAGAGCAGCAGAAACCAGCAGAGAGCAGCAGAGAGAATCAGGCACCACCAGAGAGCCGCAGACAGGAGCCGAGACCAGCCGAGACAGCGGAGACCAGCAGGGAACAGCAGAGACAGGCCGAGACTAGCAGACAGCGGCAGAGACGAGCGGAGAGCAGCAGAGAGCAGCAGAGATTGCCACGCACCAGCAGACAGCAACAGAGACCAGCATAGAGAAGCAGAGAGCTGCAGGGAGACCACGAGACCAGCAATGACGAGCAGAGACCTGCAGAGAGAAGCAGACAGCAGCAGAAGGCAGCAGCGCGCAGCAGAGAGCAGCCCGGAGAGCAGCAGAAGGCAGCAGACAGCAGCAGTGAACAGCAACGAGCAGAAGACTCAGCCAGAGAGCAGTAAAGACCGGCAGAGGACAGCAGAGAGCAGCAGAGCCCAGCAGAGAGCAGCAGGAACAAGCCGAGGACAGCAGAGAGCAGCAGAGAGTGGCCGAGAGCAGAAGTGAGCAGCAAAGACCAGCAGAGAGCAGCAGAGTGCATATGTGAGCAGCAAAGACCATCAGCACACAGCGGAGACCATCCGAGACCAGCAGAGATGGCAGAGAGCAGCAGAGGGCAGCAGAGAATAGCAGAGACCATCCGAGACCAGCAGAGAGCAGCTGCAACTGGCAGAGAGCAGCCGACACCAGCAGACATCAGCAGTGAGCAGCAGACACCAGCAGAGAGCAGCAGAAACCAGTACAGACTTGCAGAGAGCAAGACAGAGCAGCAGACAGAAGCAGAGAGCAGCAGGGAGCAGCAGAGAGGAGCTCGGGTATTAGCAGAGAGCAGAAGTGAGGAACACTGAACACCAAAGACCAGCAAATAGCAGCAGAGAGCAGCACGGAAACCAGCAGAGAGCAGCAGAGTCCAACACAGCAGCAGAGACCAGCTGAGACCAGCTGAGAGCAGCAAAGACCAGCAGGGAACAGCAGACACCAGCAGGCACCAGCAGAGAGTGGCGGAGAGTAGCAGAGTGATTCAGGGGCCTGCAGAGAGCAGCATGGACCTGCAGAGTGCAGCAGAGGGCAGCAGAGGGCAGCCGAGGTCAGCAGAGAACAGCATAAGAGAGCGTCAGAGAGCAGCAGAGAGCATCAGAGGGCAGCCGAGTCAGCAGAGAGCTTCAGAGAGCAGCAGAGCAGAGAGTAGCAGAGCAGCAGCAGAGCAGCACGGTAACCAGCAGAGGGCAACAGGGAGCTGCAAAGCGGGCAGCAGAGCGAATCAGGCACCTCCAGAGAGCCGCAGACAGGAGCCGAGACCAGCCGAGACAGCGGAGACCAGCAGGGAACAGCAGAGACGGGCCGAGACCAGCAGACAGCAGCAGAGACGAGCGGAGAGCAGCAGAGAGCAGCAGAGATTGCCACGCACCAGCAGGCACCAGCAAGGAGCAGCAGACAGCAACAGAGACCAGGACAGAGAAGCAGAGAGCTGCAGGGAGACCACGAGACCAGCAATGACGAGCAGAGACCTGCAGAGAGCAGCTCGGAAAGCAGCAGAGAGCAGCAACGACCATAAGACACAAGCAGAGAACAGCACGGAGACCAGCAGAGGACAGCCGAACAGCAGAGAGCAGCAGAAGCAAGCAGAGTGCAGCAGAGACCAGCAGAGAGCGGCAGAGAGCAGAAGGGACGAGCAAGGAGCGGCAGACAGCAGAGGAGAGCAGCAGAGAGCAGATGTGAGCAGCAGAAACCAGCGGAGCGCAGCAGAGACCAGCAGAGACCAGCAGAAAGTAGCACAGACCAGCAGAGACCAGCAGAGAATATCAGTGACCAGGAGAGACCAGCAGGCAGCAGCAGCGACTGGCAGAGAGCAGGAGAAACCAGCAGACACCAGCAGAGAGCAGCAAAGACTGGCAGAGGTCAGCAGAGACCAGCAGAGACCAGCAGAGAGAAGCAACGGGCATCAGAGGTCAGCTGAGAGCAGCAGAGAACAGCAGAGGGCACCAGCGAGCAGCAGAGATTTGCACGGAGATCAGGAGAGAGAAGGAGTGAACAGCAGCAGAGGGCAGCAGTGAACACCAAAGACCAGCAGATAACGGCAGAGAGCAGCACGGCCGCTGTCCCCGGTCTCCAGTCCCTGGTCCTGGTCCCTGGTCCCCAGTTCCCGCGGTCTCCGGTCCCTGGTCTCCAGCAGTCCCCGGTCTCAGGTCTCCGGTCCCCGGCCCCTGGTCCCTGGTCCGAGTCCCCAGTCCCCCGTCCCTGGCCCGTGGTCCCCAGCCCCCGGTGCCTCGGTTCTCGGTCCCTGGTCCCCAGCCCCCGCGGTCCCAGGTCCCGGGTCCCGATCCCCGGTCCCAAGTCCCCGGTCCCCGCGGTCCCCATGTCTCATGGCAAGCGGTCCCCGGTGCCCAGTCCCCGGTGCCCGGTCCCGGTCCCGGCAAAGTTCCACCGTTCCCCCCCTCCGAGGCGCACTCAGAGTGCACCTGGACCGAAAAGGCGGACGGCGGCCTCTACCACCAGTATTTCTACGACGTTGCTAGGCACGCGCGCACCCTCGAGGCGTGCAGGGAGTTTTGCTGCCGAGCGGCGGAGTGCAAGGCCATCAGGTTCTCCCCCACGGCCGTGGATGGCCCCGACCTGCAGTGCCTGCTGTACCCGCGAGGAGCCGAGGCGTGGAGCCTGGAGCAGCCCCTGTACAAGGACTACCGGGTCCACTTGAGGGGCGATGGGGTGATCGGGCGGGCGTTGTAGTGGTGGGTGACCCGGAGTGGGGGTGAAGAGAAGGGCGCCGAAGGGGCCATTTGGCCTGCAGGGCCCCTCTTGGGCTCCTGCTGGCTCCAAAGGGGGCCCTACAGGGCCCCTGCAGGGCCCTCCTTTTCTTCCCCCCCCGCCCATGTTGGTCACCCCCCGTTGCCACCCGCCCGAGGTCAGCGGCCAGCACGGCGAGGATCGGGGAACCAACAAGCATTGAAACATAAAAAACTCGGAAGTCCGCGCGGATTCCCCGAATCTGCGCTGGGGCCCCCTGGCGGCGCCTCCGACACCGCGTGGCGCGCCTCGCGCGCCAGGGACGGTGGGTGCATCGTCGATCCGAGAAGTCCGCGCGGACCTCCGAGTTATCATGCGAATGTTGTAAGAGGAAGCCAGCGGTCAGCAACAGGACCTGCTGGACAAGCCCTGGTGGGAGACGCGCAATCTGGAGGCTGCCCGCGTGGGGCCGAACGGCGAGCATCCCAGCGATGAGCTTGCCTGGCCGAGCCATCACTGTGGCTGCAGCCTGTCACACTTCACGATGTGGATGGACGCGCTGACCCGCGGGGTCGAAAACCTGATCATCTTCGAGAGCGACGGGTTCCCGTCCTGCCTGGAGAGCCAGTACATCGGCGGCAACGCCACCGACTTCAATGATCTCGTGTCCGCGCTGCCCTCGGCAGCTCCCGAGGGCTGGCACATCATCCTTCTGGACAAGGGCGTGTTCGGCGCGGAGCCGGGCGCTGCTCCAGTGGGCGTGATCCGACCGACCAGCAGCGACGGCTCGAGATCTCGAGCGTATACGCTGATTCCCTGGAAGGGCCACGACGTGGCGGGCGCCGCCGCGTACATGGTAAGCAGGCGATTCCTCGAGTGGTTCCCGGAAGAGATCCATGCCCGGGGGCTCGTCATGGTAGATGCGTGGATCAATTGGAAATGCAAAAACAAGCAGGCGCAGAATCCAAATCCGTTGCGCTGCTACAGCTACGTGGTTGAAGCTACAGACGAAGCCAAGGCTCGAGCCAAATGGTTCTGAACCTGACCCTTCAACGTTGATGGGAGAGCATCAACCTCGGCTGTCTGCAAATAGCGACGACTGGTTGCCTCCTTGGTTCTGTAGCGCACAGTTCCGTTCCCTCTTCCGCTGGAGGAAGGGGGAGCAGCGGAAAGGGGGAGACAGCAGGAGGAGACGTAAACACAAGATCACAGTACCAACAGCAAGAGCAACAGTTGTTCGAGAGCGTCACCATCGGGTGTTCTTGAGAGGAAAACAGGGAGAGCGGAAGAGGACCGAGGATGGACACGATACGGGCGCTGGCCAAGTTGTGGCAGATGCCCGCCGAACCTGAGCGTGCTGCGGTCGGCGACCTGCGTGCCTGGGGGACGCGCCGACGTCGGCCAGATGTGCCCTGGGCCCCAGACCTTCGCCCTTCCCCGCCCTTCCCCGGGGCAACGGCAAGAGGGGAGAGGAATAGGCGCACACAGGGGGGAACGCATCGACCCCCGATCGTCCATTCATCGCCGATAGGGGCCCGATAGCCCCACCCCGTCCAGGAAGGTTGGGATTTGCTATCGGGGGCCCATCGCCGATCTATCGGCGATGTATTGCCGATTCCAGGTCGATGTTTCCCCTTGTATGCCAGTCCCCCTATCGTTGCACCAAACCATCTGCACAACGCTGGCGTCGAGCATTCACGCCCACTCGCACGCGCAAGGCAATCACCACTTTGCTGCGCGGCCGCCAGTGGGCGCGCGTGCCGCGCAGGAGCTCCACCCCCACCTCCTGTACACCTGGGCACGGCGCCGCACAGGTCTCGCGGACGGGTCCCTGACAAGCAGAGCCGCCGCTCGCTGCAGCATCTCGTGCGCGCAACGTCTCGGGATCGAGCCCTCTCCTTCTGTCATTGGTCCGAAAGATACCCGTACCCGGGGCCAGCCAAGGTGAGATGGGCCGTCCAGGGAACTGGGCGCTTGCGATTGTGCCCGGTCAGCTTGCCCCGCGCGCGCCAGTGCAGCATCCGCGCGTCAAGACGCAACGGCGCGCTCGATGGTTGGGCGTCTGATTGCAGCGACAAGCGCTGGTTTTTGTTAGGGACGTCTCGGGGCATCGTGGTGCGCGCGCGGTTCAAAGCCGCCCATATGTGGCGGCGCCTGTCCCAATCGATAAAGAGTTGCATTTCCTCGCTATCCTGGCAACCAATGCGTCTGGGCCTGCCCTGAGGAACGACGTTGCAATGTCGCGCCCCCAAGGGGCCGCAGCGGCCACGTCAGGGACGGCTCTGGGGGGCATGAATGTGCTCGAGAGCGTCTTGGGCCTGCCGCCAGTCCGGCTAGGTACGGGGACCTGCCTGGAACCACCGAAACATACCCGGACCTAGCTGGGGTGAGCTGCGGCACCCCGGCTAGGTACGGGTATGTTTTTGGGGCTTTCATGGGGCAGCCGTACTTAGCTGGGGTGATCCGCAGACGGCCGTCCAAGGGGGGCGGCCTCTGGCGACCTCGCCCAGGGCAAGATTCGCGATGTCTCTGCATCGAGCAATTTGCGATAGGGCGGTTGTCGCGCAATGACGTTCGCGCCAGAGTTGTTCGCATGCGCCCCCGAGTGCGCGTTGACTCCTCAACGCCCGGATGTGTGTCTGGGGGCGCGCCTCCGCAGTAGCTGGTCTACGTCGACAACAACCAACGCAGGGTCGGGCGCTCCGCCGATCCGAACGCACGTGCGATCGGTGCTAACGTGCGCCCCGAGAGGACAGCGGTCTGCAATGCTCGATCGGCTGTCGTTTCTACACTTGTGCAGCCGCCGTCAGCTGCGACGAACCGCCCCCCCGGCCCCTTGCCACCCTGTCTAAGTAAGGATACGGGTATCTTTCGCGCTTGAGATTCTGGGGCCGCTGCCGCCGCGACATCCCCTGATGGAGGCGTGCGCCCCCCTGCTCGTGCCGCCCTGGTGCTCGAGGTCCGCCGATCGGGGGGCGAGTCTGGGGGCGGGGCACCACGCCTCTGCCCGAAGCTGCCTGCGCCTGCGTGAGTCGAGGCGCGGCCCCTCCTGTTGCCTTCCCCCCTCTGTCAGTGAAAGCTGTGCGCGGCCCGCTCAGCTTCGACCGGAAGAGGCTCGCTCTCGACCCGCGGATCAAGGAACTGTGTGGGTCGAGGCGCGGGCTCAAGAAAGGCCCACGCTGGGCTCGTGTGAAAGACTCCAAGAACACCCGTTGCTGAACCGTCGCCTGGACAGCAGGACCTGTCACAGGGACTTGCCGAAGCGGTGCCGGCGGGCCGCTGCGACCGCGCAAAAAAAACGATGGTTGCACACGTCGTGGGACTCGGACGGGAACCAGGGCGACAAAGGGGCGTCCGCCCAGTGGTTGGGCCTTGCACCGTTGGTTGCAGCAGAGTCCAAGTGGGCGCGGTCGGCTCACGATGCTCAGCTGTCCTCGGGGAGCGCCGTGGCCAGGAGCTCCCAGGAATGGTCCCCTCGCGGGATCCAGTCTGGGGGGTTTCGCTCTTCTTGGGAGAGTCGAGCAGGCGTTATTGAAACCACATTGGGCTCTCCAGAAATGGCTTTCCCTTCGAGGATCGAAGGAGTTGGTACCCCTTCCCCAGCGGAGGGCGGCGGAAGGCCATCGGAAGGCGGTGGAAATAAGTGGGGGGCGGCTCCGCTGGCGGAAGCTGGCGAGAGGGTTTGCGGAGGCCGGCGGAGACGAGAGAAGCGACCCCAAGAGGCTAGGTTTTTCAGTTCGAGACCTCCGGAGTCTGCCACATGGAGGCGCAGGACCCAAATCCGCTCAGCAGCGACAGCTTCGTAGCTGCGCGGTAACGCACGTGGGGGCACTTCGCGCACAGCCGAGCACGACATGTGGATCAGAGCTGGGAAGAGGGGACGGAGGAGGACGAGGGAGGATGAGGAGCAGCAGCATGGGAAAAAAAGGGTGTAGGGGGGGCGGAATGGATTGAAGTTGTGTCCAATACTTTCTTG
>CAUYUJ010015837.1:1132585-1170085 GCA_963575745.1 Prorocentrum cordatum
TATATATAGCGGTGTGGATCGAGTCCTCCCTGGCATCCGAGTCCTGACCGAACTGATCTGGATCTTAAACTCGAGCTGCCTGAGCAGATGGTAGCTGCCCCAGAACTAATCGACAGAGGGGACATGCCAGGAGGACGCGCCGCGAAACGTCCCAAGGGACGCGCTAGGCGACATGCCAGGGGACGCGCCATGGGCACGCACCGCGGGACGTGCCAAGGGGACGCGCTACGGAACGTGCCAATGGACGTGCCGCGAGACGTGCCAGGGGACGCGCCGAGCGACGTGCCAGGTGGACTCGCCACGGAACGCGCCAAGGAACGTGCCAAGGTGCAATGTTGAGTGTGTCGATCTTGATGTACCGTGCCGACGGCTGTGCTGTGCTGGGCCGTAGCTGGAGCTGCCTGAGCAGATGGTAGCTGCCCCAGAACTAATCGACAGGGGGACATGCCAGGAGGACGCGCCGCGGAACGTCCCAAGGGACGCGGCAGGCGACGTGCCAGGGGACGTGCCATGGGCACGCACCGCGGGACGTGCCAAGGGGACGCGCTACGGAACGTGCCAATGGACGTGCACCGCGCGACGTGCCAGGGGGACTTGCCACGGGACGCTCCGCGGAACGTGCCAAGCAACATGCCAGGCTGCAATGCTAAGGGTATCGTATTGATGTACCGTGCCGAGGGCTGTGCTGTGCCTGGGCGACCTGGACACGTGAAAACACGCGTTTCTCTCAAGACGTTCTCAGCACATTCTCATGCTAGACATCCGCCTGGGCAACCTGGACACGTGCAAACAAGCGTCTCGATCGAGACTTCCTCGACACATCCTCATGCTAGACATCCGCCTGGGCGACCTGGACACGTGAAAACAAGCCTCTGGTTCGAGACATCCTCAACACATCCTCATGCTAGACATCTGTCTGGGCAACCTGGAGGCGTGAAACCAAGCGTCTCGCTCGAGACATCCTCAAGACCTGGGCACGTGAAAACAACCATTTCACTTGAGAGATCCTCTGAATTCAGGTCCCCAGGAGAGGACAATATATGACTCAAAACAAGCGTTTCCTCTCGAGACTTCCTCAACATATTCTGAACAACAAGCGTTTCGCTCGAGACATCCTCGTAAATTAATGTCGCCGGCCCTAGACGACCTCGTTATCTATCGCAAATAATTTCGCCGGACTTAGAGCCGTCGAAGCCGAGGGTAAACCAACTAAAATACTCGACCCACGAACCTGGAAAGGAATATACAAATGTGAAACATGGAAACGTGTCGCGACACTTTCGTAGCCGTCGGGCAATTGCAATGCTCGAAGTAACGATGGTGATGTACCGTGCCACGGGCTGTACCTTACTGTGCTTAGTTGAAATGTGCCATGCCGCGTTGAACTATGCCCTGCGCTATTGCATTGTGGAACAAGCCGTCCTTGGCGCCAGAATCCTGACCGAACCGATCTGGATCTTGAGTTCGAATTGTCTGAATACATAGATCAGGCTCACAAGCTCTTCAAAAGAAAACGAAGTCACGGAGGAGAAAGGGTTTTTAAGATCCACATCAGTTGCATGATGCCGTGCCACGGGTTCCGCCTCATTGTGCCGCGATGCGGCTGCGTTGCCCTGTGATGTCACGTTGCGCCAACACGTGATGTGCTCCACCGCGTTACGAACCATTCGCCAGTGGCGTCCAAGTCCTGCCCGAACTGGTTTGGATCTTCAGCTTGAGCTGTCTGGCCGCGCGGGTGCCCTGGACTGGCGACAATCGAAACGATCGTGCGGAGCAGTCAACCAACTCGATCTCAAGATCCAAATCAGTTCCGATGAGGAATCAAGTCGCAGCTTACTTTTTTAACAAATCGGCGCAAAGATGTCAAGAACACTGCGAGCGCAATGCCGCCGAAAGCGCGGCGGCTCAAAGAGCACTCTGGCTCCCGCCAGGCAGAGCGGGGGCGTATTCCTGGAGAGGGCAAATCTATAGGACTATACGTACAAACACATGTATTCGTGCCCCTGGAGAGAGCCAATCGATAGGTAACGAGAGGGCCCATCTATAGGAACATACATAAAAAACACAGAGATACGTACCCCTGGATGGGGCCAATCTATAGGCATTACGTAATCCATGCCCCAGACCAAAACGTGTCCCGCACCCTGTGGTTTATCGATTGCGATTTCAAACACCAGCGTTTCGCTAGGGACATCCTCAATTTTTAATTCGCCGGCCCACCTCGACCTCGATATTTACCGCAAAAGAAATTCGCCGGCCCACCTCAAGTCAAACCCGGAGGTAAACCAACTAAAAGAGAACCTTGGGCGTATGCCCTTTCCTCGAAAGGCAGGGCTGTTACTTTTGCTTTGTGCGAGTCCAAGGCGGATAAGTGGTCCCTGGCTCCTGTGGTTCGTTGGGCTCAGGGAGTGTGGACCTTTCGGGCCCCGGGATGCCAGGGCCTCCCCGCGGCAAGATAGCAGCCGCGCGGCGGGCAGCGCGAAGGCCGCCAGGATCCATGGAAACACGGATCGCCACATTGCAGAGAGGCGAACCGTAGGATCAGCCGACGCACTTGACTGCCAAGCAGCGTAAACGCCAGCCGCGTTAAGGTCCGCCCAGACTGGTTGAAGCCTACGCCGGGCCTGAGGCCATAGCTCCGCCAAGTGGGAAGCGCGGCCCGCTGCCGACGCGAGCTGCCTACTCAACAATGCCCATGCCCTGGCGGAGTCCGCCTCCAGGGCCGCCGCGCGCTTGGCAGCACTTGTCACACTTGCTCTGCGACATGGTCACGAGCGCATTGCGAGTGTGGAAGATCCAACTGATCCAAGTGTGCGACGTGGCAGGATAGCGGATCCCCGATGGTTTTGAACGTACAGGGATACCGCAGTCGAGCAAGAAGTCCACTGACGCAGCCAAGTGGTCCCAGGCCTCAATATCAGAAGCCGCTGAACCCAACATATCATCCAGAAAAGCCAATCGATCGACCTGTCGCCGCAACTGCAGCAGGCGCGAGATTTCTTTTACGGATTCATCGTTGATCCCAGGAGCCGCCTTCAAACCAAATGGCAGACAGTTGTATTTGCCAACTTGGTTGCGGCTCGGCGAATAAAACCCGAGCAGCATAGAGTCTGCTGGGTCGATCCGCCAATTGAAAAAAAACAGTCCTGCAAGTCGAGGACGAACATCCACGAGCCTTCGGCCAAGCGAGAGACAGCTTGGTCCAGGGTCCCGTAGTGAACGCCGACGTCCGGCAAAGATTGGTTCACGCAGCCGTGCCGGAGGTCTACGATCAGACGAGGCTTGTAACGCACCTTATCTGGGTCGTCATCCCCTGTGCCCTCCCTTTCTTTGAGGATCAGGCCGCAAGGGTTGACGTTCAACTCGCGTGGCTGGGGTGCGCCAGCCGGGAACAATTCGATTTTTCCAGCACCCTCGAGTCGAGCCCACTCCTTTTCAGCCCACTCCGCCTGCAGCGACACTGACGGGGCCGTGTTGGTTCAAGCTTCTGGTTCCACGCGCGGGGCTGCCGCGCCAGGATTGGTCAGACCACGCGCAACGCGGGGTGGCCGCATGGCGCGCGTGCGCACTGATTACGAGCGCCTGCGCGCGCGCTACGCCGCGCGAAGAGGGCACACCTGCTGCCAGTCCCCTGCGTCCGCCCGCCCTTGTTCGCCTTTGCCACGGGGGAGGGCGATGCCCGAGCAAACGTCAACACATTCCGTTTAACGGCGGTGTAGGTAACGGCGATGCAGGGTGGCCAACCCAACCGTAGGAAAGGCTTGTTCGCGTTTCCTGTAATTTGTTCTGCGCGAGTCTGGCGTCGCAAGTGCCGTATTCCCAGCGTCGCCGATAACCAACATCGCCGTTAGTTTGGCCTGAGTCTACCTGCGTCCTCTGGTGCGCACACCTGAGCGTATGGCGCACGTGCGCACCACGAGCGCCTGCGGGCGCGCGCGCCGAGCCGCGCGGGCAGGGCAGACCTGCTGCCCGCGTCCCCTGCGTCCGCCCGCTCTTGCTGACGACGACGACGACGACGACGACGACGAAGACGACGACGACGACGACGACGGCGGCGGCGGCGGCGGCGACGACGGCGGCGGCGGCGGCGACGTCGACGACGACGATGGCGACGACGGCGACGGCGACGGCGACGGCGACGACGACGGCGACGGCGACGACGACGACGACGACGGCGACGGCGACGACGGCGACGGCGACTGCGACGACGACGACTATCCTCCGCGGCCGCCCAGCGCGGCTCGAGCCCCGCCGAGCCCCGCCTGGCCCGCGCCGGCCGCATCGCGGCCATGGTTTGGCAGGGTTCCTTGGAGACCACGCGGGCCTTGGGTGCGAGATGTGGGGCCCCACCTTGGGCTTCGAGGGGGCGGAGGCTCAGAGGAGGAGAAGGTACCCATACCGCTACTTTTCCCGCGTGTTTCCCTTTTTGGGGCCTCCCGGGCGGCCCCCGTCGCTGCCGCTGGATTCGCCTTGGAATTCTGCTCCGCGGACTACCGGTAGCAGTCCTTTTTGGTTTCCCCAGAGGCCACCAAGATCTTCGTGTGCCGGAATGGCCACGCCGCTGCCACCAAGGAGGCCTTTTTTTCCGGGGGGAGGGGGCCCGCGAGAGAAGGACCGTGGGTAAAAGGGGGGGAGACACCCACGGGAGAGGAAAGTAGGCAGAGGCGGGAGGTGGATGGTGGGGATGTCCAGCATCTAGCGCTCGCGTGCATGCGTGTCGACCAGCCTCGTGGATGATGCATGTTTCGTTTTGCTGAAGGCATGGGCGCACGAGCGATCGCTCCTTGGGCGCGCAGGCGGCTGACCAAAACAGGAGGGGTCGCGCCAAGAGCTTGCATCTCACAAGATTGGCGCAGGCGTTCTGCAGAGGTTACTATCGAAGGGAAGCTTCGGCTCTTTCACTCATCCAGAGTAGCTTCTCCTGCCTACTTCTGCTCGCGAGGTCAGGCTACCCCAAGCCTCCAAGATCACAGACCTCCTGGAGAAGGCTGCCAAGGCACTCATTCATCTCCTCTCGGGCCGTGCTCGCACAGCAGCTCTGGGCTCTCTTGCGCTATTACGCCGAATTCTGCGGGCCAGCCACGAGCAAGATGATGGAAACATATCGCAGACAGGCACGTACTCAGCGCGGGTGCAAAAGCAAATCACCCACAAATCTTTCAATTCAACGGCTTAGACATCTCGTGGCATGCGGCCTTCCTTGCTCGGGAAAACGTAAAACTCGAGTTTGCCAACATTCGGGTTTGCCGCCGCTTCTTGACGCTCTGTTCAGGGATTTCGACGGTCCAGTTTCCGCGAGGTGTTTGCAGCGGGGGTTCGCATCACATTGCAGGCTAGGTTCCGTCATCTTTGTTGGCGGCCCTATCGGGGGCCGCAGGGGGGCCTCCCAGAGGCCTCTTGAGGGTCTTTGGGCTGTCTTGGGCAGGAGAGGTCCTGAGTGTGCGGCCTGGGGCGCACCCTGTGAGGCCGAAGTCGTGGAACAGCATGGGTCGGCGGCGAGCCCAGGAGGGACGTGAGAGGGGGCGGGCCTTCTCAGAAGACGGCGGGGTCTCGCGGAAGCCCACGCGTGCCGCCGAGGGGGAGCCCGGGAAGCTTACTTGGCAGGCCCCGGGAAGGCGGGGAGTTCGTTGGGACGACTCGGAACATCAGGGAATCGGGTTGCTTGAGCGTCTGGGCACTCCCCATACGTTCTCAAAGCACGGCGGCTAAGAAGTATTCTGAGGAACCATTGCAAGCGTCGCCGGCACAGCGTAGCAGAGCAAGCGTCATGATATTCCATCGTCCTGCGTAGTCCGTTGTGGGCACCCATCGCTTTCGTTCAACGGATAGGAGGACGAAGCTCAGTCGCGGTACCCTACACTGTCCTCTCTTTGCAAGGATGTGGAACGCTGTTGGAACTTTCAAGGAATCGGAATGTCAGCCAGACAAGGAAAGGGAGTGAGAGAGAGAATGAGAGGAGATGACGACAACAACGACGACACCAACCAACAGAAAGCAAATGTGATCGACGACAAGTGGAGAAGAGGGGCGAGCAATCAGGATACGCGTGGGACGCGCAGGATGACCCACGGCACAGCGCACAGGTGTGGAGTCAGAGTGAACGGGCGAGAAAGAAGCGGGGCGAGGAAGACGAAGGATACGACGATGAGGATAGAGACGGCAAGGACATCGAAGATCGGGGAGATAAGACGTTCAGGTGTTTGAACCAGGGAGGGGGAGGGGCAGAATTGCCAAAGGGGGGAGGGTTCGAACTGGCTCCCCCCCCCCCCTCCCCCTCAAGGGTGGGGTCGATCCGGAGGGGGGGAGCCCTGAATCGCAGTGGGGGGGGTCGAACCAGCAGGGGGGGCCTCCACGGCGAGCGCCGGCGCTGGCGGGCCGACGACGACAAGGCTGGATCGAGCCCGAGTAAGATTCTATCACAGCTGGATCGAGCCCTGGTAGGATCCAACCAGAGCTGGGTCGGGCTATAGTAGGATTCTGTTTGAGATGGGTCGAGCCCTAGTAGGATTCAATAAGAGCTGGATCCAGCTATATGAGGATCGAGCCCGACTTGGACGGTATTTACTTGAGATTCAGTCATAGTTGGATTCTACTAGCGCTGGATCGAGTCCTAGTAAGATTCAAGTAGAACTGGACCCAGCTATAGTAGGATTCAATCAGAGCTGGATCCAGCTATAGTGAGCTTCTGCTAGAGTTGTCTCTCTTAGGTGTTTGCTTGCAGTTCTCTCGTCTCCCGTCACCCTGCCTTCCTTTCCTCTTCTTCCTGCATTCTGCCTCCGGCTTCCTACTGTTGCTGCTGCTGTCCACGCGTTGTGCCGCTGTTCATCCGCTCGTCGATCCGCTTTGCACTGACGGATAGTACAGTACAGCTCTGGTTGGTGCAGGACCTGAGTCGCAAGATCGGTGTCGTTTTCCGCAGAGCGGGGTGAGAAAGCAAGGCTTCTAATTGTGTCAGCTGTGTTGGGCCGAGCCCGGCTAGGAGGATGTTGTTTGAGTTAGATCCAGCTGTATTCGGATAATATTAGAACTTGACCGGACATTGATCGGATTCTATTAAAAGAGGAAGGGGGGACCCTCTCCCATTAGACAGGGCCCTCCCCCTCTCCCCCTTGGAGGGGTGGGGGTGGGGTATCCAGGTGAGGTGGGGGGGCCGGTTCTTTGGGCGCTTCAAAGGTTTTAGAGGGGATGGGGCAGGTTCCGACTTGTCCTGTTTTTTTCTCTCAGGTAAGCGTTCACGTGACGCGTTCTCTCGCATGTATTCGATACGCAGAAAAAGGCAACGCCTTCGCGCAGCATTGATTTGGGCTTTGGCGCAGGATCTTGCGGGATCTTTTTAGGATTCTGAGAGGCTAGATTGGCCCTGGTCTGGATTGACCCGGGGCAGAAGATCCCCGCGTGGAGGCCAGAACGCGGGGAGCAGGGCGCGAGGGACGATGGGCGGGGGCTGCGCCCTCCGGGGGGAGAGGAAAGGGACGGGGCCTGCCAGCCTTGTGTCTCGGCGTCGTTTCAACCATCCCCATCCCCACCCCCGTCCCCATCCAGACCCCCAGCACCCTTGCACCCCAGTTGGAGATACACACACACACACCTCGAAGCCCGAAGGGAACGGCCGATATCCCCATTTAGTTAGGAGGGTGAATCGGCCCTTGGGGCCCAGGCCGCGTTCGTGGGGAGAGGGGTCGGTTAAACGATGCCCACAGCACGCGGGGAGCAGGGAGCGAGGGGCGATGGCCAGGGACTGCGCCCTTCGGGGGGAGGGGGACGGGACCCAGACATGCGACGTCCTGACTTTCTCAGTACGTTTAAGTCGGGCACGCTTTCCGACAGAAGGAACATTCAAAAATAGTTAAAAATACTCGGAGCACGAGTTCTCCAGTATTTTTGACAATGTTTGAGTTTTTGTGTGACTATTTTCATTTCCCGTCCAAATTCGGCGTGTAGGAGGACACGCCCGACCTAACAGTACGAGGTCCCTGGAAGTCCCGACCCTTCCCCCGGGACCGGTTTTTCATCCCGAGTCGTTTTGTTTACGATGCCGAGGCCCAGCGAGGGCCCCCCGAGGCTGACAATGGCCAAAAGCCTCCCGTCCTGATTTTTTCTGAGCGGCGCGATCACGTCTGGGGACGGGTCTGCCAGCCTTGTGTCCCAGAGCAGGCGCTCGACATCGAGTCGCCGCAGATGGCGTTCTACTCGAACGGGGTTTGGGGGATGCGGCCGCACGGGGCTCTACTCCCCTGTGTCCCTCCCTTTTTGTCCCGCCCTCCTCCTGCTGCTGCCCCTGCTACTTCATCTCCTTCTTTCCGGCGATCGCAAACATGGATCAAGGGGGCGTGGGTTAGCGACGGGTCCCGTTTCCATGGGCAGTCGCTGATCTTCGCCGCCGAACGAGACGGCATTAGCCGCGTTTTGGGGAGGGCACCTCCCCCGATCCATGGATTTGGCAACCGCGCGCCAAATCCATGGATCGCCAATCCACACTTGCGCGCCCCCATTTCTTGTCCTCCTCTTTCTCCTCCTCCTCCTCCCAACTCTTCCCTTAGCTCAGCTCCCCCCTTCTGGTCCCCGAGCTGGAGGCAGGCGTGGGCGCAGGTTCCTGTCGCCCTGGGACTGGCCTGGAGGCCGGTCGGCCCGCTTGGGGCTGGTAGCCTCCGGTCCAGGTTGGGGCCGTCGATGGATCGACAACGAAGGATTGCAAAAAAAACGAAGGATTGCAAAAAAAGGATTGCAACAAAAAACGAAGGATTGCAAAAAAAACCAAGGTTTTTTTTGCAATCCTTCGTTTTTTTGCAATCCTTCTTTTTTTTTGCAATCCTTCTTTTTTTGCAATCCTTCGGTCCAGGTTGGGGCCGTCGATGGATCGACAGCAAGGTGGGACCGTCCGTGGCCCGGGGGTGACGGGGGGGGCGGCCCGAATCAAAGCAACGACACCAAGCAATGCCAGGCAGCGATTCCAAGCAAGGTCAAGCAATGCCAAGCCAATGCAAAGCCAAGGCCAAGCAGTGCAACGCCATGCCGGTCAGTGCAAAACAACGGTGCCAAGAGGTGCCCAGCAACGCCGAGCAATGCCAAACCATGGTTAACATTGCGCTGCCTGTCATGGCTCAGAACTGTCGTGAACTGCTTTGGGGGAGAAGACTCGTAAAGTTGGGGTCGCGCCATGTTCATCTTACTGCTTCTCCAGCAAATCGAACCAATCCTCGACCTTGTCAGCTGACACGAGCCCCTCCTCCGTGCACATCTTCTCGCGCGCCACTTTGCCATTCTGCGATCTGTACAACCATCGAAGAAGTGTTAGTTGCCACGGCTTCTGCGCCAAACAATTCCTGAGTGTGTTCTGTATGTGTTGTTGCTTGCCTCTTTCGGATGGCGTACGTATTGAGGTGGGCTCGAGTGACACCGATGTCAGTTCAAGTACAACGTACGGAGGTGGTTGGGTCAACATCTAGGTGAGTTTGGTGGTTCAGGACGAGTAGAGAGACGAGAACGATATGGAAAATGGGTAACGGTGGTGGATGGGACAGCGATGGAAGTTCGGGCGAGAGAGGTAGAATGCACTGACGTCGAGCACCTGGCAGATCACGAGGTGCTCCGAAGACCCCGCCGCGGCGCTGCAGCGTAGCCTGCTAGCTTCGTCTGTCAGATGCGCACGGGACAAGGGCCAGAAGGAGGGGAGGATGTGATTTAGCATGCGAGGAGGACGCGCGAGACGGAGAGGGAAGGGAGCGCGGTTCGAGACCTGGGCGCCGAGCGGAGATGGGACAAATGGGGCGCTCCAGACAGGGCCTCGCTCTCGAGCGTCGGACGACTTGGAATCCATTCCTTGGCGGAGGGCGGCTCCGTCGACGGAGGCCCGACGGGAGCCAGCAGGAGCAAGAGTTGCCCTTGAAAGAGTTGACAAGTTTGCGAGGCTCAGGGTCCCCAGAAGGGAGGCGCCAACTGGACAGTTGCATCGGGGGTGGCACGCGTCGGCAGTCCGCCGCGTCACGCAGAAGGGCCGCAGCAGCGCTGGCACCGCGGGCAATGCACCACCGACCAGCGCAGCGCGAAGCATCGCCAGCAGACTGTGCAGCGAAGGCCATGGAGCTCGCGCACGTCGTGTGAGCGTGTCTTCCCTCTGGCGCGCGCGGGGTGGCGCCCGGCCGTAGCAGCACGGCGATCGCCCTCCATGGAGGCGAGGGCGCGTGCTGTGGCAGTCGGCGGCGCTCCGCGTCGGACCTGTCGCTGCTGCGGCAGCTGCCGTGGCCACTGTGGCCCCGGCGAAGGGCCGCCGCACGGCGACGGAGCGGCGCGAGAGGTGCAACGATGGTACGGTCCTGGCCAAGCAGCGCGGAAGGCTGCTCATCGTCGCCGTCGACGCGCGGCCTTGGCGGAGCGGAGGACCGCTGAGCGTGACCTTGCGAGGGCGGCGCCTGTTGGCGCGGGAAATGGCGGGCGCCCTGCCGCCGCGCCGCGCCTCGGCGGCGGTGCCTGCCGACGGCGCACCGGCGGTGGCGATGGCGGAGCCAGCGCTGGGCCCCGGGGGCTCAGCGCCAGGCCGAGCTCGGAGGTGCCGCGGAATCCGCGCTGGTGGGGGGTCTCTCAGAAGGGCTTAGGCGACCCGTCCTCCTCCTCCTCCTCCTCCTCCTCCTCCTCCTCCTCCTCCTCCTCCTCCTCCTCCTCCTCCTCCTCCTCCTCCTCCTCCCCCTCCTCCTCCTCCTCCTCCTCCTACCTCCTCCTCCTCCTCCCTCCTCCTCCTCCTCCTCCACCTCCTCCCTCCCTCTCCTCCTCCTGTCCTCCTCCTCCTCCTCCTCCTCCTCCTCCTCCTCCTCCACCTCCTCCTCCTCCTCCTCCTCCTCCTCCTCCTCCTCCTCCTCCTCCTCCTCCTCCTCCTCCTCCTCCTCCTCCTCCTCCTCCTCCTCCTCCCCCTCCTCGGGTCGCCTACGGCCCCGGGGGAAACCGTGCACGCGCTGGCGGTGGCGAAGGCGCGGGCGGCAGCCGCGACCGCTCCAGGTCCTTCGCGCGGGCAGCGCGGCCGAGGGGCCAGCGTTGGCAACCGCTTTGGCGGACGCCCTGGCCCGCGTCGAGGGCTGGGGATCCTTGCGAGCGCTATGGGTCCGTCTGCCCCACCCCCTGCTCTGCCTACTCCCCAGTCGCGGCTCGCTCTGCGAACAAGCGAGGGGGAATGGGCAGCGCGACCAGTCAGATCAGCACCGCTCCGCGCAGCACCACCGATACCGGCAGCGCCGCAGCGACCAGCCTTGACTACGTGGGATTGCCCCACGGGGAACGACAATACCCAGCAGCACGAGTCACGCTCGCAGCGCGACCAGGTCCAACACGATCTGGACCATCAGCGCCCGTTGGACAAGCGTCAGCGATAGAATACCAGCCCTCTGTCCCCTTCCCTTTTCCGCTGCCTCTCTTCATGCGGCGGCCACCCTTGGAGTCCAGATATCGCCCGAGGTTGGCTTTCGCAAGTCGCCTTGCCAGCGCAAGGGGACCATGCAACTAAGTGGAGTTGTTGATATGTGCATGCACGTGTATATCCATGGTGTGTCTGTGATACGTTCCACTGCGCAGGCGGCACGGCTATGGATGAACTCGTGTGCATGTGTGTGTTGTCTGGTGTTGTTTGCGTGTAGCATTTGATACACTTTACGTACGCAATTGTGCACGCGTGTACGCATGCAGATCTGAACACGTACGTGTTTGTGTGCTCCGATTGTGTGCCATGCCATGTGTGCCTATTCATACGTTCACTGGTGGCGAAGTTTTCGAAGACGCCTACGGCGAATCACTGCCGCCCCCTGCCTTTTTGGAAGCGCTTGTGTGGCCGAGAGTTAGGCTAGAGCTTGCCCAAGCTATCGGACCATGTGTTCCCCGAGCCGTCGTTGAAACCCTTCGGGGAACACGTGAGGATGAGGATAATGAGGAGAAGAAGGAATGGGGACGATGATGATGATGAGGAGGAGGAGGAGGAAAAGGAAACAAATCTGCTTCAAAGGGTATCCAAACCTTTCAAAGCGAGGACGATAGCAGTTGATGGAATACATCCCAAACATTTCTCGTTGATAAGTGAGAATGCACTCACGGCCTTGTCTGGAACCTTTTCGATTATGACTATGATTGCGAATGCCCCCAGTAACCTACAACAAGTCATTATGCAGATGTTCAGGACGCCTGAGACGGGGAGGAGACCAATTCGTTGTTTTACTAGTGCAGCACGGCTACATGTCAAAACAATGTCATACCAAGCGCGCCAATGGGAACACACAATTGTGCGCACGCGCTTTTGCGAATTCTGAAGACAACCATCGGTTTTCCAACATTTCCTAAAAATGCTACCAAGCGGGCCTGTCGCGAGCGTATGTCGAGCTCGACCAAACGCCCTTGCGCGCGTCCTGTCGCAAGAATCCTTTGCAACAAATGGGACGAAGTGCGCGCGCGCGTCGTCGCGCGCGCGTGCCGCAATCCGTCAAATCCTCACGTTTCGCACGGATTTCAAAAACGAGTTCCCGAAAATGTGTAACACTTCAGGTTCGCACATCAGTTTTCAAAACATGCTTGCGCGCGCGCCCTTGCGTCTTAAACAAAAACCGTCGGTTCTTCAACATTGCCATCAACTTCTGCCAAGCGGGCCTCTCGCGCCGGATGCCGAACTCATCCGAACGCCCTGTGCGCGCGTGCTGGGGGGGCACGACACGTGTCAAGTAATACCACGCGGGCATCTCGCGCGCGTCAGCTACGCGCGCGCGTGTCGAACCCTTTCCAAAATATTCATCGTTGACGCGAGGTCGGCGGGCGTGATCAATATCGGCGCCGTCATCGGCCTTGCCGTCGTCATCGCCACCATCGTCACTATCATCGCTGTTGTCATCATCGTGTCTACCATTGTCGTCGTCGCCATGATGCCGCGCCCGCCCAAGCCTCCGACTCACACTGAAGTGCCCGCTGGGAAATGCCCAGCGGTCAGCGCCACCGCGGCCGCGTCGGTCGCGCCGCACTAGCAGCGCGAGCATGTTCAGGCGAGCGGGGCCGCGGAGATGCACCACCCAACGCCAAGCACTCCTCGCAATCGCCGCCGCATGGGTTTTGCAAGCCAAGTTGCGGGTGAGCGGGTGGGATGCGCGAGCAGTGGAGCTGACAGTTTCAAGTTCGGCAGGGCCCATCGCATTACGTAGATTGCATCACGTGGTTTGCACCAACGAGTCGCACCACATAGGTTGCACCACGTAGCTCAGACCACAGGCATTGCTTTCTACAACAAAAGAACCAGCTCCTTCGGGAATTGCAAATCATCTATGATTGTGCCTTATCGCCAAGTCTGCAGATGAGCACGTTCCATCGCCCCCGTCAAAACAATACTCTGCGCGCGCCCCCGCTCATCACAAGAAACGTCGGTCAATAATCCCTAGCAGCAAATGCGACCAAAGCCCACACGCGTGCTCAATCGTGCACGCACGTCGAAATCCGTCAAAAACCTAGGTTTTTGTACGGGTTTCAAGGTCGAGGTTCCCGAAAGCATGTAACAACCACTGGCTTTTCAATGTTTCACCCGAACAGAAAATCTGCACGCGCGCGCTCTTGCGAAATCGGGAGGCAACCACCAGTGTTTCTAGAGTTCCCGCCAAATTGGACCACACGGGTCTCTCGCGCGTGCATGTCGAAATCATTCGAACGCTTTTGCGCGCTTGCCGTGAGGCACGATCGCTGTTGAAAAATATCATGCGGGCCGCTCGCGTGTGTCGGCCGCGCGCGCATGTCGAAATCCTTCCAACTCTTTATCAGCGACGCATGGCCATCATCGTCGTTTCCAGAATCGGCGCCGCCAGTGGCATTGTCGTCAACATCGGCATCATCGTCACCACCACCGTGATTGTCATCATCGTTGACGATACCGCGCCCGCCCGAGCTACCGGCCCGCATTGAAGTGCCCGCGCGCAAGCGCGGTTTTTGACACGAGCTGGGACGCTGCCATGGGTAAGCGCCATCGCGGCCGCATCGACTATGCCAAGCCAGCTGATCGCTCCGCGCGCGAGCTTGCACGCGCCAGCGCGGCCGCAGCGATGCGCCGGCCATGGCCAACCAGTTATCGAAATCGCCGTCGCAGTTGTTCTACAAGCCAAGTTGCGGGTGGGAGGGCGAGATGATTGCACGAGCAGAACAGTTGACAATTCCGAGTATCAAAATGAATTGCACCACGTAGGTTGCACCACACAACTTGCACCCCGTAGGTGGCGCCACGAAGCTTGCACCACATAACTCGTTTGCACCACACATTGCACCAACGCACGCCTCACGCAGAACGCGACGCCACCTTCCAACATCACAGCATTGTCCAACTCATTGAACACAAAGTTTGCACATCACAATATAGTTCAATGATGTTGCGCACGATTCTTGGAAACAAGGGAGTTTCGCATGAAACATCCTCGCAACATCGAGCCCCGACGCACAATGCACACACAGAACATACACACAACACGCACACAACCCACACAACATACAACCCGCACAACACAGAACACGCACAACATACACAACACACATGACACACAGAACACACAACACAGCACACGAAACACGCGCAGAACACACAAAACACAACACACATCACAGACATCGCACACAACACACAACCCACGCTACACACAAACTGCAGGACACACACAACATACACAGATAACACACCCAGGGGACACCATGAAGACACACAACACACAGACAACACACAACACACAACGCACAACACATGCACACATCACACACAACACACGCATAATTCACGCAACGCGCACATACACCGCACACACCACGCGCAACCCACACCACACAGCACACAACACACAGCCCACATACTACAGCACACATAACACATTACACATACAACTCACATGAAATCTGCAACACCACATATAATACACGCACCACCAAACACACACACACACACACGCCACCCAACACAACATACCACACACCGTTGTGTGTTGCATGCGCCTGGGCACGCACGTGCCTTTGTACATATGGGTGTGTATATATATATATATATATGCATCGATTGATTGTGAGATCGATCGATAGATATGTAGGCCGAGGAGGGTTGTCCCGCTGGTTGTCCCGATGACTGTCCCGATGGCTCTCCCGATGGTTGTCCCGATTGTTGGCCCGATGGTATATTAATTTGTAGATCGTGAGATGACAGGTAGATAATGAGGCGGGCAGACAGCTCGACAACTGCATTGACAGTGCAATCGGTATACACGCAGTGATGCCCACTGTTAGGTAGTGATATCGACATATGGGTAGTGGTAGCGATCTATAGGAATATAGACATTGAGGCTCATATAAACAAAACATACAGTGCGATCGGTATGTATATGTTATGTATAGATGTATCGCGGGATAGCTCGACAATGTCATCGGTATATCGACCGATAGAGGTGGTTCGATGAATAGAGAAGTTTGTCCCGATGGTTGTCGCGTCGTTGATTTCACCCCGTGCAATCTCTTTGTCGGCCGTTGACCTGTTCGATCGGCATGTATGTGCTGCTCCAAATTCTGGGCTTGGGCGGTGTAGCGCACGCGGTGCGTTCGCTGCTCGCGTGGAGACGAAATAACGTTGCTCCCAAGCGCCCGACACGACCTCCAGTGTTGAAGCCCCCGCGCATCGAGGAATCATGTTTTGGCGCCGAGGCCTTTCCTCACCCGCTCTTGCCATATCATGCTTGTGTCTTGCACACCCGCTTCCGATCCCACGAGGTGCTCCACATATCGTGTGGGGAGCCCTTCAAGGACCTGTGGGCATGCTGTGGTGGTCGGGGAAGAGCGAAGCTGATGCAAGCGAGGGCATCATCGAGGAGCAGGTGGCAGTTGACGCAGATCAGACGCATGATATAGATTCGGAGGTGGTTCACGGTGATGAAAGAGGCAGCGGGAAGATTGGAGGACGATGTGTGGAAGCCGTTTCTCGCAGCACGGGACTTGATCGAATGTTTGGTCTGATCTCGGCCGTGGGGCTGTTTGGATTTCGCGTTCTTTCCGCCGATTGTGGTTGAACGGTATGTGGCTTTTCATACGGTTGGATCGACGTATCGGATCGAGGTCGGCTCGGGGAGGGTATCCTCATGTGACTCGTGCGTGTTGGGTGTTCTTGTACATCCTGGGGGAGGCGGGACCCTCGGTGCTCTTTTGGTTTGGGGCGTTTTGGCCGGCGGAGTGTCTCGTGTTCTCGAAAGATGTTCTTCTGTTCCAGGTCTGGCCATGCTTGCTCTCGTCGCTTCGCTTGATCATGTGCAGCGACCAGCCTCCCAACTGCGGGCCGGTAGTGGGCTGTGTCAGCACCCCGCTCTCCTTGTCGGGTGCCCGTTGTCCCCTCTTGTCTCTGAGGTCGCCAGCCTCCTGATACAAGCTCGAACACCAAGCACGTAGCAAGAGGATTGCAGGGACGAGGAGGAGGATCGGGCGACGAAATGTAGACATGTCAACGGCTCCCTGGCCAGGCCCATCCTGAACCCAGGAGCTGTGTATCCGCCCTCCTGGCCAAGCCAGGAGGGCGTGGCGTATACACCGCTGCTGGGTTCAGGATGGGCCTGACCTGGGAGCCGTGGATATGTCTACATTTCGTCGCCCTATAGAGGAGCAGGAGGAGGAGGAGGAGGAGGAGGAGGAGGAGGAGGAGCAGAGAAGGTGGATGATAGCAAGCCGCACGCGAAGTGCAACATGTCGCAACAGCACCAGGCGTCGTCAGCCCCTTGGTCGGCATACAGGTTGTGCGGTCCACCTGGTTTCTCTGCGCACAACTCGGGGTGTATTTCCTTGGGCGTGTATTGCCTTGAAAGTTTGTCAATGCGTCAAAGTTCGCCTGGAAGATCAATGCAATGTGCACGTGAGTACGAATGCATCTTGTCTTTTGGGGTCGCTTTGTGCTGGTGGCGAGCACATGTCAAGGATGGGAAATGCACATAGTTACGCATACAGATGTGTGCGCATACATATATCTCGCATGCGCTGCAATCCCAGTCCTGGGGGGTCCCGGGCCGCAGTACACCAGGGGCCATTGATATACACTGAGTGCCCGAGCTTCCCCGAGGAAAGCACACATTTGTAGCACACTCGCTGTTTTCAGGCGCGCAGCGTCCAGGACTGCCCCAGAGGCTCCCAGGAGAGCCCCAAAACGACGGAAGAGGTGCCCCAGAGGGCCCCAAGAAGGCCCAAGAGGACCCCACCATTGTCCAAGAGGCACCAATGGACCATGGACCGACCAAAATGGCCCCAAGAGGGGCCTGGGGGGGGAGGAATGCGAACCCGCATGTCGAGGCCCCTGTCACAAGGGAACCACGAAGACCGCCAGAAGGCCCCTGAGGACTCCCGAGAGGGCCCAGGGAGGGCCCAAGAGAGGCCCCGAAGATGCCCCGAAAGGCCCTCCAGAGGTTTCAGACTTGCTTCCAAGGGGCTGTCCCGAGGCTCCCCCAGAATCGCGAACGGGCATTCAAGAGGTCTCACACCAACAGCCCAGACACTGTGGCAGGATGTGCAGAAGGCCACCAGAAGGGACACGCGTGGACGAGGGGTACGGTGGCCTCTTTGGATCCTCCTCCTGCTCTTGGCCTTCGGGGGCTCCACGTGTCCTTCTGCTCCTGCCCCTTCTTCCCGTTCTGCCCTTGTCTTCGTCGCCGTCATGCTCCTGAACTCTTCGCCCCTTTCTCGACCTCCAGGCAGCCCCCCGTTTCGTCTTCGCCGTTCTCCTGGATACCTCCGTGCTCAGGGACGGGCTGCGTTTTACCTGTTTCCGTGACGTCTTCGGAGTCAAGTCATACCCGAAACCGTCGCCCAATCCTCTGCATCGCGCCGCGAGCTGGGTTTCTGGAGGATTTGAGTTGGCGCGACGCGCGCAATGGTTCTAATGTATGTATGGATGTACATATGTACATATGTGTGCATATGTAGATCTGTGCACATATGTATATACATACATATGTTCACATACAGGTACACGCATACGCACGAATGCATACGTGCTTGTGGGACGGACGCAGCCGTGACCACGCATTTGGATTTGAGTATTTCTCGACCTGGCACCACAGGATTCGCCTGCAAGGGCGAACTTCGTTTTGAACGGAGTGCAGTTGGGTCATGCAGAAGTCCCCGAGCTTGCCCGTGGAATGACACGGTAAGGCCTCATCGTCACAGGGCGGTTCCCTCCAACCATCTTGTGGTGTTGGGTCCTCGTTTTGAGGAGACAGCGCCCCGCGTCACCTCCTCACTCCTCCTCACCCTCTCCTCCTCCCTCCTCCCATACCTGCCCCTGTCTTCCGCATGCTTGTGTTTCGGCGCACGCGGTGCAACGCTTCGTGGCCCCGTAGGGAGCTGCACCGAAGGCCCCAGCGGCAGGGTCCACATGGCGGCGCCGCCCCATTTTGGCGCACCCCTCGCGGGTCCACATGGCTTTGTCGCCCCATGTTGGCGCACCCCTCACACGATTCGTGGCCCCATAGGGGGCTCCACCGAACGCCCCAGCGGCAGGGTCCACATGGCTTTGCCGCCCCATGTTGGCGCACCCCTCACACGGTTCGTGGCTCCATAGGGAGTTCCACCGAAGGCCCTCAGTGGCAGGTTCCATATGGCGGCACCGCCCCGTTTTGGCGCACCCATCGCACGGTTCGTGGCCACATAGGGAGTTCCACCGAAGGCACCAGCGGCAAGGTCCACATGGCGCCGCCGCTTCAGTTGGCCGCACCCATCAAACGGTTCGTGGCCCCATAGGGAGCTCCACCGAAAGCTCCAGGGCAGGGTCCACATGGCGCCGCCGCTTCATTTTGGCGCATCCCTCACACGGCCCGCGGCCCCAGATGAAGTTCCACCGACGGCCCCAGTGGCGGAATTTGTGCACGGCGGCGCCGCTCCATTTTGCCGCACCCCTCACACGATTCGTGGCACCATAGGAAGTTCCACCAACAACGGCGCCACAACGCGGTATTCACAATTACACTTGGTCGGGTCTTTCGCCAGGGTATTTGTTTGCGAGGCTTTCGGGGCAGGCAGAACTTTGGAGAATGACCGCCTGAACCGTACGTCGCGAGGAGGCCGAGCCTCGTTTTCCCCTTCCCGCCGGCGCTGTTTTTGTCCAATCTTATGGTGTTGGGCCATCGTTTTGAAGAGATCGCGCCCAGGGTCTCCTCTTCCTTCCCCGCCCTCTCCCTCCTCCCCCTCCTTGCCCCTGTCCTCCGCGTCTTTGTGTTTCTGCGCACGCAGTGCAACGCTTCGTGGCCCCGTAGGGAGCTGCACCGAAGGCCCCAGCGGCAGGGTCCACATGACGGCGCCACCCCATTTTGGCACACCATTTTCACGGTTCGTGGCCCCATAGGGAGCTCCACCGAAGGCCCCAGTTGCAGGATACACACGGCGGCGCCGCCCCATTTTGGCGCACCCTTCACGCGGTTCGTGGCCGCCCCATAGCCCAACGAAGGCTCCAGTAGCAGGGTCCACATGGCGGCGCCGCTTCGTTTTGGAGCACCCCTCACACGATTCGTGGCCTCGTATGTTAGCGAAGTCTACCTATTCTCTCAGCTCTGGCGGAAAGCGACAGCGTCTGCACAAATCTCTTCACTGAAAGAAATGTCGAAATACAATCCAACAACCAATCCTTTTGTCAAACGGCGCCAGCTTCCGTTGTCTGATGGCGGCTCTTCATGCCTCAGAATCTACATTATAACGGAATCCCTCCATGCAAGGCTTGAGACGAAATGATTATGGAGATGCAGCGAATATGAAACACGTCAGAGGATAAATGCTGGAGGGCTGCGAGATGACTGATTATAGCTAACACCGGTCATACTTCTTCTTAGCTCGCAGCGCTCAAGTGATTATCTGACAAAATCCTCCGAGCACCCTCTGAGAAGAAATCATCCTCCACAAGCGCGTCGAACGCCTGCTCAGGCTCTGCTGGAGCCTCGTCTGAAAACGCACCGCGTCCAGCCTGCTGCCGGCGCCTGCCACTCTGGAAACGTTCATCAAAGGTGCACTTCCAATCTGTCATGTGCAAGAAATCCTCCTTAACATGCCGTGCTGGATACCCTGGCTTGGTCATGCTGTTTGCAAGCATCGCCAAATTGTTAACCCAGCGAACAGAAACCTCACTGCGAGTGATCTGTTCTTTGATGGCACGAGCTTCCTTGTCACTGCGTGCACTGCGAAGTCCTAATCGTAGAGACTCCGAACGACTGATGGCATCGACAATCCCCTTCGAATCTGTGATGAGCATGCCGGGCACTCTACACACTGCCACATCCATATGCCACCTCGGAATCGCCACTCCATGGATCTCAGCCCACATGAGTCGGGCGAGCCACAAACTCTCGTCTCCAAAAGCGATGGCTTGGGTCTCCACATTGCTTGACCCTGAAATCTCCCTGGGCACCGTAAAAGATCTCCAGGCTCAAAGAGAAATTGGTGCCATCTCTCCGCCGCCGAAAGATGGAGCCGCAAGACCTGTCATTCGACCCCCTGTCTTGGAGCCGTCAGGTCGCAACTTATCATTCGCGTCTGCCCATTGAACCATCCAAAGCTGATCTAAGGCAGAATCAACAGCACGGAAGCGAATGGATTGATTGGCTGTCTTCCGCATGTCTCTCACGAGCTCATTCACTTCCTTCAGATCTTGTATCGTCGCACTGGTAATATTAGAAAGCGAAAGGCCCACATCAACTGCATACTGAGGAGAATCCTGTTGGGCCCTCCAACTCGCGGTACCTAAAACGCCTCTCATTTGAGAAACCTCTTTCGTACTCAAAAGTTCTTGTGGTGTCCGCTTGCGGTCTGGATCGATCTCGGCCTCCGTGATGAACTTGTTTGTGTAGCCGTATAGATCCAGCTTGATGGCGTAGTCGCTGTACTGTCGGACCCGGATCCCACTGAACTCGGCCTGTCCCGATGACCATGCACCCCAACAATGCAACTGCTGAATATCCAATCGGGGCTTGTGAAACAACCCATTGCGTTCACCTGCGATAATGAAGTCGTCCACATGCACACCGATGATGCCTCGTAGTATACCGTCGGTGTCCAGCAGGGTTCATAGACACTGGTCGGCACAAAGCTGACGCCATCCCAGCTTGTTCAACTTAGCAGAAATATCCTTCCACAATGCCCTGGGAGCCGTAGCAAGACCATAAACTGGCTTGACCAACCGTAGAGTAGCAGATGGTCCGCCCAGCTCGTCTTTGAAATAATTGGCCAATTCCACAGGGACTTTCACAAACAGGTTCTTGACATCTGACTCCTCGTCTGCCTGCAGAAGTGCTGAAGCATCGTCGGCAAATTCAAGCTTGACGTGATGAACGGCACACGTCTGACACAGAACATTCCGAGCTAGCTTTCCTAACGTAGGCGCCGAGGTAACCAACTCCGTGAGCTGAGGATGCTTGTACCCCAGGATGACTAGGCGAGCCCTCTCCTTTCTAGAGCCACCTTCCTGGTACTTCCACGTGAGAACCCAACGCATCTTCATGATCTACTTGACGTCGATACCCTCCAGCTCTTCGTACTGAACCCTTTTGAGGACCTTGGAGGTCATCACCTGATTGAGCTCCTTCACCATCGCGTCGTCAAACTGAGCCCGCTGCTCTGGGTCCAGCTTGTTGCAGCTCACCTCCGTGGATTTGCCTTCACCAAGCCTCTTCGAGAGCCACAGGGTCGGATCCTTGAGGAAATCGTTCGGCTGCTCGAATCGAAGCCCGTGCTGACCTCCACGTACTCGCGGTGCTCCTCGCTCTTCTTGAAGAAAGCGATCGTCTCGTTGTTCTCCTGCTCGTACCTCTCCAAATACCCGCTGATCTCGGGCTCCTTCATGCCCGCCTGGTATACATAGTATTGCTGATCGTCCGCCTGCAAGTCGTCCAGGTAGTCCAACTCGTCTAAGCGCGCTCGCTTTTGAGGAGGCTTGTCATCCGCAGGCTCGTCTTCTTCCTCGGAATCCTTTTGAGAGACTCCAGGTACAGGTTCCGCCTCGATCCGTGTCTCCTGGCCGTCTGGCTTGGGAAACTCGTCGATGTGATCCACGGCCTGCTTCTCATCGGGTTTGTCGTAATCTTGCCTATCATTGATATCGCCGCCAATTTCCGTTGTCGCGTCTGCTTGCTTGGTCCGATCTTCTTCTCCAATCACCTCATACGGATGCATTTTCCGTCGTAGCCTCACCCTCCGAACCGCACTCCACTCAGGTCTGTCCGACCTGGCTGGCACAGGCATCGCCTCGGAAGGCTCCGACTCCCGGTTTATATGCTCCTGTGGCAGTTTTGGTCGGTCCGTGGGTTGCCGTATGGATTGATCGGTCAGTGGCTCGTCTGATTGGTCGGTCGGTAGCTCGTCTGGTTGGTCGATCGGTGGTTGATCTCGTGTGTCGGTCGGTGGCTTGTCCGGTAGGTCGGTCGGTGGCTCGGGACGATCAGGTAGGTCCCCGAGTGGCTCGGCCAACTCTCTCCGATGGTAGATCCCCTGCCAGTTCGATGTACTCCCTCTGGCCCGACTTCTTGAGCATCTCACCCATCCGCGGAGATATTCCTGTCGAGATGTCCCCCTTGATGGAAGAAACCACCACCTCACGCTTGCTACATTGTCGGAGTTGTGAGGGGTGACATCGAATGAGTCGTATGCCATGGACGACCCACACCACCGAAATGGTCTCCATCCCTTCCGACTCGTCACCGATGTGGCCACCAAAATTCACCGTGGGCTCGAGCGCCACGACCCTGGCTGGGCCGAACCAGGCACCTCGAACTCCTCGGTCCTTACCTCGCCGAAAAAACATAACCCAGTCGCCGGGCTCGCACTCGAAAAGCTTCCGACGGAGGGAGTGTTTGAGCTTCGTCTCGATGCTCCTGTGCTGCTCTTCCAGTTAGGTCTTCTCCGCCAGTACCCTCAGCAGCTCCGAATGACACCTTGTGTAAGTTGTTATGTGCTGAACACGCTACGGCCAAACAGTCTGCCAAAATAAGAGAACGCTCGTCCAGGGCGATCCGTCGTGCCGTCTTTTTGATCGTGCGGATCAGCATCTCCAGGTCCGTCGTCAGCACGTGAAACTCCCTGGCGCTCTGAACCAATCCGACGCCGTGAGTGCCACACCAATCGCGCAGCACCTGACTGACGAAACCTCCACCTGGATCAGTGATGAAGTACTGGCATCTTGGTTTGTGCTGCCACCAGTCCTCGAGGAAGGGGCGAAGCACATCCTGACCCTTCGGCTCGAAGTAGTGACGTCGTCCGTGTAGTTCGACCTCCTTGAATACTCTTCGGACGGCCAGCTTACAAGCTGCATCAAGATACAGTACTGCAAAAGCCTTGCGATCGTGCACCTCGAGTTCGAAAGAAACCATCTTCACCGCCTGCCACAGTCGGGGAGGCAAGCTGAGTGACACTCGAGCCTGATGTTGAACATCCTGGGTCTCCCGGCAAGCATCGCACTCGAGCTCATCCACCATCTCCGAGAGGTCGCTCCTGCGAAGGTCCTGCGCGAAGCCCTTCACGATGCGCTTGACCATCGCATCGGGGTAGTAAGCTGAGGCCGCCACCGCAGCAGAGCCCTCCAGGACGCTGTGGGCGTGATCATGAGTACAGTGCAGAGATATGTAATTGGCGAAACGCTCGTCAGACGTAAGAACACACCAGGCCTTGCCACGCAAAACACCATGATCGTCACGAAATCAAACCTGACATCCGTCGATCCGTACCATGATGAGAGGTCGCCCGAGAATCTTCTCCGCCGTAGACTTGACACGGCAGAGCTCGGGAGTACCCCATCCAGTGCAATTGCGAGGCCACTCCCAGTAGATGTCACCGTCGTTGCGTAGCGTTTTCAAAACAGGACCCACTGCACGACCTCTGAGCTTCCGAGCTTGCAGTCGTCCGCGTAGGTAGTTCTGCCTTCTGACTGGATCCCTCTTCCATTCTGGCGTGGAATTCTACATAACCGAAAAATACTTGCACGTCGTTGAAACCCACATCTTACGCGGCGACTTCTCTTGCACCCTTGCCATGGCCTTCTCAGTCAACTCCGTCGTGTTGAAATCGTATCCCTGCTCGAGATTCCAGCGCTGGCACTCGAAGCCCTCGGCCATCACCCCTGCAGTCAGCCGAGAGGTTGACGAGCAGCATGCATCAGCGAAATCGGCTCTGGGCTGGGTCCACACCTGCATAATGGAACCGACGAGGACCGTGATCGCGCACCCCATCGTGAGGGTGCCCGCGTACAGGACCTTCTGCTGCTCGGTTGTGAGGCTCCCCAGGCTTCCGCCTCGTCCACCTCGATCATGGCCTGATCCCACATGTCCAGATCCCCTCGTGCTGCCTGACCGTCGGCGCTCTGCTGGATCTTCACCTGCTGGGCCTTCACCGCGACCAGGGGTGCCGACTTCGCCGCGGTCGGCACCTGCTGGCGAGTCGCGGGCGGCGCCTTCACGGGCACACGGCCCGGCGAGGCCGAGGACGCCCCGCCGAGCTCCTCCTCCACAGGAACCCTCCTCGGCCCGTCTGGTCGGAGGTGCGCCGTGTCTACCAGGAGAACCTCGTTCTTGCCCAGCTCCTTCTTGATCCTGCCCTTGAGCCTGGACTGCTCGTGCTTCTCGATCAGGTGCCTGACCAAGGTCGCCGTCGGCCTCAGGTCGTCCTTGATCCTCTCGTCCAGCACCTGCTGCACCACCTCGGTCTGTGGTTGACTGCGGTAGTTTCCCGAGGAACCCTCCTTCGGAGCGTAGTCCGACCTGAAAGCGCACTTGTCGCACTCCAGCCACGCCCCGGCGTTGATCTGTTGGTAGCTCTCGACACCTCGTGCGGACCGCAACACAGGTAGCTGTTGCATCGCGGGTCCGCCCGATGGGGCGGGCACGCTCTGTCCCACAGGAGATCCCCGCGGTCCGCACATGGAACCTCGGAGTGCGTCCGAGGCGTACACCTTAGGCGATGCTTAAGAAGACCTAAGTTTTCGGCCAGGGTCTCGATTATTCTTAACGTTTCCATGTAAATCTTCAGATTTCAATAGAAATGTTGGGTTGTTATTCAAGTTCTGAGACTATGAATTTCTTAACCCATGATTTCTTAAGCATTTCGCAGGGTGCACGATATGGAATAACTGGACTGAGATCTCCTCAGAGCCTGAAGTCGGCTCGCTCGGGAGGTCTTTCGATGCCAGCGGAGGGGTCGAGCTCGAGCTGGAAGACATCATACCGACAAAGAAAGCTCGATCGTCAGTTCGACTGGTCCTCAACCGCCTGTGGTGTTGTCGCAACAGGCGATCCCTTGTGGCCATCGTTCGCTGGAATCGCTCGAACCGGTCGCGAGCGGGATCAGGTCGCTGGTCTCCTCGGTCGTCCAGATCGTGAGGTCGAAGGAGATCACACCCACGATCTCGACCCAGGTCATCTTCTCGTAGATCGTACCCACGATCTCGCCCGAGACGTAGTCGTCGCTTGGAATATCGCGGTCCTGACTGTCTCGAGTCTACTTGTGCTGGACCTCCTGACTGACGATGGCGATGATGACAGGACGCATCTGACTGACTGTAAACATCTTCTCCCAACATTTTCTGGTCACCAGTATGCCCTTGGGAGTCTCGGGCACCGGTGTGCTGTCCCTAGTTGGTGGGCTCTTTGGGCTCCAAGGGCCCAAGCACGTCCAGGAGCCTGTGCCCAGAGCGGCCTCGGCGCAGACTCACCTTCTCCGCCGGGTTGTCCTCCTGGTCGTAGAGCTGCAGGGAGTTGTTCCTGAAGCTCACGTCGTGATCGTTCAACCAAGCGACTTCCATCAAGACTGGCACATCTTCGGCGTCCAGAACATACATGCCAAGCCAACCCACAGGCGAATGAAGCCACACCTTGGAGAAAGCCTGGCCCAACTCTCCAGTCGCAAACTTGAACCACGGCTTGTCGTTTCCGTCGATGTGGTACTCAGCCTGCGGATACTCATTCATCACCGTCTCGACGAGCGAGGTTACTGCGTCTCCGCCGCAGCACCAAGTCGGATGACACAATATTGGACATGGACCATATCACGTGAAGGTCGAAGATACCCCAGCTCATGTAGTGAGATGGCTGGCCCTTGCCCTTGCCGAAACTGCTCTTGCCTTTCGAGGAGCCCTTGGATCCGAAACCCGTGCCCTTGGAAGCGACTTGCTTGCCTTTGGCCGAGTGGCGATCAAGAAACTCGCGCCAGTAGTGATCAGCCCGGCCGCAGATCAACCATCCCTTGCCGTTGTTGCTCGAGCTGTTTTCCTTTGTCCTGCTCTTGCTCGGAAAGAAACCCCTGTTCTTGCGAGCCTCGGCTACTGCTGTACGTGCCTCGGACAAAGTGCGACTGGCTCCCGCTGCGAGAACCTCCGCGGCGGCCGCTTGCTTCTCCAGGGCCTTGTCCTCATGAGCGAGCTCGCTCTGCTGTGGCTGTGGATCCTGTCTGGTGTACTGTACCCACTGCTGCTGATCCCAATCCTGAGATGGCCACGGGCCATATTCATGATCGTTCCAGTCGATGGTCCATGACTCGTAGTCAGCAGGGTCGAATCCACACCACCAAATACTGGAAGCATCGTCACTCATCATCTTCACCCTTGAGTGCCGAACACCACTCCTCGAGATCTTCCTGCTCGAGCGCAAATGCACAGCCTCCGAAACCACCTTTCTGCTGCGTCGATCTCGATCGCGTATGTCTTTGTCGTTTTCCAGGCGGCCCGAAGTTGCATCACTGCCGCCTGGTAGCCAGTGTCGTTCTGAGTGCCCGCCAGGATCATCTGTCTCTCCTAACGTCCGAGCCGCGCATTGTGTAATAGGCGATCGACTCGAAGCTCGGACTGAAAGAAACTCGACTCCCGGTCGTCAGCACTCTCCTGATAAGATTTGACCTCGCCTGACTAGTATGCGTCTGCCTGTTCTGCCGCTTCGTTGAATCGTTCTTCGCTGATTTCCGTATCTGGCGTCGCTCTCGTCGCCCTGGTCTCGCCATCTGCAGGAACTCTAGGTAGGCGTGTCCCACCAATTTCCTGACCCGAGCGACGCTGGTGACCCTCTCGTACTCTCCGTAGAGCTTTTCGCATCTCTCTGAGCAGGTTATCCTCTCTGATGACGTATTATCCGATCACCTCGCCCGGCTTCCGAATCAACTGATCGTACCCTCTAATCTTTCGTAGGCACAGGGAATCGGCATTTTGGCGAGAGACCCTTCCCGAAGGTGTCGGATAATGTTGTCAACGCCATCGCCGTTCAGTATCGTCGCTGGTGCTAGATCCTTCACCGCTTCCGTGGCAGCTCCCTTCAGTGCAGACCACAGTCGAGTTGCGGCCAGCCCTTTCTCGTTCGACTTGAGCCCTGCTCGGTACCAAAGAACGGCATTGGCGTAATTCTCCAACAGTAGAGGATCTCCGTTCCATGTTGGAACTGCATTCTCGGTCTCACACATGTGTCGCTCCTGCCGTGGATCTCCACTGTAGCTCCGCTTTCATGTTAGCGAAGTCTACCTATTCTCTCAGCCCTGGGGGAAAGTGACAGCGTCTGCACGAATCTCTTCACTGAAAGCAATGTCGAAATACAATCCAACAGCCAATCCTTTTGTCAAACGGCGCCAGCTGTCGTTGTCTGATGGCGGCTCCTCATGCCGCAGAATCTACATTATAATGAAATCCCTCCCTGTAAGGTTTGAGAGGGAATTATTAGGGATCTGCAGCGAATATGAAACACGTCAGAGGGTAAATGCTGGAGGGCTACAAGATGATTGGTTATAGCTAACATCGAAGGGGCCCCACCGAAAGCCCCAGTAGTAGGGTTCACATGGCGGCGCCGCCCCATTTTGGCGCACCCCTCACATGGTTCGTGGCCCCATGGGGGGCCCCACCAAAGGCCCCCCAGCGGCAGGGTCCACATGGCGGCGCCGCCCCATTTTGGTGCACCCGTCACAGGGTTCGTGGCCTCGTAGGCCCTGGTGGCAGGGTCCACATGGCGCCGCCACCTCACATGGCGCACCCCTCACACGGTTCGTGGCCACATCTGGAGTTCCACCGAAGGCCCCAGGGGCAGGGTCCACATGGCAGCGCCGCTCCATTTGGGCGCACCCTTTTCACGGTTCGTGGCCCCGCAAGGAGCTCCACCGAAGTCCCCAATAGCAGGGTCCACATGGCGGCAACGCCATATTTTGGCGCACCCCCCACACACGGTTCGTGGCCCCATAGGGAGCTCCACCGAAGGCCCCAGTGGCAGGGTCCATATGGCGGCGTCACCCCATTTTGGCGCACCCCTCACACGGTTCGTGGACCCATAGGGAGCTCCACCGAAGGCCCCAGTGGCAGGGTCCACATGGCGGCGCCGCCCCATATTGGCGCACCTCTCACACGGTTCGCGGGCTCATAGGGAGCTCCACCGAAGGCCTTTGGTGGCGGAGTTTTCACGGCGGTGTCGCCCCATTTTGGCGCACCGTTCAGACGGTTCGTGGCCCCGCAGGGAGCTCCACTGGAAGCGGCGCCACAACACGGCATTCACAACTGCACATGATTCGGTCTCCCGCCAGGATAATTGCCGCGGTCGGATGTGATTATGTGACGAAGCCTGCAGCAGAGAGGGCCACGAGCGCTGGAGGCAAAACCGCTTTCAAAGATGAGGTTTTGAAGCGAGGCACCCCTGCATCCCTCGATTCTGGGTATCCGTTGTGTGCCTCTACTCTCTGGGTCCAAGGGTACCCTGGCATCTTGGCGCGCTCTAGGCGCCTGCATTCTTGCACGCCATCCTCATGACTGGGTGCGGCTGTGCATCGCAGGGCTGCCTGGACGCCGACGCACGGAACGTAGCACCGCGCGCTCTCCGGCCGAACTCCACGGGAGCCCCAGGCAGATCCGTGCAGGCGTTGCCCCGCTGTGGGCCGAGGGGGGCAGGTACAATCGGACAGGTCTTTTCGCAACCCCCCGGAGGCAGCCAACACGCCGCTGGAGCCAGACGCTCGATTTGTTCTCGCATGCAGCCCTTCAGTCGTCTGTTCGCCCCCCCCCCCCAAGGTCATCAGTGGAGGAGGATCAGCTTCAGGCTGGAGCGTCATGCCCGCACGCTCCTTGACCCCTCCTTGTTCCGCAAGGGGCTGTTCCCAACGTCGATGGTCAGAGCCCACGCGCGGCTGCAAGCAGGCGCCCAGCCAGAGTCCTTCTCGTTGGGCCTCCCCTGCGCCCATGGGTCAAGGAGCCCAAGAGCGGCAGCGGTGGAGTTGGGCTGCAGGCTCGGGCCGCTCCTTTTTGTCTCTCTGCCTTCCTCGTTGTGCGCGTCGCCTGGCCTCCCTCTTCCTCACTTCTCCCTCCCTCTCCATCCCGCTCCACCGCCTGCTGCCTTTCCTGCCTGCCTGGCCGTCTGCGCGTCCGTCAGTCCGTCTGTCCGTCCGCCCGCCCGTTTCGTCCGCCTCTCTTGTCCTCTGCGTGCTTTTGCCCGCTCGTCGCCTCATTTCCCAGCCCATAACCCAGTCACCCCTCTCCCGCGTGTCCTCCTCGCTTCCCTCCTCTCTTCCACTCACGTCACTTCCAACCCTTTCCTTCGCCTTCTCGCCGACTTCTCTTCCACCCTTCCGATTCGCCCATCGCTTACGTACCTCTCCCCATCGTTTCCTTACATACAACTGGTAATCAAAATAGCGCAACAGTCGTTGGCACATCGGATGAAAGGCATTTCACGAGCAGGCCTGTGTAAGTGTCCAAAGTGGTGTTACCCCAGTATGCACGGAATGAGTTCCTCACATGAGCCATGTTCGGTCCTCCTCTACGCAAACCCCGTAGCCGACCAAATTGCAGCCGCCAGCGAAATTTCAGCACAGACCAGTCTCGCTATTCAAATGCGCTGGCGCACGCGCCGCGAGGTGCTAACGTGCCCCCCACGCTGTTCAGAAATTATTCTCTGGCGACGGTAGGCCAGGGAGAGGAGGAGGAGGAGGAGGAGGAGGAGGAGGAGGAGGGGCAGGAGGAGGAGGATGAGGGCAGGAGGAGGGGGATGAGGAGGAGGAGGGAGGAGGAGGAGGAGGAGAGGAGGAGGAGGAGGAGGAGGAGGAGGAGGAGGAGGAGGAGGAGGAGGAGGAGGAGGAGAGGAGGAGGAGGAGGAGGAGGGAGGAGGAGGAGGAGGAGGAGAGGAGGAGGAGGAGGAGGAGGATGGGCAGGAGGAGGGGCAGGAGGAGGGGAGGAGGAGGAGGAGGGAGGAGGAGGAGGAGGAGGAGGAGGAGAGGAGGAGGAGGAGGAGGAGGAGGAGGAGGAGGAGGAGGAGGAGGGAGGAGGAGGAGCAGGAGCAGGAGGAGGAGGAGGAGAAGGAGGAGGGGGAGGAGGAGAAGGATGAGGAGGAGGAGGAGGAGGAGGGGGAGGAGGAGGGGGAGGACGGAGGAGGAGGAGGAGGAGGAGGAGGAGGAGGAGGGTGACACATGAAACTGTGTTGCACTTAGGGGAGAGCATACCAGAGACCAAATGGGAGGCCAGACGGGAGAGCATACGAGAGACCATGCGGGAGACCATGCGGGGGACCGTACGGGAGACCATGCGGGAGACAGTAGAGGAGACCAGCATCTCGTAGACCATGCGGGAGGTCGTTCGGAATGAGGGGCGGGAGATCACAAGGGAGACCATGCGGGGGACCAGACGGGAGACAAGGCGAGAGGCCAGACGGGACACCCGGCCAGATAGGAGACCACACAGAACCACACGGGAGGCCGGGTGGGAGACCATGCGGGAGCCCATGCGGGAAATCATTCGGGGAAGCCATGCGGGGAGACCACGCGGGAGACCATTCGGGAGACCACGCGGGAGACCATCAGGTCACCGACTCCAGGGCTCGCAACGCCCCCTGCCCCCTGGGAGACCATCAGGTCAGCGATTCCGGGGCCGACAGCGCCCCCCCGGCTATGTTTCAGAGCAATATCTAGAAAGTCAAACATGGTGTTTGTGGAATCTCTGTTTACAGAGTGCGCGCCTGTTTTTGCTCGGCCGTGCAGCATGTGCGGGTGATCCGAGGGACCCTGGGATGCCCAGGGGCGCCCCAGAGGTCATTGGGCGATCTCGGGGGCCTTTAGATGGTTCAGAGCGAACGGGTCCTGAAAGTTCAACCTCACAGGAGGTCTCTAGTTTTGATCCCCCCCTTCACTCGGCCGTGACTACCACTTGTCCGACAACTTTTTTCCTCCTCCTCCCCTGTGAAGAGAAGCATAATCACACTACGGCACGAACGTGATGTAGACGTGAACGAATGTGATGATGTCGTTTCTTTACCGGCGCCCTCGCAGTCACGCACCCCAACGTTGTGCGCCGGACTGTGTATGTTTCTTGTCAATAGCTCGACGTGCCCGGCTTGAGCACCGGCCTAAAGCTTGTGACTGCGAAGCCGGCTCTGGAACAACTCGCATGAGCCATTAAGCCATCACGGCTACGGAAAAGATGCAATATCCAATGTGCAAATATGCTGAACACTGCTACTGCTCCATCTCTGCATTGCTGGATTTCCGGCTCATCGTGCGAGACGGGTGGCAGGGGGGCAGGGGGAAGGCAGGAGGCAGGGGACGGGGCCAAGGGAGAGGGGAAGGGGGCGAAACGAAGGAAACAATCCGCTACAGGCGAGGCGTCACGATTTCCCTGTGGCATCATTCGTCCTCGAGCCGCTGATCGAAATAAAACGCCCTCAAAATCCGGCCCCCCGGCGGAGGCGGAGGACAGAGGAGAGGAGGAGCAGGACAGAAACGACAGTAGTGGACAAGTGGGGCGGCACGCGCCCTCGGAAGCCTGCAGTTGCTATATGATGCGCGTACCGGGCCGTGATGGCACTGGCGCTGGCGAGGATATCGTCCCCCAAAGCTTCGACAATACCCTGCGCGGCCGATTCGGACCCCGACGCCGCGTAATAGCTGGCCTGGGTGTCTGCCATCGAGATCTGCTCCTGTCCGGGCGACAAGTCTGATGCCTGCGCGAGCTCTTCCAGCCACGCCGCGGAGCCGGCAGGCCGGCCACCGAGCACGGGGGTGCCATGGAAGACCGGACGGGGAGGGGAGGCGAAGGGGCAAAGGGCAGGGCAGGAGGGGGGAGGAGGGAGGAAGGACCAAGGAGAAAGACAAATTTGGCGGCGCAGGCTCACTTGCCCGAGAGTCCTCAATGGCGTAGGCTCCCTCGGCCCCGGAGCCCGCGAACAGATAGAGGATGTCGGCGCCCATGTTGTCGAGCAGCTGGACAACGAAGCCTGCGATTGACATCCACGCATAGCGTAAGAAATTGCCCACGCCTGCACACCAGCAAAATGCCATCACCATCCCGGTCCCTTGGATGATGCGCGGCAGGCCAACCACGGTGTTGAGCACACACCGGGTGGTTTGCAGTGCCCCCATGCAAGCACGCTTCAGCGAGGAGCTCAACGACCTCATCGTTCTGGCCATACCCTGGCCTCACGGCGGCGGGTTCTGTAGCGGCTCGGCCGCCCAAGCGCAGAGCACGTTGAGGTGCTGGAACAACGCGAGGCCGATGTCCTTCGAGAGGTCCGCCTGCATGCGATTGTCGCTGATGGCATTGCCCTTCGTCCTCCATTGGCTCTCCGTCTTGATCTTGGCTACTTCCTGCCACCACACGCGGAAGTCAAGGGGAAGCCTCTGCTTGAGGTCGGTGCACTGCGCCCTATCCGCTGACATCCCGATCAGGGGCAGGGCGTTCGTGTGAGCACTCTCGTCCATGGTGGCCTTGAGCACAGGCTGGAGGTAGGCCGGCATCCCGCCAGGCGCCGCGGCGCCCCGCGGCCCGGCGCTGCGGCGCCGGCGCTGCCGTGGCCCAGCTGGCCCAGGAGGATATTCTTGATCTCTGCGACGTTGTTGTCCGTCCTCGCGGCCATGCCCTCCAGGCTGGTCACCCGGGAGCGGGTGTCGCGGACGTCGCCCGTCAGGGTGTCGACCCGGCTGGAGAGCTGCTGGAAGGCGGCGCTGCCCCCAAGCGCCTCCTCGAAGCTCGCTGGCGGTGCCTGTGGCGCCAGAAGCCCCGCGTGCGCGCCGTGGCCCCCCACGCTGCTCCGGGAGCTGCGGCCCCGGTCAGCTCGCCCAACCTCCGGACGATCTGCTTCAACCTCGAGTCCCCGGGCGGGGCCGACGGAGCCGGCCCGGGCGGCCCGGAGGCGGCGCGCACCTCCGCGGGCAAGACCTGCGTCAAGGCCTGCGCGAGCTCCCGAGCCTGAGGTGACACGTACCCTGGCGGAGGCTGGTGCTGTGGCTGGTGCTGCTGGGGGTGCGGCTGCGCCGCTGCACTTCCGCCGCGGCCGTGGGTCGCCCCTGTAAGAGCGTCCCCCAAACGCATCATCTTCGAGAAGGCCGCCATGCCCTCGAGCGTGCTGTTGAAATCCTGAGACATCTGTAGCAACGGGTTCACGGCTGGCGCCGCCGGCGCTGCCGGTGGGTAGGGGTAGTACGGCGCCGTCGGGTACGGGGCCCAGTGCTGCGCAGCCGGGCCTCCCTGCTGCTGTCCGCTGTATCCCTTGCCGCCGCCCTTGGGCTGCCCCTGTCGGGTCGGGCGAAAGGGGGGGATTGGGAAAGGGGGGGTTACGAAATTTGCTGCATGCAGCTGGTTTCGGCCCCACCGAGGGGCCCATTCCTCGATACATAGCCGCCTCCGGCGCTGGGAGGCGCCGGGGAAATCAGCTACGTGAGCTGATTCTCAACCCCCCCCTTTGCTATCCCCCCCTTTCGCCCGACCCGACCCTGCTTCCCGCCGTAGCCGCCATACCTCGACATGTGGTGAGCGGGACTTGCAAGTGCGGCTGACACCCGCGCCTTCTCCACCGCTTGAGCCAGAGCCTCTTGATGGTGGCGACGGATGACGTACAAGGGGACCTGGAGGTGGCAGCACGTTCGCCTTACGAGCAGTAGGGTGTCCACAATAATGTCGTAGGTATGAGATGGAGGAATGGTAGAATGCCATACCCGTTTTATGTTATGCCAACTGTATCCAACCCGTATCATATATACCATTTCAAGCGCAACCAAAACCATTACATTGAATTCCAGAATCCCAATCGTGGCCCACCGGTGCAATTTCCCTTTCAGCTCAGATCGTAACGAAGCTAAAGTTGAACGCGTAAGCGTTGACGCTGGTGGAAGTATGGAGTGCTTTTCCAAACGATCAGATTCGCCAGATAGGATGTACGCTTCGTTTTTGTGAGCCACGACAAACGACATGCTATCCCATCCAAGATGTATATAGAAATCCAGGAACTTCTGTACCGTGACATTGCCGTCGATATAGAAGTCGTCGTTTTCCTCGAAATCGACGACGCCCTCGTAAGTTTTCCCTATGAACATCGAGAGGCAGCCACGGCACCACAGCACGGACATGAGAAGCAAGTCGTCGACGTAGCGAGCAGTTGCAATCTCTTGTCTCCTGTTGGACCAGTTCAGCCCCCAGGTTTTGTCCATGACGCATTCCCGAAGGGACAGCACAAGATCCAGGATGCAACCGCTCAGCGGTCCGCCGATAGGCGCGCCGTTTTTCTGGACGACGAACAGGTCCCCGAGTCGAAACATGCGCATGCCCATGAAGCACTCGAGGCACCGCTGCAGACTGTGCAGGCGAAACACAGTCTCGATGCGGCGGCGAGATGCTCCCACCGAGGCGAACGCTGGTGCGCTGCGTGTGGTCCACAGTGATAGTCGTCGCATGTATTTTCTCGCTGGCCGCAGCGAAGAGGACATCAATGCTCTTGTATATATCCGCCGTGCGCATGCCTTCGTACGCCTGTGCTGCGTCTGCGATCACTATGGATGGGCTCCGCAAGGTCCCTCCGCAACAGATGCACGTTCTCTTACCCAGCGCATGCACTTGAGGTCCAAGCGCATAGGCCGCGTGCCCAAACAAGACCTCAGCCCGCTCGCGTATCTCACAACTGCTCTTGTCCAAATTTGTCACCAACCAGCCAGGGCACACGACTTTGGTCAGAAAACTGATGCAGCGACCCGCTCTCCTGTAGAGTTGCCGCCCGGGCACGTGGCAGAATGAAATAATGTTGCGGTGGCACGCGTGCGCGAGCTTCTTACACCTGTGTCTTCCCTCAGGGGGTGCAACAGGACTCGGGTCCCAACACTTGGCCTTCATAGTTGGGTACATGTACGGCAAGTGGCACATGTTGAACTTGGTGCGGCCGTGTCTGAGGGTCTTCGGGAAACAGTTGTCATGCAGGAGTCGGTACCAGTCAAGCACGCTCTGGGCCGGGATGTTCCGCACCTCCCATCGATCTGTTGCGTGTCGAAAGGAAGCAAGCCATCTGGCGACCAGCCCGCGCGTGGAGGCAATCCAAAGCTTGTTCTGGTCTTTATCCTCTGGTATCACGACAACCCCGTCAACGCACGTCTCTCCGAGTTGCTGACCGGTTAGCCAACCAGTGTCCAACTCGTCCGGTTCGTCAACAAGGCGCCGTGCTTCCCACGGGATCCGATCTGCGTGCGTGAGCGGAAGCCCGAGCTGTTGTAGCCATCTGACACATGATCGCGTGCATTGTTCCGTGTCCTCGCCTGGTCGGCCCGGCGTCCGCAAACGCCCGCACAGACGAGTCCGGAATAGGTCATCTCCACGTGCGAAAGTCCCCAGCATGTGCTCGTCCAGCGAGTGCAGCTCATTTGCATGGAACGCAGCCACCCGGGCCTGCACGTTCGTCAAGGTTTTTCGAACAGTGCTCGCTGGGACCACGGCGACGCGGATACGTTGTCGAACCAGTCTGACAAACGTAGGTAACCTACGTGCAAGCTCCCGTAGAGCTTCGTTCGTCCACCCTCTGAGCCGTCTTGCGTCTGCTGGCGTTGGTGCCTTGAGGCACGCCGGCCCGGGGATTGGCAGTCCTCTCGACTGCAGGTGTCTCCCCAAGAAGGCTCTGGAGCTGGCTCGTTCCGAGCTCGAAGGAGGAAGTGCTGTGCCGCTCCAAGCATAATAGAATGCGTCTGTCCTGTACCTCCGGGCTACTTCGAAGATTTCCCAAGCGTAGGCGCCAGTAGGCTTTGTGACAAACTTCAGGAACAGTGGGAAGAACCCTGGGTCGACGATGTGCAGAGGTCCGAACATCCCACATTCGCCGGCCGTCTTGCGAATGTAGAAATCATACACTTTCGAAAATGATTTCTTCAGGAGGTCCTTCAAGAGACTGCGTCTAGAAACGATCGCCTCCTGCGACATGCACGTCCGCACCCGGCTGGCGAAGACACACTCCGTGAACTCATCGTCGTAACCGTGCGCCGTCTGAACGTTCGCTCGTCGTCGCCGCCGGCATCTGGTAGGTTCCCTTCTTCGCTGCCGGGCTGGTCTTGGGCGCCCGCTCGTAGACAGTGATGCATGTGTCACGTTGTTAGCCGGTGGGTTCATGAGTGAGATCAGGGCGGACTCAAACGCCCAGCTCCGTGGCGTGGTCGTGACCCGCACACATATGAAACCAAAGCCCGTTCGGCCTTCAGTTCGAAGAAGTGCTGCATACCGACGGTGTTCAGGAGGTCTCCTTCCCTGGAGGGTTTGGCAAAACCCTCTGACGTGTTCACGCACTCGCGCAAGCACTCCAAAATACCTCACGGATTTCCTGACGAGGCCGGCCCGTCCACTGTAAGCCGGCCGCAGGCCGAGCTGATATACGACACTGTTCTTCTCGTTGCCAGCCCGTGTGTGGCCGAGCAGGCAATCCACCTGGAAGTTAAGCAAAGACCACACATCCACTGCGTGATGTAATCTAGCAGCCCCAGGCCTAGAGAGAGCCGCCCTGAAGGCCGGTTCGAGCGCTCCCGCGGTGCGATAGCTCCGCTCCGCTCCGCGGCGGCCGGAGACGAACGAATTCCTTGCACTCAAGAGCGTGACCAGAACCGTGAGCACCCCGAACACTTCAAGAGTATCGGTTGGCATCGGCGTTGGCGAAGCCAGCCAGTTGAACAATTCGGCTTGCAAGGTACTCATGGCATGGAGGAATCGCCGAGACGGACACTCGGAGGACAGATGCCACCACGCGCTGAGAACCACCCCGTTCAAGACCATGCGGTGCTGGTTGCATGTGCTCTCGATGCTGGGCAGGATGGCGGCAGGCAGATACGCACTCAACCCCCCAAGTCGTTGCAATTGTCTGCCGAGCTCCTGGGTGATAAATTGTTGGTTCCCTTGCTGCCCCAGCGGGGCGCGCGAAGCAAGGACGGCAGACAGCGAACAGTCGGCTCGTTGTTGAAGATTCGCCGATTCACCAGGAGACCGATATCCACCTTGACTCCCATATCCTTTGCCGGAAGCGCTTTTGTACGGGATCGGATGTACTATACGTGAGAATGCTGGCATATTTTGACGATTCCAGTATTCCAAAAAATGGTAGAGAATATGTAATAGGAGAGAAACGTGTAGAATATGGAAGTGAATTGCGGACAAGCTGCCGATAACTAGCAAGATGTAGATGTCGTCAGCGAACAAGCTGCGGTACAGGATTATGAACCAAACCCCTCCGTGGTCGCTCGTTTTCCTCTGTGAAGAGAAGCAGAATCACACTACAGCACGAACGTGATGTAGAC
>CAUYUJ010015837.1:1175085-1210085 GCA_963575745.1 Prorocentrum cordatum
CTGATGTTACTGTCGACGGCGCTGACGATGATGATGATGATGATGATGATGACGAAGGAGGTGATGATGATGTTGATGATGAGGATGCTGGTGATGATGATCATGGTGGTGCTGATGGTGGATTGATGATGATGAAGATGATCATGGTGACGGTGAGGGTAATGGTGATGGTGCTGATCCTGTCAAACATTTGATGATGCTGATGATGGTGATGGTGATGGTGATGGTGATGGTGATGGTTATGATGATGAGAATGACAATTGTGGTGACGATAATAATGCTGCTGCTGATGATGATGTCCACTACTAGAATTATTGTTATGCTTATTCGTGCTGCTATTGTTCTTTAGTATCGTGATTGTGAGGTGATGCTGCTGCTGAAGATGATGATGACGGTAGAGGATTAATAAAGGGGAGGAGGAGAAGCGAGGGAGACGCGGGGTGCTGTGCCTTCAAAACGAAGGCCCAACACCACAGGATGGTTAGGTAAAGATGGCGCTCCCGCGGGCAGATGGCCGGCGACTACATACTGCGCGAGAAGCTCGGCGAGGGCGGCTTCGGCAGCGTCTTCAAGGGCCGCGTCGCCCACCGCGCCGCTCCTGCCGCCGCCTGCCCCTCCCCCCTGCGCGGTCCCGCGGCCTCGCGGTCCGGACTCCCCTGCCGCGACCTTACGTACGGATGCAGGGCGGCGTTGCGCGAGTGCCCCGCGCGGAACGCCTTTGCGTGCCCAGAGATCGCAAGGGCACAGGTAAAGACGCTGGCGCGAGGGGTCAGAGCAACCCTGGCGCTGGAGGGGTGCCCTTGCTGCTCTTCGTGTCTGGCCTCTCCACCCTGGAGTGCTCTTCGTTTGGGCATCTCCATGTGGCCCTGTTTTTAACCAAAGGCGCGCTTGCCCTTTCCCGCAGCGACTAACCACCTGCGGGTCAGCAATCAACGAGGCACACTAGTCACGCTGCGTTTGAACGCATGTCGACCACGCTCGAGCCCGAGGATAGGCACGCACGCAAGAGCGGCGTTCTCAGTCCTCGTGGTCCCAGACACCATCGCGTCGTGGGAAAGAGCACGACGAACGGCCTTTAGATGTTTTATTGCCAGGGGGACCTTGCCGGGCCCCGGGACCGCCGGAAGGCGACACATGATGAGAGGGTGGTCCCGGGGAAGGTGCGGGACTTGGGGAAATCGGATCTACATTTCACTGCTACTAGTAGTAGTATTTACATTGGCATCGCTCGGACGTGTGTCTTTCTGGCTCGGCCAGCACCACCGAGGAGGGTCTCAACCGTCTTGCGAAACAACGTACGAAATCGACAAATGCACGTGTAGTGGGCGTCAGAGCGATGGCAAGCTACCAGAATCAATATGCCTTCTGCCGAAAAACGACGTTTGGGGGGTGGTTGTTGTTCAAGTCTTGCCCTCTCGGTGGATGGGGCCGTGGTCGCTGGAAAGAGGGCATGGCGAAATCAGGCAGGAAAAGTGGCAGCGCGAAGATATCCGTGCAATTGCAGTCCAACTGGGGATGACTGCGATAGGCCAGCATTTTGCCAATCTGACCGCCTCGTCCACCGTCAGATTCCAAGCGACAACCGGGGAGACAAGGGAACAGGCAAAGGGTAGGCGAGGCACCGCCCGAAACCCATCCTCAGCACCAAGGTCTCATGGAGATCATCTGCAGAGCGGATCAGCACCAAAAGGCAGAGAGAACGAGGAGCAACGCGCGGAGAGAGAGAGAGAGAGAGAGAGAGAGAGAGAAAGAGAGAGAGAGAGAGATCGATGGCTGAGGGCGAGGAAGACAGAGCAAGGACGAAGAAGGAAGCAAAGATCGCCCCCACCCCCACATGGCTTCCCGCAGGCTATGCGGATAGTGAAGGTCGCCCTCTTCCCCTCAGGGGTGGCTAGGATGAGGATCGGCGGCGGGCCCGGGGGGAAGTAAGAAGGGTCGGGCCTTCTCAGAAGGCTCGGAAGTCCCCCCGCCTTCCGAAGGGTTTTCGAAGCCGCCCCCGAAGACAGAGAGGACCTCTCAGAGGGCGCAAAAGGGGTTCTGAGAAGCCCCTGCCTCCTTCTGGATAAGGCCTTCTCCTTCTCACCTTGTACCTCCCTCGCTCGCCGCCGAGACGAGGCAGGGGGTGGGGCCTCGAGATCCGACGCTGCACAGCAAAAATTACAACATCACAGAAACCGCGACCAGACCCCCGGACCCCATCTTCCTGCGTCATTTTTGGAGCCGGATCGACCTGTGATGGTCCCGGGGCCCGAGAGATCGAGCAAGAGCGCCCGACGCTCGAAAAATTGAGTCGCCGCAGGATCTCAGGGGGGGTGGACCAGCCGAGGAGGAAAGGGAGGGATGGGCAGGGGCGGCGCTTCCCGCGGCGGGAACCTGCGCGCGCTTCCCGCGCGCCGCCCCCCCCCTCTCTCTGGCACGGCCGGCGCCTCCGCCCGCAGAGCCGCGGAGCGGATGTCGGCCGGCGGCGGCGCCGGGCGCTGGCCGGCGGCCAGGCGGTGCCGATCGGGGCTGAAGAGCCGGGGGGTCGGTGCAAATGGGGCGGCGGCAAGGGGGGGGTGACCCAAATGTCCCTTAGGGCTTGTCGACTTTTCGCCAATCGACTTGTGAGGATCGAGCCAGATAAACCCAGGTAAATGCAGATAAATCGAGGTAAATCCAGGTAAATCTAGATAAATCTGGGTAAATCCAGGTAAATCCAGAGATCTCCAGGGAAAGTTCGAGCACTTCGCGGCCGCTCCAGCGCGAGTCGAAGGACGGCAGAAGTCGTTAAGCCTTTAACGAAAATAGGGGAGGAAGAAAAGGGCCCCAAACGGGCCCTTTGGGACCCCCTGCTCATGCCATCTAGACTTGTTCGCCTCTTCTGATCGGAGGCCAAGCTCACACGGGGTGAGGCCATACGGAGTGCTCGGTCACCGTATGGGCTTGCTTCGTCTGGACTTTGTCGGCGGTGAGCGAGGGGGGAAGTGAGAAGGAGAAGGTGTTCTCAGAAGGAGGCAGGACTTCTCTGAAGCCATCGCGCCTTGTGAGAGGTTTTCTGTGTCTTCGGGGAAGGCTTCGAAATCCCTTCAGAAGGATGGGGGACTTCCGAGTCCTCTGAGGAGGCCCGCCCCTTCTCTCTTTCACCTCTCGCTCGCCGCCGATTAGCCTCTCCTCCGGAGGATGTCCGTGGCGCTCCTGGGTCATAAGTCGGGTCTCTGGCGGCAGTGTGCGGGACGGTCCAGACAGCCGCTCGGCGAGGCGCGGCTGCCGAAGAGCGCACATCGAGGATGGAAGGACCCACAGGGAGTAGACGAAGACGAGCGAAACCTTCGAGCTTCGAATCGCCTCGTCGCCCCATTCGCCCTTCCCCTCACGCTCCCTCCCCCCTTGGCCCCCCCAACGCCCCCCGCACCTGACGTTCCCCCCTGGCATTACCCCCGCGCCCCCCCACCCTCCATCCCCCCAACCCCAACAACCTTCCCCCCCCCCTAACATTTTCCTCCCCTGAAGGTGGACACCCCCCATAGAGGCGCAGAGCCGGGCAGGCGGCGCGGGAGCCCGCATGCGGGAGCCCGCAGCAGCGGGCGGGCTGTGGAGCGGCGCCCCCCCCAACCCTGGCGTCCCCCCCCAACCCACGTTCCCCCACGCTCCCCGGACGTTCTCCCCCTGACGTCCCCCCCCCCCCCCACCCCCTCCTAACTTCCCCCCCAACGTTCCCCCCAGAACGTTCCCCCCCCATCCCCTGTGACGTTCCGCTCCTAACGTTCCCTATCCCCTGACGTTCCCCCCCCTCACGTTTCCCCCCCCCCCAGCACTACCCCCTAGCATTCCACCCTACCATCCCCCCCCCCCAGCCCTAACATTCCCCCCCCCCCCTCCAGAGCGTGCCCCCCGCCCGCACCTCCCGGAGGCGCCGAGCCCACGGCGGCGGCGCATGCGGGAGCCTCGCGGCGAGGCGCCGCAGCCACAGGCGGGCGCCTGCGTAGCGGCGGCCCGCATCTCTGCCCTGGGGCCTTCGGTGCCCGCCTCGCGGCCTCCGCCTCCCTGCTGCTGCTGCTCCCTCCCTGCCCGAGGGAGGACCGCATCTTCGTTGTGGTGATACCTCGCCGGCGCGGCCTTCCAGGGCGCCCCGGCCACCAGGGCAGACGCCGCCGCGGGGAAAGGTTTGCTGTGAGGTTTGCCGCGGTGCCGGCTTCATGTACTTGGGCGCGTTCAGAACGGTCGGCGCGGCGACGTTCGCAGTGCTTGAGGGGGGGGATTCAGCTTCTCTGCGCTGTAAAGAAACTCCGCTCTGCTCAACGAGCGAGGGTCGCGTCCGAGGCGATGACGGTGCCGAGGAGGATGATGATGAGGAGGAGGAGGAGACCAAGCTCTGGGGGTGAGCGCTGGGGTGAGAAGGAGGCGCTAAGGCGGCCTCGCCGCTCGGCGCCGCCATCACCTCGGACCCGATGTGGTGGATTCATCCATAGCCACCGCTTGGGGGATCGATCTTCGGGGACCTTGGCAGGCGGTGGACACGAATATGTTCGGGGGCCCTGGAGCCAACATGTATCCACATCTTTCGCCCGCTGGAGTCCCAGCAGGTTGTTCCTCTGGGCGGTAGATCTGGATAGATCCCGCCTCGCACAAGAGGGGGGAGGTCGAAGCTGATTCGCGAATCGTTACTTTTCCAGTTGTCGAGAAGGTGTTGCGGCCGCATTGTTTACGAGCATGGTGTGGTCTGGTCTGTTCCCAGGTCGTCTTCAAGCGCGGTGTGCTGGTTCGCCTCTCGAAACAAAAAGAAAGCGGCATAGACATACATGTTCGGCGTCCGTGTCGGCCTCGTTGTCTTCTCTCGGGGACAACATGTTGGGGGGATTTGCTCAGGGCGGGATTTATCTTCCCCCGATCGCTCGTTGCTCACCGATGCGGGCCTGATAGCCCATCCCGCCCAGGAAGGCACGGCTTCGTTGTCGGGGGCTTATCATCGATCTATCGGCCATGTATCGCCAGCTCGATGTTCTCTCCCTGAGCCAGTCCCCCCCTTATCGTTGCCCTTCGTGGAAGAAACATATGGCGAAGGCGAATGCTAAGAATTATAAGAATAAGGATCGTAATACTAATAATGGTAATAATACTAAGAATAAGAATAGGAAGAAGAAGCGGCGGCATAGACATACGTCCGTGTTGGCATCGCTCCCCCCCTCTCGAAAACAATTAGAAATCGCATGCCCAAACGCTTTTCGGTAGACCGTGCGGACTCCTCGGGTCGGCGCAAGGCCCCCCGTGTGGGCGCCTCTGGCGCCGCACCTGGCACGCTTGGCGCCATGGGCGGGGGGTCCAGCGCGGACCCACGAAAGCCGCGTGGACCTCCAAAAGTGTATACCTATGCACTTGCCAGGGCTCGTTTCGGTTCTTCCGATACGATTCGGTTCGGTTTCGATCGATTCCGATTCCGATTCGATTCGTCTTGGGATTCCGATTCGGATTCCGATTACTTAATGGAGGCCTGCTAGCCTGCCGATTTCCGCCGACCCGACTCCTCCTGATTCGGCTGCCGATTTCCGCCGATCCAGTCCATTTCGATCGCCCATCCGACTTATCGATTCGATTCTGGGCTCGCCTGCATTTGCTCTTGCATTAGCGGGTGGGCTCAGTAAAGTCGCTATTTCGCCGACTTGCGCCATATCCCAGCTCATTGGCTTCTAATTGTGAGGGATGCGGCTGGCACGTATATTGTAGTATGGTTACAACTAGTGCGGGTTGTCGGCGCGTCGATTGCAGCGAAGCCGACTCAATAACTAATTGCAGGCGCACGGGCACTGAATTCATCAACCCTCTTCCCCCTCCACACTTCCTCGAGAGCTGCACCTTGTCGCACTGCTGCGCCCGCAGGCCGTGTGACGAAACCGGGCTGATTCATCCGGTGCTTAACTCATCAGGTCAAACTCATCTGGTCAAATTCATCCGATGCCTAACTCATCCGCGCCTAACTCATCCGGCGTCAAACCCATCCAGTGTAATTCATCCGGTGGCTAATTCATCCGGTCAAGCTCATCCGGTATCTGACTCATCCGATGCCCAACTAAATCGCTCACTTCATCCAGTGCCGAACTCATCCGACCCGGTGACGAACTCATCCGGCGCCCTTTGCTTGACTCATCGGGTGCCAAACTCATCCGTTCACTAATTCATCCGGTTGCCCAACTCATCTAATGCCCTAACTCACCCGGTGTCCTCATTTATCCGGTGCCTCACAGTTTCCATGCAGTGTCCTAATTTATCCGGTGGCGAACTCGTCAGGTAACTATCTCATCCGGTGCCTTGCCTCATCCGATGCCCTAGCTCTTCCGGTATCCGAACTCATCCGTGTTGTATCTCATCCAGTACCTTCAACCTGGTGCCGAATTCATCCACTCCGTCACTCATCGGATACCCTGAATTCATTCAACCTCACTCATCCAGCATCTTGTCGGACGTGCCCGAAAATGCTTGGTTTCAAAAACTTTTGCAGTCAAGCAAATTGACAGCCCCCATCTTCCCCAGGATACCATCACGAAACCCTCCAGAAGCAGCGAGCTCCCGACATCGCCTGGAAAGACATCCACAGATAACCCAAAAGTAACTCAAAACTTGCTTGACTACAAACCGTTTTGTAGTCAAGCAAATTCCAGCCCCCCTATATGCCCCGGGCCCCAGGAAGCCATCCAGAACGTGACCTTCGAAGCGTCTAACAATGCCTCGAAACTACCTCAAAATTTGCTTGACTACAAACCACTTTGTAGTCAAGTACATTCTAGCCACCCATCTTCCCCAAGATAATCCCGAGAAGCCCTCCAGAAGAACATCGAGAAGCAGCGAACCCCGAACGTCGCCATCAAAAACACCAAACAAGAACTCAAAAGTAATTAAACATTCGTCGACTACAAACCACTTTGTAGTCAAGCAAATTCGCATTTCTCTTCTGCCCCAAACGCACCCAAGGATCCTTCCTCAACAGCTTGTGGAAGCAGCGAGCTCCCAACGTCGGCTTCGACAATATCCCAGCCTAGCTCATCCAGCATCCAATGCTTATCTCATCTGGTGCCAAACTCATCCAGAGCCTAAACTCCTCTGCAGAGTGCCGAATTCATCCAGCGCCCTACCTCAAGTTAACCAGGGAAGTCCAGACACCAAATCACCCAATGGACTAACTCACCCGTCAGTGACTATCTCACCCGGTGACGAACTCATCCCTTGCTTTGTGCCTGACTCATCCAGTGCCACATTCATCCGATCATCAATTCATCCGTTTCCTAACTCATCCGGTGACTAACTCACCCGGTGCCCTACCTCATCCGGTGCCGAAATCATCCGGTGCCCTATCTCATCCTGTGCGAAACTCGTTCGGTGACTACAGCATCCGGTGCCCTAACTCATCCGGTGTCCTAACTCATCCGCTGCCCAAACACATTTGGTACCCTTATTCTTTCGATATTCTTGAAAACGTAAAAAAAGAATAAAGGAATTCGCAATCAGCTTGACAACAAACCGCTTTGTAGTCAAGCAAATTCTCACCTCCCTTCTGCCCCAGGATGCACCCGACCTCCCCTCCAGAACACCCTCGGGAAACAGCGACCCCCAAAATTGGCTTCAAAAGCATCCCACAATAACTCAAAAGTAAGTGAACATTTGCTTGACTACAAACCGTTTCGTAGTCAAGCAAATTCTCACCCCCCATCTGCCCCAGGATGCCCCCAAGAAGCCTAGCCACCCATCTGCCCCGGGATACCCCCGAGAAGCCCTCCAGAAGAACATCGAGAAGCAGCAAGAATTCAGTAATTCAAATTTGTCTTGACTACGTACCGTTTTGCTTTCAAGCAAATTCGCATTTCTCTTTTGCCCCAAACGCACCCAAGGATCCTTCCTCAATAGCTTGTGGAAGCAGCGAGCTCCCAACGTCGGCTTCGACAACATCCCAGCCTAACTCATCCAGCATCCAATGCTTATCTCATCGGGTGCCAAACTCATCCAGAGCCCAAACTCCTCTGCAGAGTGCCGAGTTCATCCGGCGCCCTATCTCAAGTTAACCAGGGAAGTCCAGACACTAACTCATCCGATGCACTAACTCACCCGTCAGTGACTATCTCACCCGATGCCTTACCTCATCCGGCGCCGAAAACATCTGGTGCCCTAACTCATCTTGTGCGCTGTGCGAAACTCATCCCGTGACTACCGCATCTGGTGCCCTAATTTATCCGGTGTCTTAGCTCATCTGGTGTCCTAACTCTTCCGGCGGTGCCCAAATTCATTTGGCTCTTTTTTTCTCCAGATATCCTTGACTGCGTCAAAAAATAACTCGAAAGGAACTCACAATTTGCTTGACTACAAACCGTGTTGTAGTCAAGCAGATTCTCACCCCCCTTCTGCCCCAGGATGCACCCAATCACCCCTCCAGAACACCCTCGGCAGGCAGCGACCCCAAACATCGGCTTCAAACACATCCTACAAAAACTCAGAGGTAACTGAAAATTTGCTTCACTACAAACCGTTGTGTAATCAAGCAAATTCTCAGTCCCCATTTGTCCCAGGATGCCCCCAAGAAGCCCTACCAGAAAAGCCCTGGAAATTGACTCATCCGATGCCTGACTCAACGTCGAAGACCTGACTCATCCAGTGCTTAAATCATATGATGCCAAAAACATCCGGTGCCAAACTCATACGCTGACTAATTCATGCGGTCCCTCACTAACCTTGCTCAGGCCTAACTCATCCAGTGCCTAGTTCATCTTGTGCTCTATTCATACAACGCCTGACTCAACAAGTGGCAACTAACTAGAGCATTTGCTTGACTACAAACCATTATGTAGTAAAGCAGATTCGCATCCGAAACCCCTTTCGGTGCAAAAATGTTTGCACCTCACTCGATCCTGTAAACCTGCTTGACTACAAACCGTTTTGTAGTCAAGCACATTTGCACGATCGAGTGAGGTGAAAGAAAATGCACCTCACTCGATCCTGCAGAATTCACCCCTTTCCTCACCACCCCAGATCCGCTCACTGAGTGCCCGAGCTCACCCCGGTGCCGAACGCACTCGCGGTGTATAATTGACCTAAACACGCAACTCAGCCAAAGCCCGAACTCACCCGTCATTGCAAAGTCACCTGACACCCTGAAGTCGCCCCGTGCCCCCAGCTCACCAGATACACACAGTTGACCGAGTAAGCGTAACTCACCCGGCACGCCTGATGCACACACTGCCAAAATCGTCCCAGGCCGATCTTCTCCTGTGCCGTATTCCCAGCGCACCATTCCAAGTGTTCCAAACTCATCATTTTTCCGAACTCTTCCTGGTGCCAAACTCATCCTGTTGCCGACTCCGTATGTTGCCAATCTCCTGCGGTGCCCACCTCCTGCAGGAGGTGGGCACCGGATGCGGTGCCAAACTCTTCCGGTGCCAAACTCATCGGGTGCCAAATTCACTTGGTGCCAAATTCATCGGGTGCCAAACCCATCTGACGCCAAATTCATCCGGTGCCAAATTCATCTGGTGCCAATTTCATTCGGTGCCAAACTCATTTGGTACCAATTTCATCCGATTCCAAACTCATCCAGCAGTGTCAATTCCATCCGGTACCGAACTCATCCGGTGCCAAACTCATCCAGTGCGAAATAAGTCCGGTGCCAAACTCATCCAGTGCGAAATTCATCCAGTGTTCATTCATCTGATTTTTACATTGTCTTATGCCTGGTTCGATAATCCGATGCCTACCTCATCCGTGCCTAATTCATCCCGGCTGACCCATCCGGTGACAAATTCATCCGGGCTAAATCGTCCGGTGACTAATCCATCCATGGTCGCGGTCCACCCGCGCCGCGGATCGGATGAGCCGGAGCGGATGAGTCGCCATCGGATGAGTCAGCCAGTCTCCTGGCCGGCGCAGGGCGGGAGGACGGGAGAGGGGGCCTTCGCAGCCTCCGTGCCCCGCCGCGCTTCCCCCGAAGCAAGAGCGAGGGAGCGCGGCATCCTCGCGCAGTGGCGAGGCTGACCCAGGGGCCCGTCGGCGGGTGAATCCGCGAGGGGGGATGTCGGACGGGGCTGGGACGAGGGTGAATCAGTTCCAGAGCGTTCTGTAACTCTCGCAGGGCGTTCTGGAGCGCTCCTGGAAGGCCGCGGCGCCCGAGACATCCTCCAGAGCGGCCGGATCTCAGAGACTCGATTTATTTTCACCCGATGTTATCCTCGTCCTGGCTTCGTCTTAGGATGGTTTCGGGGGCGAGTGAGGGGGGCAAGCGAGGAGGAGAAGGCCTTCTCTGAAGGCAGCGGGGCTTCTCAGAAGCCCTCGCGCCTTCCGAGAAGTTGTCCATGCCTTCGGGGGAGGTTTAGAAAAAATTCTCAGAAGGCCGGGGGGGTCTGTGCCTTTGAGATGGCCCGCCCCTTCTCATTTCCCCCTGGGGCTCGCCCCCGACTCACGCAGGGGCCCGCCGGCGGGGGAATCCGCGAGGGGGGATGGGTATTCGAGGGATCTGCCCAGGCGTACTTCGTCAGGCCTCGTCGCAGCCGTGAGGTCGTGAAACTGATGAGGTGGCCCACGCCCGCTCCGCTGGACTCCCGATCCCTCGGTTCATTATGCTCCAGGCTTCCGGCTGGATCATGGTGCGAAGGAGCGCTTACGGGGTGGGGACGGGTGGGGGCACGAGCATGTGCGCAAGCATGGGCGCAACCGTTCACACTTGCCACGTTCCCCAGCAGGAGTTCCTGCACGTTTTCTGTTCTCACGGTCATCGCGGTTCGGACACGGTGTTCGCAAGTAAGTGCTCGTTGAACAAAGAGGACGGCATGATGTGGATTGGTGCATTGTTCTATGCTTCCACATCGGTTCTTCCCCGTTGGGCCATCCCGTGGCGCGCAAAAGTTTTACTCGCCAGCGAGTCTCAGATTCGCTAATTTCACGAGACGTATCAGACGGAAATTTCCACCAGCGTCTTGCTATTGAGCTGGCACCGTTGGGACCTCACGGTTGGGCAGTGTGGCCAGACCAGCGCGCGCTCTGACTAATGCGGCGCGCTGGAGAAGCGCCACAAGGCCGCAAGTGACGTTTGGGCTGGGGTCGAAGACGACGCTGATATCGAGGCCGAGCAAAGTCGAGGTTGCGGATGAGGTTGAGGCCGAGTTCTGGGACTGCGGCTGGGGGTGAGGCTGGGGCTCAGGCTGAGGCTCCCGTTGGCGCTTGGGCTGGGGCTGGGGCTGGGGCCGCGGTTAGGGCCTGGGCCAGGGCTGAGGGGAACTGAACATGGGGTTATCGATGTGGTGGCGTCAGGGGCGCGGCTGGGGCCGGAGGTGAGGTTGAGGTGGAGCGTAATGTTGAGGCCGACCTGGTTGAAGCTGAAGGCTGAGGCTGGGGCAGGGGGCGACGACGAGACTGGAGCTAGGGCTCAGGCTGGGAGGAGGGGGCTGAGGATGGGGCTGGGGCGGGGCACGTCCAGACTGAGCCTGAGGCTGAGGGTAAGGCTACGACTCGCGTTTTGGCGGTGGGGTTGGGACTGCCCCCGCAGCTCGCAGCGGGCAGGAGCTCGGCCCCCATGCCCGCCCTGACCTCTTCACGACGCCGGCGGAGGGGGTGGCGGTGGCGCAGAGCTTGGCTCGAGCAGCCTCGCTTCCGGCCGCCCGCTTCCCGAGGCTGGGGGTAATGCATGTCCGCCGCCCGGGGAGCCAGTGTCCCAGGACATCGGCCACCCCAGGCGCTGGACGTGTATGAGCTCCGGCCTCTCGGACGCTCGCCCGCCTGAGCCTCACCATGGCACGCTCATTACCAGCCTGGAACTACATGTCCCCATCCCTGTGATTGGCACCGTCTTATCTCGATACTGATCTTGAGGGTTCCCTCAGTTCTCGAGGGCGCATCCCTGAGGCTGTCGTCGCCTTTTGGCCTGTCCGTCTTGGGGGTAGGGATAAGTTCGAGGCTGGTTAGCTCAGGTCTGCTGGCGGTTGTCCTTCTCGCGGGTGCGTGCAGCGCTGTCCTTCGAAGCTGCGCGTTTGCGGGTGCGGGCGGCCCGCGGCTCCGCGCTCAGCGGCGGTCGCCCTTCGTGCTGCTCCAGGCGACGGCCACGGAGGAGACTATGGCGAAGATCGCGGACGTTGTCTCGGAGCAGCTCGGGGTGGACAAGTCGAAAGTGGTGGGTGCCGCGACACTGTCGGAGTTGGGCGCCGACTCACTCGACATCGTGGAGACGGTGATGGCCCTGGAGGAGAGCTTCGACATCGAGCTCCCGGACGAGGAGACGACTCAGCTGAAGAATCTGCAGGACGTGGGCGACCTCATCCAGAGCAAGCTCTGAGCTGGCCCGCCGTTGGCGCAGGCAGGGGGGTCGGCTGGCCAGCGCCGGCTCTCCACAGTCTTTGATGCTATGGCTTATCTGGCTGGCGCCACGTCCGCTGACCGCTCGACTTTTTGAGACTGTGGTTGGCCCCTATATACGCTGACCAGGGAACATTGAAAGGAGCTGGGGGGAGAAAGACAGGGAGGAGGAGAGGGATCACGGGGAGGAGGAGGAGGAGGAGGAGGTGGAAGAGGAGGATAATGAGAAGGAGAAGGAGAAGGAGAAGGTGAAGGAGGAGGAGGAGGAGGAGGAGGAGGAGGAGGAGAGAGAGGAGGAACACGAGGAGACCAGGGAGTTAGAGAGGCAGAGGAGAGAGAGAGAGAGAGAAGTGGAGAGGGATTGGGAAGATGTTGCAATGACTCTTAGACCGCTGTTGTAGCCTTCCTGGACAGCTTGAGGACTCTCTAGGTGCTCTCTGGACCATCTTGAGCATTGCTGTGGCCATCTTGGTATCTTGTGCCGGACACCTGAAGTGGTTCAAGGACTGTGATTGTCCCAGGCCTCCTCGGGTGTTCTGGATCGTCTTGGAAGTTTCTGATCCAGTGGCCCTCTTGAGCCACGCGCGCGGCATCTAGTCAAATGCTTCGGGGACCCATCTTAGGGGGCACTCTCGGGCCCCCCCTTGCTAAAACGGGAAGAGCAAGCAGCGTGTTGGGAATCAGCGCCCGCGGCGCTTCCTTGTTTGCAGCTTCTTGACACTCGCTTCACCACACCTGGCTCTACGTGCGACGCTGCTCCACATGTGCGCTCGAGCCCCGCAGGCTGCCGCCGCCCCCCCCCCGCCCCCTCACTCCTGTCCGCAGCTGCGGAGGCTGTGGCATGCATCCCTCCGTCTCCCGTCTTCACCCTCTCCAGTCCAATGCTTCCGCGCCCGCCCCTCGCAAGCTCGAACCTGCCCGGACGCGACCAACGGCGACTTCGTCGCACGAGCACAGGGGAAACGGCGCTGGAGGTTGGCCCGAAGGCGGGACGACCACCCAGAGCTCTGGAGGTGTTCGGAGGCCCCCAAAGAGGCCCCTGGAGACATGGAGGGGGCAGGAATTGCCTTACAACAACCCTCGAAGCCTCGATCGGCGGCGGCGACGACGACCATGGCTGGGATGAGTCCTGCACTCGGCGGAGTCGAGTTGGGCTCGAGGATGGTCTGTGGGGGAGGGAGGGGTCGCCGGGGGTTGGCGCTGCCTGTCTCTGAGGTGCCCTTCCCACGGCTGCCACGCGGTCCAGTACTCCCCCTGCTCTTCCTGGCGCAGGTCTGCGGCGCGCCCAGGGGGGAAGCGAGAGGGAGCGGGCCTTCTCAGAAGGCTCGGAAGTCCCCGGGGCTTCTGAGAAGTTGAGAAAACTTCTCAGAAGGCTGGAGGGCTTCTGAGAAGTCCCGCCGACTTCTGATGAGGCTTTCTCCTTCTCAATTCCCCCCTCGCTCGCCGCCGATTCCTGGCACAGGAGGGAGGGAGGGGGCGGGGAGGGGGTGCCAGAACTTTTCGCACAGCGGACAAGAACACGACGGAAGGGTCTGCAAGTGTCGACCTCTGGAGGGCCCCTCCTGGGCCCGAGTGCCGCCGTCAACATGCAACCACTCAATCAGAGCCCCTTGAGGGGTGTCGGGACCTCCAGAGAATCAACAAGTTGGAGGTCTGCAGGAGGGGGGGGAAGGGCGAAGGGGTTTGGGGGACGGGGAGGGGGGCCAGAACCCTTCGCACAGCGGACAAGAACACGACGGAATGATCTGCAATCAATGGTCGACCTCTGGGGGGCCCCTCCTGGGCATGAGCGCCGCCGTCAACGTAGAACCACTCAACCAGCCCCCCTTGGGAGGTGTCGGGACCGCTGGGGAATGAACACGTTGGAGGTCTGCAGGAGACTTGGCATCATTCGGACGTGCGCATTTCTATCGGCAGCGACCATCGATGACCATGTCGGGCCATCTTGCGACAAAAATGCACGCACGAAACGGACAAATGCACGGGGAATGAACGTCCGAGCGATGGCGAGGAGAGGGGGTAAGGTATGAGGGTTTTGGACTGCTGGGTGCAACGAAGTGTTCAGCCTCCGCGCGGCATCACTGGTGGGTGCTGCGAGGTGCTCGCGGCGCCCCACCCTAAGGGTGCTTCGAGTCCCACCCCCCCGAAGAGCTGGCTGAGATGACGCGACAGTCTTACCACCAAGCTTGTAGATGTCTGCGGGTGGCTTTTAACAGATAATTTAAACGCGCCAGCTACAAGATGGTCTGACTGCAGTGTCCCCGCATGTTCAATCAAAGACATCATAGACAGTCCAATCGTATCCAATGCGGGTGGCATTGATTATCAGGCGTGTTTTCTTGCCACTTTGCAAATCCACAGTAATGCACGTGCGAACTCTGCTTCTGGATGTTGGAGTTTCAGGCGGAGGTTCACAAACTAAGTGAAATCGTGTGACTGGTCCGAACATGTGAGGGCTTGCACAGGGCAAGGCGCGCCTGCGTCTGCATGCATATTCGAACATACTGAGGTACACACATATCTATATTCTATATATGTATATAGAGTATTAGATTGAGAGAGAGAGGGAGAGAGAGGGAGAGAGAAAGGCAGACGGACGGACGGAGGAACAGGCAGACGGAAGTAATTCGAAAGGCAATTCGTTGCGTACCAGGGGATGCACGAATCAAATATGTTAGCATTGTTGTATGGACAATTTGCTTCGACGATGGATCTACGGAGATGGGTCACACATGACGAGACGCTTTGAGAGCCCGAGGTTGCACACAGCCATACAATACATGAGGTGCATAGTTGATTCAGACTCGGATTGGCTTATGGCGAGATGCGTCACGTGTTGCTGGAACGATCCCGCCTGCAATTGCGACTGTTCGATTGCCTGAGCGTGCTTCGCATTGCATGCTGGACCTGGGCGATTCTAAGCATGGCGTCTACATTCACACTGGGTTCAGTTGTTATAGATCATGATGTAACTATGTGTTCTGCGTCATGAGCCCAGGCCCTTGGGAACTACCCAGCCAGGCAGCGTCTTTTCATGACACCGCCATTTGCTGGGCAGCAGCCCAGGCCAGTTCTCAGGGGCCCAAGTTCGCTTCCAGGCGTTATGTCTGTTCAGCGAGGCGCAGAGACGTCTCGTTCAATCCCCTCCGTGCTCACGTCGCCCGACGGGGAGGGGGGCGACGTTCCCGAGACAGAAAGCATCCTCATCCACCACTGTTTTGCAAGCGGTATGCTGCACGCGACGCTAATCCAGTGAACAAAGCACAATCACAAAGCCACCCGTCGCAATCTTCGGCCATCAGGTCTGACGGCTGGCGCTCGCATCTTGGGTGCTTCAGCCCAGACCTATGCGCGAGCCGCCTTGCTCGGGAACCTAATGCATCCAACGCGTCAGTTTCTTCCTGTGCCATGGGGTGGCAATTGGCAAGACACCACTCGGCGGCGAGCGAGGGGGGGAAGTGAGAAGGTGGCGGGGCTTCTCAGAAGCTCCCGCGCGCTCTGACAAGTTTTCTGCGTCTTCGGGGAAGGCCCAAACAACTTCTCAGAAGGCGGGGCGGCTTCCGAGCCCCTTCTGAGAAGGCCCGCCCCCTCTCATTTCCCCCCCAGGCTGGCCGCCGAAATGTAGCCAACGCGTCAGTTTCTTCCTGGAATGCCTTCTCAGAAGGCGGCGGGGCTTCTCAGGAGCCCCCGCGCCTTCGGAGAAGTTTTCAGCGCCTCCGGGGAAAGCTTGCAGAGACAACTTCTCAGAAGGCGGGGCGGCTTCCGAGCCTTCTGAGAAGGCCCGCCCCCTCTCACCTTCCTCCCCAGGCTGGCCGCCGAGGTCCCCTCCTCGTTCTTGCGTGCTCTCGGCCTCCTCCAGGGGGCGCCCTCTCTGCCTCGATCGTCCCCGCCGGGCCCCAGGTCCCCGACGCCTCGGCGCAAGGGGCCCGCGCCATGCGGCCAGCCTCCCGGGGAGGGACGAAGTCAGCGGGTGAGGCCCTGTGGGGCCTCTCGGGACCCCTCTCAGGGAGGGCGGAAGCTAACGCGGAGTCCGGCATTCGTCATCTGATCGACAAGAACACACGTGGGGCCTCTTGGGGACCCTCTCAGGGAGGGCGGGCGTTGACGCAGAGATCGGCACTCGCTATCTTATCGAGAAGCACACACGCACACGCACACGCAGCCGTGGGGCCTCTTGTGGACCCTCTCAGGCAGGGCTGAAGCTACGCAAAGATGGGCGTTCGTTATCTGATCGAGAAGCACTCACTGCATTCCCAGGCAGAAAGTTCCTGCCTCTTGTGATAAGACTGTGCAGAATCCAATGGATTCCGTTGGATCCTTTGTCGGGTGTGCCATAGTCTTGTGGATCCTATTTCTGGGCTTGGCGGATCACATTTCCAGTGTGGGAAGAACAAGTGGATTCATTCATTTTCTTGGAATCAGTATCTAGCCATGAGTAATACCCCTGGCCCAGGGGAAATTGGATCCACGGGGCACTGCGCGTGACACCTAACGCTATTATTTGTGCGGGGCTGGTTCTCCCATCATCATCACCATCATCAGCCTCATCATCAGCCTCATCATCATCATCATCATCATCATCATCATCATCATCATCATCATCATCCTTATCATCTGCATCATAATCAACATCATCAGCATCATCGTCATCATCACCACCATCCTCGTCGTCATCATCATCCTCGCCGTCGTCATCATTATCTTCATCGTCATCGTCATCATCGTCATGGTCATCGTCATCGTCATGGCCACCATCATCACCACCAGCTCGAGCGTCACAGCGGGCGCACATCCATTCAAGTCCCGTATAACAGTGACAAGCTCGACCGTCAGTTCGGGCATCTGCATGGCCACTCGAGCTCAAGAGTAAAACATTTTGGCCTGTGGACTTATAGCCCGTTGTGTCCCAGTGAACGCCCCACCAGCGTATCCTTTTCACCATATTCGATCAGCGTGACCACCTCCCCGAAGAATTGCGCAACGTCGCGAGTGGTTTTTAAGCGCTTAGAATGGAGACTCCCGCTCAATGGTGGTGAATATTTGGACAGGGTTCTGGCGAGTCACGAGGCCAGAAAGCCGAAGCAAATTCGAAATCTCATGTTTCTTCCAGAGAAGCCTTGAAGAGAACGCAGGCGGATCACAGAGCAAGGCTGCACAATTTCGGCGCGTGCCAGTTCAGTTCAGGCGCATCGATTACACATGGAGCGTTAGCGGCAGACGACTTGACACGCATTGCAACTCATGCGAAGAAACATCAGCACGTCAAGCAAGCGGGGGGTCGTGAAGCAGTCCCTTCAGCCTGCCACTTTTGCCACTGCGCAGCTCTGCTTGCCCCCCTACTCACCGTCGGCCCGCTGGCACTGCGTCTCCGAGAAGTTTACTACCGCACAGTGACCCGCGTAAACAACGCTCAAGTAGCAGTGGCCCACGGCCAGAAAAGAAGCTCCAGCGCCAGCCCGATAATGCGGACAGGCAGCGGCAGTTCGCCACCCTCCCGCTATCCCGGTTACGCAGGCGCACCTGTCATAGTGGCTGCGCGGGGGCAGCTTGAGCCAAGACGAGCAAGTGTGTGGTCACGTGTCACCGCCGGGCCGATTACTGGGCCGATTCGCCCCCCCCCCCCCGCCTCCTCCCCCCCCTCCCCCCTTTTGCGCGGTCTCGTACATATAGTGAAATCCGAATAGAGGCAAGTGAGATGGTATCCAGATGTCCCTGGTGGTAGCTAGGGCCCTTCCACGCAGCGCACGGAGAAAAGTTGCGCACTATGCATTTGTGAAGCACAATGAAGACAACGCTTCGGATCTGAATTCGAGAGAAACCGCCTGGGAGAGTTTGCGTTCCTTCAGATGGTGCGCAGAACCGAAGCGGGATCGTGCCGAGTTTGACCACACTCGGCGCAATCCCGTTCGGGGTTTCTATACTTGTGTTGCAGACTTCGTCGCGCTTCAAAGCCGATTTTCGAGGCACGATTTGATGCGTGTCTACTTGGATTCGGGACTCAGCTGTTGAGGGGGGATTGGGAGAGACAACATCCTTGTTCTGCGAAGTCGAACGGAACCTGCCTCGAGCCCCTCAATAGGCCCCACATGGCAATCCTAGAATTTTGCGTTGGGTTTCCGTTCTGCCTGCTGGGGGCCTCAACAGCGACCAAGACGGCTCAAGAGGCCCTATGATCGTCCCAAGATTGCCCACGAAGCCTCCAGGAGGGCCCCAAGAGGGCCGAAGAGGGCTCCAAGACGGCCCAAGAGTCGCCCAAGATGGCCCAAGAGAGTTCCAGCAGGGCCCCAAGAGGGGTCAAGAAGAGGCAACACGAACTGACATTCCGAGCCTTCCGCCTCCAAATTACCTCAGAGACCGCCAGCAGGCGCCCAGGAAACTTCCAGGAGGCCCGAAGAGGCCAGCAACAGTCCAAAAATGCGATGGTGTTAAATTGATGCGTTAACCCTCGGGATTTGAGCAATTCTTGCTTCTTGGGGCCATCTCGGGGGTCGTCTGAGAGCCCTCTCGGGGCGTCTTTGAGGCCTCCTGGGCAGCTTTGAAGCTATCTTGGTCGTCTTCGAGGGTCCCTGTGCGTGCTGGAACCCTCCTTGGGCAAGCGTAGATCGATTCTTAAGCACCTTGGAGGCCACAGAGTGCAGAAACGGAGACTTTGAAAGGCCCATGGAAGCTTTGGTGAGCTCGGGACCCCCCCCATGCGGTCCCTCCCCTCGGCCCCCCCTTCTAATCGGATTCCGCCCCTTCGGTGAAAGGAAAGTGGGAGGGGGACAGCCAATCATATCACACGCATTTGAACCCCCGGCGAACAGTGGTCGGCGGATTGTTGTAACAAAAAAACACGGGCCGCCTGATGTCTCGACCATGTTCCCGGGATTCTGTTTCATCCCGAACTGGTTTTTTGTACGCCCCTGCGGCCCAGCGGGCCCGCGACCAGAGGCCACTTTGCGCAAAAACTCCGAACGCAACGAAGTCCGTCGTGCAGCTGATTCGCGGCGGGGGGGGGGGTCAGGCGAGCGAGGATCGCACCCACGCCCACGTCAGCAACACAGCCCCCTCCCCCGTGCAGGGGGCTGCCTCCGGGCCCGGCGCCACGGGCACGGTGGACCCCGGCGACGTGCCGGCCGTCGTGGAGGCCCCCTGGGCAGCAGTCGCGCGGGCAGACGCCTCCAAAGCTCGAGACAGCTTCGCCTCGTGCTTCAATGTCAGAGCTTCGATGGAGTGATTTGTGTCTGTCCTCGGGCGACGAGATCTATACATATCCACTGCTCCTGGCCAGGCCCATCCTGGGCCCAGGAGCTGTGTATATGCCTCCCTGGCCAGGCCAGGAGGGCGTATACACCGCTCCTGGGCCCAGGATTGGCCTGGCCAGGAGCAGTGGATATGCATAGATCTCGTCGCCCTATGTCCTCGAGGTCTGCCCCATTTCGGCCTTCTGGAGCCGTTTCCGCACCACGGGTCGGTCAAAAGGGGCGCTGGACGGAAAGATGTCCCTCGGGAGCGGTCGGGAGGTTGGAGATGCCGCGAACTGTACAGTTCGCATCGTCGGATGTCTGGAGGTGTTTTTGAAGTGCCAGCTCAAGCGGCAGATCAGAAGCTCAGTGCCACCGAGATGGGTACCCAGTAGTGGGCACCCCAGCAGCAAGTAAGAAATTTGCAGGATAGCTGTACTTCAGTCAAGGACGGCACAGGGTAATGTCTAGGACAGCCCTACCTGCATGTTTATGCTGAAGGGGTGGCGTTGATTAGCTGTCTCTGGCGCCCCAGGGGAATGCCGCTGCACACGCCAACGCCAACAGCCTGACGTTGATTTCAAAATGGTTTGCAGTGACGCCCCAGTTGGGTATCGGTGGAGGAAGCTGCAGCCTGGAAGCCGATGGTTGGGACGGGTTCTGCGGGTCGTATCGTGAGCGAGTTCCAGGCGATGGCCATGTCACTTGTGCCGCGGCCAGGCTATGCCTTGCCTTCGGGCTGCCCAGCTTGCGGCATGCCAGCCTTGCCCCTGAGCTGCCCACGCCGTAATCTGAGCCGGGCATCTAAGGTAGCGCACAGGTCAAAAGCGACAGGCAGCGTGAAAAAGCAGCATACGGCAAGGTCGTTGTGTCTTGTTTCTGCCACCTCACGTGCTGCCCTCCACCACCAGGATCCACCGGTGTCGTCGCGCCTGGGTGTCCCATGCATTCATGGTTCGAGCTCTCAGAGAAGCCGCCACCATGGCCCTTGCCCTAGACGTCGGGTCTAGATACGTCTTGCTAAGGCCTTACGGCCCATGCCGCCGACCGTGCACGACGACCCGCACGATGGAAGAGGCATTCAGGAAGGTCGGGACCAGACGCTCCCAAGATTGCCCAAGAGGCTACACGAGGCTCCCAAGAGCATTAATTTTGGTTCGACCTTCACAGAAGCCGCCACCATGGCCCTTGCCCTACAGGTCGGGTCTGAATACGTTCTTGCGGGCTTGGCCCTCTGCGGTCAGTCCCCTTTGTGATGGATGTTTGTCGCTCGAGGCCACTCGGTTTGGAGCATGTATTTACAGGCTTTCCTGTGGCAATGGTGGGGGCTTCTTCTCTGGCCGTGGTCAACATATTGCAGGCATCTTGAGATCATTTTCTGGGTCTCCCTGGAGCGATGTAGGGCCGTGTCGTGCCATAGTGGCGCCTCTCCAGGACATGCCGAAGTTGTTGGAGGCCGCCGGGGATCTCCAGAAGGTTCTGGAAGGCTATCTACAGCCCTTTGCCGACGATGCCCGCCGTCCAGCCGCCCTGGAGCCGTGCGGAGTTGGAGGAGCCTGTGGGGTTGGCGTTCATGGAAGGGCGAGGTGGTGGCTGTGAATATTGACGTGTGCCAGGATCTGCAGGCTTCGTGCGCCATGATGTCGTACATGCCCACCCCAGACACAGATCTCAGGTGCACATGCCGCCACCCCCCCTCGTCTGTGCATCTGCATTGGCAGAAGTGGGGCTGGATACGTGCGTCAGAATACGCTGCAGCAGATTTGTGGGGGATCGCGCTTCACGGGCGCTTTTGGTTGAAAAATGTCTGGAGGGGGGGCCGAAACTGGGACCCCTCCCCGCCCTCACCTCGTGACCTGCCAGCCGAACCCCCTTTTCGCAAGGGGGGGAGGGGGTGAATACCAAACCCACCCTCCCAACCCGCCTGGTGCAGGGGTGCATTGGGGTTACGACTGTCGTCGGAGGCCTAGAGATTGACACCAACACCAATATCGGCGTTGTGCCTCCACCGAGGGAAGAATATCCCAATCTCGGTGACGGTGGTAATGTTCTGGCTTCCTAGACGGCCCACAGATTACCACCAACACCGAATTCTAGGATCATCCTTCCCTGGTGGAGGCAACCCCCTGGTGTTGGTGATGGTCAAAACCCGCCTGGTGCAGGGGGGCATTGGGGTTACGACATCCGCCCCCCCCCCCCCGCGGACGAAGACGACCATGACGGCGGCGCGCCAGTCGTCGTCGTCGTCGTCCACGTCATCGTCGCTGTCATCACCGTTGTGGTCCATCGTCGTCGTCGTCGTTGTCGTCGTCATCGTCGTTGTCGTCGTTGTCGTCCTACATCGTCGTCGTCGTCGTCTTCCATCGTAGTCGTCGTCGTCGTCGTCGTCGTCGTCGTCGTGGTCTTCGTAGTCGTCGTCGTGGTCTTCGTCGTCATCGTCCATCGTCGTCGTCAGCGTCCATCGTCATCCGGCGTAGTCGTCGTCGTCGGCGTCGTCGTAGTCGTCGTCCATCGCCGTCCCTGGTCGTCGTCGTCCGTCGTCCTCGATCGCCGTCGTCGCACTCGCTCGTCGTCGCCGTCGTCGTCGTCGTCCATCATCGTCGTCATTGTTGTCGTCGATGTCGATGTCGCCGTCCATCGTTGTCGTGGTCGTCGCTGTCGTCGTCGTCGCCATCGACGTCGTCGTCGTCGTTCATCGCCGTCGTCGTCGTCGTCGTCGTCGTCCATCGTCGTCGTCGTCGTCGTCCATCGTCGTTGTCGTTGTCCATCGTCGTTGCCGTCGTCGACCATCGCCGTCGTCGTCGTCGTTCGGCGTCCATCCTCGTCGTCGACGTCCATCGTCGTCGACTTCGTCGTCCATTATCTCCGTCGTCGTCGTCGTCGTCGTCGTCAGTCGTCGCCGATGGTCGTCGGCGTCCATCGCCGTCGTCGTCGTCGTCGTCGTCGTCGTCGTCGTCGTCGTCGTCAATCGTCGTCGTCGTCCTTTCTCGTCGCCGTCAGCGACCATCGTCGTCATCCCTGTCGTCGTCCATCGTCGTCATCGTCGTCTTCCATCGTCGTCTTCGTCGTCGGCCATTGCTGTCGTCTTCGTTGTCGCCCGTCGTCGTCGTCGTCCATCGTCGCATCGTCGTCGTCATCGTTCATCGTCGTCGTCATCGTCGTCGTCGTCCATCTCCGTCGTCGTCTTCATCGTCGTCGTCGTGGGCTATCGTCTTCGTCGGCGTCGTCGTCCATCGCCGTCGTCGATGTCCATCGTCGTCGTCGTCGTCGTCGTCGTCATAGTCGTCGTCATCGTCGTCGTCGTCCATCTCCGTCGTCGTCTTCCATCGTCGTCGTCGTGGGCTATCGTCTTCGTCGGCCTCGTCCATCGCCGTCGTCGATGTCCATCGTCGTCGTTGTCGTCGTCATTGTCGTCGTCCATCGTCGTCGTCGTCCATCGTCGTCGTCGTTTGTCGCTGTCGTCGTCGTCTATCGCCGTCGTCATTATCGTATTCCATTGTCGTCATCGTCGCCGTCGGCTTCGTCGCCGTCGTCGTCGTTCATCGCCGTCACAGTCGTTGCGGTCTATCGTCGACGTCGGCTTCGTCGTCGTCATAGTCGTCGACAATCGACGTCGTCCTCGACGTCGTCCATCGTCGTCGTCGTGGTCGTCCTTCGTCGTCGTCGTAGTCGTTTTTCGTCGTCGTCGTCGTCCATCGCTGACATCGGCGTCGCCCGTCGTCGTCGTCATCATCGTCGTCCATCGTCGTCATGATCGTCGTCGTCGTCGTCCATCGCTGTCGTCGTTGTCGTCGTTCATCAGCGTGGTCGTCGTGGTCTATCGTCGTCGTCGTCGTCATCGTCCATCGTCGTCGTCGTCGTCCATCGTCGTCGTCGTCGTCGACCATCGTCGTCGTCCTCGTCGTCCTCCATCGTCGTCGTCGTCCATCGTCGTCATCCTCGTCGTCGTCCTTCGTCTTCATCGTTAATCGCTGCCGTCGTCATCGCCCGTCGTCGTCGTCGCTGTCATCGTCGTCCATCGTCGTCATCGTCGTCGTCGTCCAATGTCGTCGTCGTTTTATCATCTTTGTCGTCGGCTATCGTCGTTGTCATCATCCATCGTCATCGTCGCCGTCCATTGTCGTCGTTCATCGTCGTCTGCTGTCGTCATCGTCCATTGCCGTCGTCGTCGTTGCGCGTCGTCGCGCGTCGTCGTCGTTGTCGTCGACGGCGTTGCCGTCGTCCATCGTTGTCGTCGTCGTCGTCGTTCACTGTTGTTGTCGTAGCCGGAGCGAATGAGGAGAGAGTGGGTGCGACAATCACCGTTCCTTCCCTGCACCGGTGGAGGACGGGAGGGAGGTCTCGTAACACCCCCTTCTCCAGGGGGCCCTAACACCCCTCTCCAGTGCAAGCGACCACAACGCACGCTCTGTCAAGCGTGTTGTTCTTTGCGATTCGCTCCGGCTCTTTCCATCCTGGCCCATCCTGTGAGCCCTTTGAATTTTTTAATATCCTGGAATTGTTTCCTGCACCAGTATATGCACACGCCACAAGAGTCGTATTTCTCTCTTCGAGGCGGCTTCCAGAGCGATGGAAATTCCGCAGCCAGTTCGGTTCAAGGCATTTTGGTTCATTTTGGTGTTGGTCCGAAGAGCCTTTGTGACAGAACATAGCATGCGCAATGTCATCTCTAACGCTGGTGGTGTCGAGGCGCGATTCCTGAGGCCTTTTTTCGTGGGGAGGTGGGAGGGGACGGGGCAGGTTCTGAATGCGGATGGCATCGTGAAGGCGGAGTACGAGGAGTTTCTTGAAATCCGGGCGATCAAGGTCGACAAACTGTATTCCCTTACCCAGAAAACTTGGAAGAAGGGCATGTCTCCATTGGAGGCGCCCATGCATTCCGAGACAGGCTTCCTCAAGTTCGTGCTGCCGGATTTAGCAGCTGCAGACGACACATCTATTGCGAAGACCGGCCCGAAAACTTGTGGTGGGCCGAAGGTTGTCGGGAACTTTGTGCACCCCTTTTCTCGGAGGAATGCCAGTTGAGACGTTGGCGGCTCTCCCGCCCATCTGGTCAGAGTCGGTCCCAGGACCCCTCCTGGGGTCCATCCTGACGTGGCTTTCGAGGCGGATCCAGCCGTGGCGACGACAAGCCGCCAGCATACCCCAAAAAGGACAACAAAAAACGCCAGGGAGGACCGCCGTTGTCTCGATGGGCTCTGCTCCGATTCTCCGTCGCCGAGTTCTGCACGGGGGACGTGACGGACCGCGGCAGGCACAACGGCGGCCCCGAGCTTGTGATGGACGCGGCCGGCGAACACGCGGAGGGGCAGCCTGGATTTCGTGACGCCCGAAATGGGTACGGAAAGAATGGGTACAATGCCCAACAGCAGTTTCTGTTCCTTTTCAACAGGATTCGCTGTCCACGCCGCCGCGGCCTGTGTCCATTCGAGACAGAAGGCCGCCTGCCCAACAGCGGCCGCTGTTGGTTCGGGACAACATGTGTTGCTGGGCACTGTACCCATTTCTTCCGTACCTATTTCGGGCGTCCAAAGGATTCGCGCGTGGCCCTGGAGCACAGGGCAAGCCGGTCGTCTACTTCAAGCGGCACTACTTCTCGGAGGAGGGCCGGTCGAGACGGCGGCGGCCTTCCCTGGTGTTGTTCGTCTCTCTGGGGGGTTGTGCCAGCTTCTCGCCGCCACGGCTGGATCCGCGTCGCAAAGCGGGTCAGGATGGACCCGAGGATGGGGTCCGGGAAACGACGTTGGGTGAATGTGGGCCAGGCGGGAGAGCCGCCGTTCTCTCAACGGGCCCCTCTCCGAACTTCATTGCGCCTCCAGGTGCCGGGGAAACATACGCGATCGAGGTGGTCGATCAGCCGAGGGAAAGTGCAGGAAACGAAGAGTACGATGAGCAGCGCGCCATGAACAAGCTGCAGGGGGAAGAGAGCGGCAACGTGGATGCAGCTAGAGCACAGGCGGGGGCAGCCGTCCTGGAGACCGCAACGAGGGCAAAGGATGGGCCGGCCGAAGTCGCGGCAAGGAGGACGCGCTTCGTGACGAAAACTGCGACGGGAGACGAGGACGTGCAGGATTTTTGGGGCTCGCGCTTGGGGTACCAGATGTACCTGAAGACCAAGACTGATGCGAAGGAGTACCTCCATCTTCGGGGCACGCTGAGGGCAGTAGTCTGAACATCTTTGTTTAGTGCATCGCCTGGCTTGACTGACTACTATATCGACGCGGTTCGCGCCACGGTATCATTCCCCTCGCCCGCCCCGGTGCCGATGTCACTAACATCTCTTAGTGTCGAGGCATCGGTGTTCGATCGGTTTGCAGCTTCTACAGCCGTCGTGGCAACTCATGTCACTGTCTGCTCGCGACCTGCTTGCAACCCGCGCAGGCCGGCCTGAGGGCCAAGTTAGGGTAAACACCCACTGGCCCAGCGTTTCTGCAGCCTCTTCCGAGAAGTTTCTTCAGAAGCTTCCGATACTCCCGTGCACATGCACGCGGCAGACTGCTTCAGCCTCGCTGTCGTCTGTTTTTGCTTCTCTCCCGGGCCCCCGCAGCTGCCGCTGGCGGCCGCCAATGGCGAGGGGCTGGGCCGCGAGGCTCCACTCGCCGACTCTGTGGCTCCTCCAGCGGACAGAAACATGGCCTCGATATGTTTGTTCACCACTGGGGCCCGACCTGGACCGCATCCCCTGTCTCGAATGCCATCCGCTTGCCCGCCTGAAGGTTTACTCCAACTCGGCGCGCGCGTGGTTCGTCGCCCTGGTCCTGAACGACACGGACGGCGTGCTGACGCTCCGCTTCATCGATGGCGAGGATAGCCCGTAGAGGGGCGGGGGCACGCCACATTTCAGTCACCCGCCTCTCCCCCCTCCTCCTTCGACAAAGTCTGCAGGACTGGAGGCTTGAGCCCTGCGCTGGCTGGGCTTGGGAGTCGGGATAATCTGAGCGCGCGTCGCGGGCAGGCTTCCTGCCAGGCGTCGCGGCTCGGGGGTCGTTTCTCGAGGCGAGTCTTGTCAGCCAGATCTCCGTTTGAAGGCAGGAAAACCGTCCAAGCGCCCATAACAGGCATTTATCAAACTGCCCTGGGCGTTTACTGACGAACCATGCTCTGCCCGATCCCGTCCTTTCGTGCGCTCGCTACACAGCTTCGCTCGTCGGGGCACTTCCTGTGTGGATGGTCAGTCTTCCCTCTGCGCTGAGATCCCAGCTTCGTTCTAGCCTCCCGAACGTTCAGGTCATGCCTCCGTTGGCAGGGGCGCCCACGGGATGTACACATGTCCGATATTTGTTCGAGGCTCCACGGGTGAGATTTCTCTATGAAGGGATTCTCAGGCCATCCAAGCTCTGAGGCTCCATTTGGTTCCAAGGGTGTTTCAAGGGGAGTGGGCGGGTGAGCTGGTAGCCGTGCGCAGATGTGGCATCTCATGTGATTGCTTGTGCCGACGTGAACCAGCAGAATGCACGACGCATTGTCGTCAGAGCCAGTAGCGCTGGTTCTGCCAATGGACTACATTTGTTATGCCCTCAATACGTGGCGGGTATTATTACATGGAGCTTTGCATGACCAGGCGGAAGCGATTGCATGTTTCCCAGGTGTCATCTTCCGACCAGCCTCCCCGCACCTCGCGAGGAAGTTCACACGGAGCCGCCGCGGAACCAATTGTCCTCATAGAGCGCAGGGACATCGCAGCACGGCATGGCGTGGCACAGCATCGCACAGCAGGCCTTCGCGTACCACAGCACGTCCTAATACACCATGGCGCTGTGCTGCACAGGAGCTCAGGGAGCCCAGGGCTCTCGGGGAGCGCCGGGGGGGAGCGTCCGTGACAGCGGGCAGCCCCCGAGAGCGCGCCGAGGGCTCAGGGCTTGCGCCCGAGGCAGCTGCAGGATACCCCCTGTCCGTAGACTCGGGGTGGAAGCGGCCAGCTCCGCACTGTTCTCTGGGTGTGCCTGGATGTGGAGGCGTGCGCCCGCCGGGCTCGTCGTCGGGCCAGCCGTGAGACAGCCAACCTGGCAAGAGGGGGCCAGGAGGGGCAGGCGAGGGGCGTGAGAGAGCGAGGAGGACGTGGGGGAAGAGGGATGGCATGGAGAGGAGGGGAGCGGTTGGATGAGGCGGTGGAGGGGGAGAAGGAGAAGCAGGGAGTGGATTGCGAGGGGGAGGAGAAGGTAAAGGATGCGGATAAGGAGGAGTAGGAAGTGGCGGAGAAGGGGCGGTCGGAGAGGCACGATCAGGGAGAGGAGGGGGAGCATGGAGAGGACGAGGGGGCATGAAGAGAAGGGGGAACGTGAAGATCATATGAGGGCGAGGATGAGGATGACCAGGAGGAGTGGCAGAAGCGGGGAGCGAGGAAGCAGGAATAAGCGAGGAGGAGACGGAAGATAAGAAAAACGAGAACGAGTTGTTTGAAGACAGCGGCAACACATTAGGGCAGGACTTTGAGGAGGACCAGCAGGAGGGGAGGAGGGGCAGGAGGACAAGAAAGATGGATGGTTAGGAGGAGGGTGTAGCATGTGGATGTAATCGTCCAGGGTCGCGGCTATGATGGAGGAGGAGGAGGAAAGGAGTACGAGGGAATTGATGTGCTGGTCGAGGAGAAGGACGACGACGACGATGGGGACGGAGAGGACGATGATAGATCGGGGAAGGACGAATGGGGAGAAAAGGCGGGTAAGTGGGAAGGGGGAAATATCATGTGGAGGGGAGGAGGAGGAAAGCGGGAAGAGAAGGACGAGGAGTCAAGTGTGGAATCGGAGTTGCTCGGCATCGCGTTATGTCGGCGATGCGCATTGGCATCGACATTGATGCCGGCGATGCGAATTGTCATCGACATGATCCCTTATTCTATACTTTTATGATCTGGGACCCTGCGGCCCCGACCCCCGCCCCCGGATCCTTGGCCCCGCGGGCACCCTGGACGCCCTTGCACACGGTCCCCTGTGCTCTCCGGGGCTCCTGAGACCCCGCGCAGATCGGTCAGGAGGGCGGCCGAACGGCTCCGCGGGAGCCCACAGAGGCCCCAGGCACCCACCAGACGCCCGAACACGACCCAAAGAAGACCCCCAAGAGGCATTTCGGGCATTCGAAAAGCATAGCATATTAATTCCCGATTGCTTTTGTATTATGTTGGGGATGCTCCGTTCTTCGGTCATTTGGGCGTCCGAGACCGCCCAGGAAACCAGAGAATTGCCCCGACCTTCTTTCAAGAGGGCTTCCAGGCAGTCCAAGAGGAGCCCCAAGACGGCCCAACAGGGCCCCAATATGGCCCGAACAGAGTCCCATGACGGCCCAAGATGCCCCCAAGGCGCCGCCCGAATTTTCCATATCGAGACCTGGTCGTCCAGGGAGACTGCGGTTGGAAGCAGGGTGGCCCGGGGAACCCCCAAGAGGCCCCCAGATCACAGGAGGCCTCTTAAGGCCCCAACAAGCCCTTGCACATTTTCGTGGGGTGTATCTGTAACGCCGGCGTTTGGGCCCAAACAAAAGGAGCTCCTGTTCCCCAGAGCAGCTGCAGTGGGAGACTGGCAGCGAAAGCAAGGTATCGGTCGATTCGGTCGAGCACGCCGAGCTGCGACCCCCACGACACGTTGAGGCTGATCGCGGGAGAGAGCACGAGCGAGAACGAGGTTGGTAGCGGAGCTCCGTGGTTGGCCCCACGGACTCCAGGAGAGATTGCTGGGACTAGCCATCCCGACGAGCCATGGCAAGCGGAGACAGCTTCAACAGTTCAGTGGATCCCGAGTTCCCAGTGCTGAGGGGCGAGACCCTGAAGGATTTCACCAGGTACAAGAGGGCTGTGCAGGCGGCGGAGCTAGGATGCGAGTCGAAGGAACAACGCACCGCCTTAGGCCTGACGCTGCATCCGAACCTCCTCGGCGCGGACAACTCGATCAGCGTGCTGATCGAGTTGTCTGACGCCCAGCGTGCTGACCCGAAAGACTACGCCGTGGAGGATGGAGCGAATGTGCTCAAGTTTCTAGAGACCGAGCGCTTCGCGAAGAACAGTTTCCGTAAGCTGCCGAAGGCTTTCGGCGCGTTCTCCGACCTCGCGCATTTCGAAAGGAAAGGCGAGGAGCCCATGGCAGCGTTCTGCACGGCCATGGAGGTGGCGAGGCGGCTCCTAGAGGAGGTGAACCCGGACACGAAGATCAGTTCGAATGAGCTCGGGTACCACGCGCTGAAGCGCAGCGGTTTGGACATGGACGAGCGCGACCTGGTGATGGCGAGGGCGGACGAGACGCTAAATTTCGCGAAGATCTCGGCAACGTTGAAGAATGTATTCCCTCGCGGCGGAAGTAGGCACCGATGGGCGAGGCAACAGGGCGGGCTGGAGGTGGACAATGCACGCGGACGACACCGAGACTGGACGAGCTAATGGAGAGGACCAGCACAACGGTGAGTACTGGGTCCAGGCCGACGACGGGCACTGGCACGAGCGGGACGACGATGACGGAGTCCACGCGTGCACGGACGAGGACGAGGAAGGCGACAGGGACATCAGCCACCTGTTCTACCTCGAAGCTGACGTGTTTTTGGCTGGAGAAGACGACGATTACCACCGGGCCCTTGTCGCGATGCGAGAGAGCTGCATCGAGATGAGCAAACTACGGGCGGCAAGGGGACTCTTCGAGGAAAGGGTCGACGGCGTCGTGGACGAGAGCGCGGCAGCCAGCGGTCACGCGGGAGGCAAGAGCTCCGGGAAAGGCAAAGGAAAGGGCAAGGATGGCGGCAAGTCGAAGTACAAGCGCTGCAACAGGTGCGGTCGGATGGACCACAGCGCATCGGAGTGCCTGGCCAACGGGCAATCGGGGAAGCCAGCTAAGGGCAAGGGCCGCGGCAATGGATCGAAGTCAGCCCCTCGTCCACGACGGCATGGATTCTGGGCAGTGAGCGCTCTGGCGTGTGCAGCACCGTCATGCGTGGACGTTGGACACCAGGTGCGACACCCGAACGCGAACTACATCCACATGCAGCCCGAGAAGGATAACGATATCATGATGGTGAACCTGGACACCGACCCAATCGTACCGGACAGGCCCGAGTTCGAGGTGATGATCTCCAGCGACGTCGTGCCGGCGCCCCTAGTGGGCAGCGCACTCGCAGGACGCGGATGGCTTGATCGCGTCGAGGCAGAGCTAACAAAGCACTGTCTCAAGCCCGGCAAGGTGGAGGCGCGCCAGAAGTTCAGGGGGCTCGGTGGAGCACGACGTGAGTCAAAGCAGAAGTGGGTCATCCTGCTGGGCATCGGGAAGAAGCACACGCTGCTGGAGTATTTCGAGATCCCCGGCGACATGGTCGGCCTGACGAGCAGGGGGGACCTCGCCGAGTGGAAGACGAACCTCTACTTGCGCGAGGACGGCCGCTGGGCGGACTTCCAGGAGCTTGGGGTGCACGGCAAGGAGCTGAAGCTGCCTGGTGGGCATGTTGGGCTCGACCTCTTCGACAGCGACCTTGAGTCGCACGAGTCGGAGCCTCTCTTCGAGAGGTTCCGCGCGGGCGAGATGCAGCTCGAGCCGGGCGCGTTCCTGGTCGCGGAGACGCCGCAGGAGTACGAGCCGGGCTTCCAGGTGAAGGGGCGCGCCGACTCGCGGGTCGCGGAGGCTCCGAAGAACGGCAGCAATGGCATATTCAAGAAGGGCGCGCTCAAACGGATCGACAAGTGGATGAAGAACTATTCTATCATCTTCGACGTACTGCGGAACAACCAGGAGACCTTCCTGTTGGGGCTGTTTGCGAAGGAGGCTCGTTTTACTCGCGTAGCCTCGAATGGTGGTCATGCGAACGCGACCCCCTCGGATTTGTCGGTCGCGTTTTTTTTTTTTTTTTTTTTTTGTTTCCACGACCCCCAGACCCCAGACCCAGTCGGATTTCTTGTTCCTGATAAAGACCTTCGAGCCCTGGATTGTCTCGGTGGCGTTCCAATGCGCACCTTTCTCGAACGTGCAGGAGTTTCAGCGAGCTCAGGGCATGGGCGACCAGGTGGGCGACCTCATCGAGGAGTTCAGGCCGCTGGTTAACTTCTCGGCTAAGGTGCTTCGGACTCAGGCTGAAGGTGGACGCGTCGGCATCGGCGAGAACCATATCACGAGCCGTGCTTGGAACGAGGAGCCGATCATGGATATGTTGCGTTGGCGCGGTGAGCGACCTCCATTGTACGAGACGGTTGCGCTACGCCAGTGCATGTTTGCACTCACGGATGACTACGGGATGCCGATCCGGAAGGCCACGCGTATGCTGGTACCCAATGGTTCGTGCTCCCCGTGGTGGCTCGATCGCAAGTGTGACCAGCGCCACGAGCATGCCGACATGGTCGGACGAGGCGCGCTGCTCTCGCGGGCCAGCGCCTGGCCGGACGACCTTGGCAAGATTCTGGTGAGCGCCGGCACTCAACGGCTCGCGCGGCGCACCGACCTGAAGAAGTTGGGCATTGGAGACGACGCGACGAAGGTCCCGGATCAGAGGACCATGCGCACGGTGGCCAAGGAGTTCAAGCTGAGGAAGGACCTGATCGGCGTACGCGCGCTGAGGCAGAGCGAGGCCATTCTTGTGCCTCGCGGAGCTGTTCGGCGCATCTACGCCATGTGTACCGACAAGGGCGCGCTGGCCGACTTCTCGGACGCCTACGCGGACGACCCGCATTTCACGACGGTCGAGCTGGCCGCAAGGTATCCAACCGACGCGGTGGTCTCGATCTATGTGAAGGAGCCGAACGTGCAGACATCCCCCCCCCCCCCCCCCCCGCGACGGCACCCTTACTTGGCAGCCGACCAGAGGCATTCAAGCCCGACGATCGTGAAGCAGACGCAGTACATCGAGACCTACATCGCGATGGTGAGAGCTTTGGCGACAAACCTTCGGACATCACCGCGGCTCAGTTGGGCGCCCTGAGGAAGCGCCACCTGGACCTGCGCCACCCGTCGGCACACGCGCTGACGCCTGAAGTCCTGCGGGGTGTCGCAGAAGGTACTCGACGCGGCGGGCAAGTTGGATTGTGACGCGTGCAAGGAGCTCTCGGGAGGCCCAACACGACGTGGTCGGCCAACCTGAAGCTCTCGACAGAGTTCAACGAGAATGTGTTTCTGGACGAAGCCGATGCGATTCTCTCAGACAAGGGACGGTTGATGGCGATGGTGATCTTGGATGACGCGTCGAGCTTCGGGGTCATCATACCTACTGCGGCAGTGCGATCCATCGCGGGTGGGGAGAGCCTTCGCTGCCATCCATGCTATCATGGGCTGGCCCTCCGGAGGTATTATTCTACGACGCAGCGAAGGGCCATTTCGCGCAGCGGTTCGCGGAGATCGGCGAGAAGTACACCATCCTGATGAGGCTGGCCCCAGCAGAGGCGCCTCACCTCAAAGGCAGAGTGGAACTGGCGATCGACTTCTTCAAGGACCATTTCCAGCGCCTGAACCGCGATGTGTAGCTCGCCAAGAGCGACGACCCATCCGCGTGGACTTCGGTGATAGAGAGCACGCGCAATAACCGCATCCGACGGAATAGTGGTTTCGCGCCCTACCAGTATGTATTGGGACGATCACCTACTGTCCCGGTCTCGCTGATCGAGGCGCTGGAGGGCGATCGGAGGCAGCTGGCGGCGCAGAGCGCGGCACTGTTCGAGGGCGGTCCCAAGAGGCAGGTTCGCGCCGCGGCGAACCTGGCGTTCTTCGAGCTGGACAGCGACAACGCAGTGAGAAGAGCCACGGTTGGTCGGGTTCGCCCGCCGCGCGGGCCGTTCGTGCCAGGCCAGCTGGTGTTCTACTTGCGCGAGGTGAAGCACAAGAAGTCGAAGCGGCTCCAGGGCGAGCACGGGCGGCGCGGCCCGGCCATCGCGCTGGCGGCCGAGGGCCACGCAAGGCTGCACCTCAGCTACCGCGGGGCGCCGGTGCTCGCGACGCCTGAGCAGGTGCGCCATGCCTCTCGCGGCGAAGCCGAGATGGTGGGGAACGAGGACCTCGCCAGGCAACCGTCGCAGTGGCGCGGAGGACCTACCCTCCAGAAGGGCTTCGTGGACGAGCGTGGGCCTGGGCCTGACGGGAGCGGTGGCCAGCGCGACAGGCGTCGCAAGAAGGACGACGGCGACTCGGACAACGAGGGCGCCGCGGGCGACGCACCGGCTACCAAAACGCCACGGGCAGAGGAAGCTCCACCGCCTCCCCCGAGGAGGTCTGAGGATACTCTCAAGCGAGAGAAGCATATCAAGGAGGAAGACGCCCCTGAACCTGGAGCGCTACCCGAAGTACCACCACTACCTGGAGATGGATGTGACATGCAGAACGTTAGACTTGAAGATACACCCGGAGATGGAGACGACATGCAAGATGTTACGGTTAATGACCCACCTGTGCTTGATGCAGCTGGGCAGGGGCGCGCCACGGACCTGCACGCGGCTGCTGTGCCAGGCGATCCGCAGCAACAGCCTGAGCAAGAAGGACAGCCATAACCTGCACCACAGCCTGGTTCTCGACAGTCCCTGCACAAGCGATCACTATAGAACCTGACGACTGCGGATCAGATCGCGGACGCCTCCATGTACGTCGCGAGGCGCTCAAGCAGAGTCGCCCCCCGAAGATTGAGGACGACGAGATCGACGACAAAGTGCTGTACCTCAAGGTGAAGAATCGCTCGACGGACGCATTCGTGGCCAGGGGGACTGACACCGCGAATAAGCAGGTCGCACCGAGGAAAGGTCGGGAACAACGCAGCATCCCGCCAGAATGGAAGACGGCATTCGAGGCGAGTGACCTGGAAGAGTGGCGTAAGTGGATTCAGTATGACGCTGTGGAGTAGCCGAGTGAAGAGGAGATCGCGGGCGTCGAGAAGGCGGATATCTTGCCCATGAGGCGCGTCCGCGCCGACAAGAATGAACCTGCGAGAGGAAGTCTCTCGTGCGAACAACTTTCGCTGAGGGCGAAGTCACGGAACATCGCCCCGGGCTACAAGGACAAGCAGTTGCTCGCGGGCGAGTTGCAGACGAACGCGCCGACGCTCACGGACGCGGCCACGGCGGTGATCATCCAGGAAGCTGCCAGCCAGCCTGGGTGGAGCCTCGAGCAGGGCGACGTAGATTCGGCATTTCTGAATGGGAGATATCTCGACAGCTCCAGGCGCGTCTACTTCAATGTTCCCAAAGGCGGCACGCCTGCGGTGCTGGAGCTGGGATGGCCTTTCGTCCCAGAAGGGACTGTCCTGAAGGCGAAGAAGGGCATCTACGGGCCGAACGATGCACCCCTGTTGTGGCACGAGCAGCATCGCGGTGCCATCCTGTCGCTTCCCGGGGCTTCGAGATCAAAGCTGCGCCCGGCCCTCTTCATCTTCCACGACGAGAGGGCGGAGCTAATCGGCCTGATCGGGGCGCGCGTCGACGATGACATCGTCGCGGGATCGCCCGAGTTCTTCGCGAACCAGGTGGCCAAGCTGAGGAAGGTGCACTGCTGCGGGAAGTGGCAGACGGCGAAGGCCGGTTTCCACCGCTGCGGGCGCTTC
>CAUYUJ010015837.1:1215085-1290439 GCA_963575745.1 Prorocentrum cordatum
TGTTTGTGGCTGTGGTGGTGGTGGTGGTCGTGGTGGTGTTGTGGTTTGTGGTGGTGGTGGTGGTTGTGTGGTGGTCTGTTGTGGTGGTAGTGGTGGTGTGGTGGTGGGTGGTGGTGGTGGTGGTGGTGGTTGTGTGGTGGTGATCGTGGTTTGTGGTGGTGGTTGTGGCGGTGGTGGTGGTGTGGTGGTGGTTGTGGTGGGTGGTTGTGGTGGTAGTGGTGGTGGCTGTAGTGGTGGTGGTTGTGTGGTGGTTTGTGGTGGTTGTGGTGGGTTGTGGTGGTCGTGGTGGTACTGGTGGTGGTGGTGGCGTGGTGGTTTGTCGTGGTAGTGGTGGTGGTGGTGCTGGTGGTGGTGGTGGTTTTGGTGCTGGGTGGTGGGTGTTGGTGGTGGTTGTGGCGGTGGTGATTATGGAGTTGGTGGCAGTGTGGTGGTTTGTGGTGGTGGTGGTGGTGGGTTGTTGTGGTTGTGTGTTGTGGTGGCGAGGTGGTTTGGTGGTGGTTGGTGGTGGTGGTGGTGGCGGGTGTGGTGGTTGTGGTGGTGCACTGGTTTGTGGTGGTGGTGGTGCTTTTGGGTGTTGTGGGTTGTGGTGGTTGTGGTGGTCATGGTTGTTTTATATTGTGGTGGTTGAGGTGGTGGGTGGTTCTGGTGGTGGTGCTGGTGGTGGTGCTGGTGCTGGTGGTGGTGCTGGGTGGTGGGTGTTGATGGTGGTGGTGGTGATGGTGGCGGGTGTGTGTGGTTGTCGTGGTGGTTGTGCTGTTGGTGGGTAGTGGTGGTTGTGATGGTGGTGGTGGTGGTGATGGTGGTGATGGTGATGAACACAGATTTAATGGATGCATATTGGGGTCTTTTTTGAGGGCTTTCGGGGGCGTCTGAGGAGCATATGTGAGGCCTCCTGGAACTTCTAAGGGCCCCGGTGGCTTTTGTGGGGCGAAGGCTCGATGTTGCGATTTGTATGTTCCCGCTGCGGCCTCTGGGCTCTCTCTGTTCTGCGTCCTTGCCAATGGTGCTGCCAGCCGCCGCCAGCACAGGCGCTAGCACCGGCGCCGAGGGGGGGGTTCGAACCCCTCCCCCTGGGAAGCCAGATGAGATATTATTGGGGGAGTTCGAATCTCCTACTTCTTTCCCGGGGGAGAGGGGGTTTTGGGACGGGGGGGGGTTAGGGGGAGGGCAGTCTCCCTGGTTCTGGTCGACGGCCCCGAATGTCGGGGGTGGGCCCCCCCCCAGTTCGAAACGCGCTGCCGAATGTCCCCAAGGCAAGCGCCCGTGAAACGCGCTCTCTCCAAGCTCTGAACACCAAGGCTACCAAGAGCGAGCGGCGCCACGAGCCATCTCGGGCAAGTTTCAGAAGCGCTCTGTCCGTTCCCGTGCTGGCCAAGGTTGAACACGCACCCACACTCGCTTTTACAGATGACTCATCCCAGTCCGACTGTGGAGACTGCCTTTCGGATCTGGGTCCGCGACCTTTGCCAACCACTTCGGTAAAAACACCACTTCGGGACACCATGGAGGAATATATCGTCCACTGCTAACAAGTCCAGACCTAACTTCAAGGATCTGTCGCGCCAAATTTCAGGTTCCCTCGGTGTTCCGGAGCCATCCACAAGATCCCCGAAGCCCCCTGATGGGTCCTCGCCGAACGTGGCCCCGGCCTTTTTGAAGGCCCTGAGTGGCCTCCATAGCACCTCTCCCGAGGCCCAGAAGACCAAGGGGCTTCAAAATGACGCGAATAACTGGGTGCAACTTCAGACCAGGATCACTATTGCCAGCCCCTGATCTGACCTTTCGAAGGAAGAGCCCCCATGAAGAGCAACAACGAATAGCCCGCTCCGCAGCTATGCCTCACCATGAGGGAACCAGGATCCTCAGGGAAACGGGTCCTGGACCCCAAGGGCTTCCCCCAGGACAAGCTGCTCGTGGGTCTCGAGTCACTGTCCTGGGGGCCAGTGGATGGCCCTGGGGGCCTGGAACTGGGGGAAAACTTCCGAACCCCGTTTCGCTACGGCCTCCACGCCATGCCCTACTGAGCACAGGCGAGCCCCCCAGAGGAGCACGCACGACTCCGGCGTGCGTTTCGCTTCGCTCTCCCCCGCGCCGAAGAGGCCCCTCCGCCGGCGGGGCCGGGCCTCGGGGCTTTCTCTCCGCTGGCCCCTGCCGGGCGCGCAGGGCGTGCGGCAGGAGAAGAGGGCCTACTGCGAGGACCCACGCGTTGCGCTGCTGGGCCCGGGGCTCAGGGAGCCACCGCGGAGCGACCTCCTCGAGGGTCGAGGATTCCGAGCGCGCTTCTCCTCCTCTGCAGCTCTGGGGAGCTCCTCGTCGCCGGGGCCGGACCCGCTCCGAGGTTGTGTCCAGAACTCGCCCCGTGGGCAGTGCATTCCTCTCTGCTTTCTCCTCCAAGTCCCTGGGTGGGGCCAGGGCCTGCGCTGCCCGCATACGCCCGTCTTGAGATGCAACACGTACCGTGTTCAAAACGTCTGTGTTGACACGTTGAGCTACGTATCAATACGCTACGTGTTGCCCGTTGCGTATCGGGGCAGCTAAGGCCGGGGCTAGGGTGGGCCATTTGTCAACCCAGATTTCCCTCCCAGCTCGGGCCACGATTCCTGGTGCAAGCTTCAGGGCCAGAATGGCTGCAACAGGCTGGCTGCGGATCACAGCTGCGCCGACCCGTGAGAGATCTCCCCCAGCTCGCCTGGCCAAGCGTTTGTCCTTGACGCCCCTGCGCCTGCACGGGGCCGCACGCGCCAGGTTGGGCCGGCGCTCGCTCAAGCTGATGTCCGAAAGCGGGCCCGGGTCTTGCGGCTGCGTTTTGTCTCAGGTCGCCTTGGCTGTTATACGGGCAGGTTCGCGCCGCGATCGCGCGGCGGCGGCGCGGGCATCCTAGGCTGAACGCAGCCAGTCACTGGCTGCGTTTAACCGACATCGAATGATCTGAGTTAGGGTTGGACCGAGGTGTAAGATCGAGGTCGGTTCGGAGAGGATGCCCTAATGTTCTTCGTGCGTGTTGGATACTCTTGTGCATCTTGGAGGTGATACCCTGGGATGTTCTGTGTGTTTTGGCCAGCGGAGAGTCCCATGTGCTTGAATGATGTTCTTCGGTCCTAGGTCTGGCCGAGTCGCAAAGCCACGGTAGTTCAAAGTTTAGCGACCCATGCTGTGTCAGAAACCAGCGCCGACCTCATCGCGACGCGAACTCACCGTAGTCGCCAGCAGGTTGTGAGCAGATCGCGAGATGGATGCAAGCCAGTCCGGCCGTGGTTGGTTGATACATGATCTTTCCAGCTCAGCGGTTTGCGGCATTCAAGAATGATCCATGTTGCGCGGACCCGTAGATCATGATCCCCGCACCCGAGAATCGAAAGAAGTGGGAGCAGTCGCCTTGACCATTCGAGGTACGCACATGCAGGGCTTCTTGCCCCCCGGGATCATCGCACTGCCCTCCAGGACCCGCGAATGTTGTTCTTCTTCGATGGTTGGGTATCTGCCAGCGGCAGGCGGAGATACCGAGGAGGGCTCGAGGAACCAAGCGCGCCCTGAGCCTCTCAGTCGGCGCACCCCCTGCGGCAGCAGCAGCAGCTGCAGCGGCACCCGCGGCAGCGTGTGCGGAGAGGCCGGAGGCGTCTGCGGCGGTGACAGCCGCTCCGACAGCCTCTTTCCCTCCCTCCTCCCTCGCGTGTTCCCCCTCCTCCCTCCTCCCTCCTCCCTCGCGTGCTCTCCCTCCTCCCTCCTCCCTCCTCCCTTCTCCGCCTCGTTCCTCCTCCCTCCTCCCTCGCGTACTCCCCCTCCTGACGCTCCAGGGCGGACCGACGTGGCGGTTGCTGTTTCGGCGGGCTCCGAGGCGGCGCGCTGCCCCACTGGAGGCGGCCACGGGCCATCGCCGCGCGCAGTGTGTGGCGAGGCCCCGCGGCGAGCGAGCGGCACCCCTCCCTGCAGAGGCTTTTGCTGCGCCTGCCCTCCGGAGGCGCCGCGGAGGCGCGCATGAGCACCCCTCGCGCCCAGGCGCTCGAGGCCCCCAGCCAGGCTGCTGCGTTCCGTTCCCTGCCTCCCGCTGCACTGCCTGAAGTTTTCGCACGCGCTGATCAGCTGCAGCAGTCCCTGCCTCCAGCTCGCGCCGGACAGTACTTACTTCAGATCCCAGGTTGTGCCATTCCAGCTCTTCTCACGCCCCAGACACCACACCACCACCGTTCTACTACGCTACTACGCACGTGGTAGATGACGTTGCTTTGCGCCAGACCACGTCCGAGCCCGAATCCTCGGGTTCTTGAGCTCCGTCTCGTCCAGGGTGACTTTGGCTTTCTTAGCCGCCTTTTCTGTGGAGAACGTGGTAGATGACGTTGCTTTGCGCCAGACCACGTCCGAGTCCGAATCCTCCGGTTCTTGAGCTCCGTCTCGTCCAGGGTGAGTTTGGCTTTCTTAGCCGCCTTTTCTGTGGAGAAGCATACCTGACCGTATCCGAACGATCTGCCGTAGACGGTCCCGTCCTCTGTGAGCACTCTGCAGAATTCCACGCTGCCCGCCTGCTTCGTGTGGTCCTTTAGGTCGCGCCAGTCGACGCTGTAAGACAAGTTCCCCACATAGACTTGGTTTGTAGCTGATGGCGTCGGTTCGTCCACGCCTCGCCCCGCTTGCTGCCACTGCTGTCCCTTCTCGCACTCCCTGCCCGCACCGCGGCTGGCCTGCGGCGTACCGCTGCGTTTGTTTAGCGTGCACCTGTCCCCCCACACCCTGCCCTTGTCCTCCTGGTCCCGTGCGTCGCTGTCAGGCATCTCCTGCTCCTTCTCCTCGGCCCTCGGCTGTGTATATATGCCCTTGATCCTCCACCAGGTGCTCGTAGCACTGCCCGTCCTTGAGGCAGATAGCGATGCTGGCGTGCGGGTGCTGGATACCAGGATGCCGCATGGCGTGTGGAGCGGTTTTGTAGATCTTTTGGAGTGCCCTGAGTGCCACCTCGCGCCGCCGTGCTATGAATATCTTGTACGCCGTGTCAAGCACCGCCTGGATGCCGTGGTTGGGAGGCGGCGTCGCTTCTTCGGCTGCGCCTGGACTGCTACTGCCTGAGCTGCCACTGCCTTGAGCTGCCAGTGCCGCCCCTGCCACTGAGCTGCCACTGCCTGAGCTGCCACTGCAACCACTGCCTACACTGCCACTACCTTAAGCTGCCACTGCCGCCACTGCCTGAGCTGCCACTGCCGCCCCTGCCGCTGCCGCCCCGGTGTCTTGGCCGCCACTGTCTGTCATCCCTTCTGGCACCATAGCTGATGTCGTCGGGCTCGTGTTTCAAAGTACCACCCTCGCAGCTGATAGTGTTGGTCTTGCGCTTCGTTGTGCCACTCTCGTAGCTGACGATGTTGGGCTCGTGCTTTTCTGCGCAACCCCAGTAGCAGATGGCGTCGTGCTCGTGACTCGCGACACCACCCACGTGGCTGATGACGTTGGACTCGTGCTTCGGGCGCCTCCCCTCCTCCTCATCTCTTCTGCTCCTAGTGATGTCCGCGTAGCCTACCGCGTGCCACGCTGTAGCTGATGGCGTCTTGTATCCTGCCTCTGCCGCCACTGCCCCACCTGCCGGCCCGTCCCAAGCTTGGCACTGCTATTGACCAAACACTTCGATGCAACTATTTTCTGCGGGTCGTCAGAACTACTTACTGACTGGGTCTGATTGCTCGTCAGGCCTCTTCGTTGTCGCCGTCGCCGCCCCGTCGCCGCCTCGTCGCCGCCCGCCGTCTGGGGCTGATTGTCGATCTGTCGGCTACGTTGTCAACGTCGCCGCCCCGTCGCCGGCTAAATTGCACAACGCATGCTCTTCTTTTAAGAAGGAGTCAGGATCCTTTCCCGGGGCTATCCGGTTGTTGGCACCCCCGGGGGTGTGCAAGTTGGCCCATCGGCCATTTCAGATATGAGCTGTTACCATCCCAGCCAGGCCAGCATCGACCCCACCCCCTTTATCTTCGTCAAAGAATGTTATACGAGCACACCCGTTCATCAAACATCATCCGTGATCAAGAATCCCTTGCAACAGACAGACACAACGTGCACACGCGCGCGCGCCGTCGCGGGCGCATGCCGAAATCCTTCGAAAGCTCCAGCTGCCGTGAGGATTTCAAGATCGAGGTCCGCGAGCACATACAAACCAACACTTGTTTTGCGACATGGATTTTCAGAAGAGGTTTGCCCGCTTGCGGGATCGTGAGACAACCAGATGCTTCGACATCGTCACCACACGCGACCAAGCGGGCCTGTCGGGCGCGCATGCCGGAACCACTCGAACGCCTTTGCGCTCGCGGGGGGGGGGGGGCGCGATCCCAGTGAAATAACGCAGTGCGGGCCACTTTCGCGGGCGATGTTTCTCCCCCAATCCCCGAGTTTCGCCCGAAAAGTCTGGCCGCTCAGAAGAATGGGAAAACCCTGGGATACACCCCAAGGGGGCTATTCGGACGCACCCTATCGAGAATGGACACCCCCCCATCGTATATCCCAGGGTTAGGCCCCAAATTTCTGGTCCATTCGGAAACCCCACGAAGCCTGGGATAGGGGTCGACATATCCCCTGTTACACTTGCGCCCGTCGGCTTCGCGCGCATGTCGAAATCCTTCCGGGACCTCCATCACCAACACGTGGACACCATCATCTTCGTCGGCGTGATCAGCACCGGCGCTGTCATTGGCCTTGCCGTCGTCGTCGTCATCTCCGCAACCAGCATCGCTGCTGTCATCATCGTGTGTGCTGTTGGCGGCGTCGCCATGCTACCGCGCCCGCCCGAGTCACAGAATCGCACTGAAGTGCCCGCGCGTCAGTCTGGCCTGCAAGACGCGCTGGGAAGTCCCAGCGGTCAGCGCCACCGTAACAGCGTCGGTCGCGCCAGCCAAGCTGGCCGCTGTGCGCGCGAGCCTGCGCACGATAGCGCGGCCGCAGCGATGCGCCAGCCAGCACCAAGCAGTCATCGCAGTCACCGCCGCACGGGTTTGGCGCCAACTTGCGGGCGGGTGGGTGGGATATTGTGCGACAAGCGGGGTTGACAACTTGAAGTCTGGCAGGGCGACTGACACCGCATATTTAGATTGCACCACGTAGTTTCTCGTTTCCAAAAAGAATTCAGATCTCTCCCCCTCCCCGCTTTAGCGCGTCCCCCTAGGATCGTACAACTTACACACGATCCGGCCCCATCATTCATGATTCCTCATGCCATCGCAGGCTGGCCAGTATCGCTGCCCCGTCATCGGCGTGATCAGCACAAGCCCCGTCATTGGCTTTGCCTCCGTCATAGTCATCCTCGTCACCAGCATCGCTGTCATCATCGCCGCGCCTGCCGTTGTCGGCGTCGCCATAATACCGCGCCCGCCTGAGTCACCGATTCACTCTGCAGTGCAAGCGCGTCAGCACGACCTTCGTGAAGCGCTGGGAAGTCCCCACCAGCGGTCAGCACTACCGCGGCCACGCCAGACAATCTGGCCGCTGTGATTGCGAGCGTGCGCGCGCTAGTGCGGCCGCGCGATGCGCCAGCCAGCGCCCAGCAGTCATCGCAGTCGCCGCCGCATGCGTTTGGCAAACAAAGTTGCGTGTCGGTGGGCGGGGGGTCGCATTTTTTGCGAACAGTAATTGGTTGCACCAGTTATATTGCACCACGTATGGCGCACAGCATGTATCCAACAACGTAGACTACACCATATGATGTTGCTGGAAACGCACTGTTGTTGGTCCACGCTGGTTGGCTAAAGGCGAATAAGAATACGTTTGTACCATGAACAGAATGCGTTACGCTAGGACGTCTACCCCAACGTGATATAGGATGGACAAAAATGATCGGACGGATCGGAAGGCTATAACCCGCCCAAACCGCCAAGGCTTGAATTTAGGGTCGAGGTCCGAGCGTGTTTCACCTTCAGCATCAACCGTTTCGAGAAGCTGCATCGCTGATGCCGCTGTGGTGCCACTTTTCGCCCCGCGCCGCTGGCACTCGGAGATCCCAGAGTCAGACGTGAATTCTCGTCCTGCGCTCGCCCCAGCTCCCCCATAGACGACGACGGCAGGCTGCCGTCGCTGTTTCTCCTCCTCATCTCTCCGTCCCGAGCGGGGAACAGCAAACATCGACCTTTCCTGTTTCTTCCCTCCGTGCCTCCCCATCCTCTGTTTCCTCCAGCTGCTGCTGCATCTCCTTCCCCTCCCTCCGCAGTACGCGGCCTGGGCAGCTTTCCTACCTGGACCCCGGGGCGCAGCAGAAGTACGGGGCGCCGGCGCTGGCTTGGCAGGCATGGCTGGAAAGGCATGCGACCAGGAGGGTCTGCATCGTTCAATCGATCTCCGCCCCCATTGATCCATGGTGTCTCGCAGCTGCACCAGCCCACCCCCGAAGTGGGGCACAGGCCCCGCGGAACTCGAAGGAAACAGCCTATATCCCCAATGACACGCATGGAGGGTAAATCGGCCAGTGGTGCGAAGGCCATGCCCGTGGGGGTGGGGATCGCTCAAGCGATGCTCGGGGAGTGAGGTCTCTCTGTCCCTCTTCTCTTGTCTTGGCACGCGTCGTGGTCAGCCAGCGCGTGATCCTACTAACCCCGCCGAGGTGAGGACCATTTGGCCCCGCCGAGTTAGCCGGCAGTGTTGCGGGTCAGGCTACACATATTGCTTATCGTCCGCGTTGGGCTAGTCTGCCCGCCAGTGCCTTGCGGCGACTCGCCCTCGGCCGCGCGCGATGAAGAACAGGAGGAGGGAACAGGAGGAGAGGTAGGGAATCGGGAGAGGGCAGGCTAGGTGCCCTCCCACCCATCCCTTCCCACGGCTCTGATTGTTTCTCTATCCGCTGTCTGGTGTCATAGCGAACCTGGGATCCCCCACAGGACGCAATCGTGTTATGCGCAATCAGAAGTGGATGAGCTGGAGGCTGAGCAGGAGGAAGAGGAGAAAGAGGAGGAGGAGGTGAAGAACGAGGACCAGGAGGAGGAAGAGGACGAAAATGAGAAGCAGCAGCTGCGGGGCCGGGGGTAGAGCGAAAAAGAGGGGAGTGAGAGAGGGGAGGCGGGCGGGGAGGAGAGCGGTGCGCTCCTCGCACGGCAAGCCCCCTCCCTCCCTCTCCCCCCTCGGGTCCGTGGGTCGTCCAGAAGGCGCCCCCGCCCTGATCTTGCATTCCCTTTCAGGTTCTTCCTCCGAGACTGCCGCAGATCTGTGACTGATGAGGACCAGAGGTTCTTGCGTAGCTCGGACCATCATCGACGATGACGATGATGATGATGATGATGATGATGATGATGATGAGGATGATGATCCGGCTCTCCCGAGGTGGGCAGCCGATGACGATGATGATGATGACGATAATAATAATAATGATGATGATGATGATGATGACGATGATGATGATAATGATGGTAATGATGATCATGATGATCATGATGATCATGATACTGATAATGATAATCATAATGATGATGATGATGATGATGATGATGATGATGACGATGATGATGATACTGATGGTAATGATGATCATGATGATCATGATGATCATGATACTGATAATGATAATCAGAATGATGATGATGATGATGATGATGATGATGATGATGATGATGATGATGATGATGATCCTCTGGTCAGGCCGAGTCTGGCCTGCGGGCTCCCCCCCCGAGCTGCCGCTCCGAGAGGCACCTGCTCGACGGCTCCGCCGCCGCGGCGGATGCCGTCGCCGGCGGCTTCGGCACCCCTGTGCGCCCGGCGCCGCGGCCGCAGCCGGCGTCGCCGCTGGGCAGCGAGCGGGGCCCTCAGCCAGAGCAGTTCGGGAGGGCGGCAAACGGGGGATCTCTAGACTTCGAGTAGAGGGGATCGACTGCAAAACGAATTTACCCCAAAATTCATGTCTCGTTGAGTATGAACAAATACTCGTGGGAGACGCGTAGACCTACGAGCATTATGCATAATTTTGTAGATCCAACGAGAAAATCAATTTGAGGTAAATCAATTTTGTAGTCGATTCCCCCCCAATCGAAGAGTGTGGGGGGGCTGGGAGGGACGAGGGTGGGAGGAGCTCAGAACTCGGAACCCGGAAATCCGCGACAAGACACCAGAGGGCATCGTTGCTGGGGGGTGCGCGCTGCGCTGATGAAGACGCCATGCAGACCGGGAGAGAGGAAGGAGAGAGGAGGGACCCGGACCGCCGACGTCGTGCTTTTGTTCCGCAGTGTCGACCCCCAGAGGTCTGGACCCCTTCCCTGGGGCCGGCTCTTCATCCTGAGCAGTCTTTTGACGGTCTCGAGGCCCGGCATATTGTTCCTCCATCTGCGGCCAGAAATCATATGATTTAAATGCTATGCCACGTGCGCAGGAGGGCGCGCGCCTGCAGGCGGCCACAACACCAAGATGTGTAAGAGTGATTTCGAGTCACCAGTGCTCCAATCGAACCTGACGATCTGGTATTTGAAGTTCCGCGAGTGCTGCATGCTCCCGCCAGGCAGGGCGGGCAAATCTTGCCTCCTCTCGGGGGCGACGACGGCGACGCATTCTGGAAGGTATGAATTTAGTGGGGAACGGATCCTTCTCTTGCTTCTGGCTGGTTTCTAACACGAAAAAACTTGAGGCGATCCAGCCGAGGAAGGATCAGGGATAAGAGAAGCGCGATAATAAGCGAATCGGCAAAACATTGCATTCTCGGAAAATGTTATGGAGAATGTGAATCACCTCAGCTGTCTCGCCGTCCCGTCGCAAACGTTTGAGAAAAGCAGCCGCCAGTCCCCACAGTGGTAGGATTTCTCGACCCCTGCACCGCAACTTCAAGGAACACTGCCGCGCCACTAGCGTGAAATCCAGTTGGAATCACGCCTGGCAAAGTCGACGTGCAATAGCGTCTCGAAGAAAGCTGAGAAGGTGCTCGTGCTCGGATACGTTGCTGTTGCAGGCGGCAAGTATAAGAGATCCGGTGGCCGCATCGTTTTACAGCTGCAAGAAGCGTGTCGTCCGTCGCGGCCCTGACCGCGGGCAGCACCGTCCGAGCGGTAGACCACTCCAGCCGTGTCGGGAGGGGGACGGCGGGCGCGTGTTGCTCGGCGGTCGCCGCGCGCGCGCCTGTGTCCTCAATGCCCGTGAGCCACGGGTGCTCCATGAGGGCAACGATGTGGCGGCGCAAATCGTGCCAATCATTGAAAACACGTCCCCTCCAAATGACATTGCAAGCACGTCCGATCGCGTTCAAGTCGCTTACATCGTCTGCAGCTGGGCGCCATTCAAAGGCACACCCAAGGAAGCGTGGCATTTGTCTACGAAGCCTCTCCGAACACAAACGGTATCGTATGCAACGCTCGTGAAACTACACTCCGCGAGATGCTCGATGCTGTGTTCAGCTGCTGTGAGGCACAAGCTGCTGTGAGGCACAAGCTGCATCCCGTAACGGCGCTGCCGCTTCCTCACCGCTTCTGGCGCGAGGTAGGAACTACATTAAGTGACCATTGGACGAGCATCCATTTGTGGTGCTGCGGCGTCGTGCTAAGTGTCCGAGCGAGATTCGCCAAGACAGCATCCGCCGCCAACCCTCGCTGTCGAAATCGCGCTCGCATGTACGTGTCCACCGCTTCATGGTCAGCTTCCAACAGTCGCGCACATACCTTGTTACCCTAACTAGCACGCCGCAGAGAAAATCCGACGACTGAGTAGACGGTGCGACCCACTGCATCCTGGAAGAAAAGAAAACGCTCAATGAAAATGCCTCCTTGGGCGCATGGGGTGTCCGGGACCATCCAGGCAGCGGCGCCTGGCCGACGTCGAGATGCTGTAATCTAAACGCTGTGGAGAGCAAGGCAGCAACGATCATGAAGCGACATCTTGCACCTGCGCGCGGATGCCAACCAGAACTGCATCACGTGGCTCAACATCGCCAGCCTGATGGGGGCCGCCGCAACCAATAGCGACGAGCTTTCTCTTCCACTCTGGATTTCGTGCGATCTGGCACGCAGAGAAGACGCCACACATACGAAACGAAGGGGCAGCAGAACACGTGGATCGAAAGAACTCGCGCCGTCCAGGACACATAGTGCTGGGCAAGAGAGCCCACGCGCCCGAAGAAATTCGTCTCCGCACCTCGGCAGTTCTCCTCGGGGGCCACATCCACGCCCATCAGAGTGCCCATCAACTTCTTACGTGCTACCACCTTGCAATCACTCCATATGCCTTCTGCTAACGCTCCTTCTACCTCCGTGGGGCCCCCCGTCATTCAAGCGCAAGTCTTGGCCTTCCTAACCCGCTGCCCAGGCGCGCGCTGGAACCTGTCAGGATAGGGGCCCCCAGAGGCCGAAAATGGCGACACAACTTGCTGCGGCATTTTTTCATGACTCGAGGGGGTCTGGGAAAGGGACGAGGTAGGGAGAAAGGAGAGAGGAAAATCCCCGGACCGCCGACGTTGTGGTTTTTTTCACAACGTCGACCCCCAGAGGTCAGGACCCCTCCCCCGGGACCGGCTCTTCATCCCGAGTCGTTTTTTGAAGGTCCCGGGGCCAGTCGAGGGCACCCGGGAGGCCGCAGATGGCGAGGAACCTCCCGTCGTTTTTTTTCGCAGCGCGAGGGGGTCTGGGCGGGAGGGAGGGAGGGATGTTCCCCCTCCTCCTCCTCCTCTGCCCTCTCCTCCTCCTCCTCTCCTCCTCCTCCTCCTCCTCCTCCTCCCCCTCCTCCTCCTCCTCCTCCTCCCTCCTCCTCCTCCTCCTCCTCCTCCTCCTCCTCCTCCCCCTCCTCCTCCTCCTCCTCCTCCTCCTCCTCCCTGGGGCTCCCCCTCTCCTCCTCCTCCTCCTCCTCCTCCTCCTCCTGCCCCTCCTCCCCCCCCTCCTCCTCCTCCTCCTAATTCCTCCCCCTCCTCCTCTTCCTCCCTCCCCCGTCCCCCCCCCCTCCTCCATACTTTATCTCCTTTTCCTCCTCCTCCTCCAGACCCCCTCGAGGTGCGAAAAACTCACGAAGGGAGGCTTTTCGCTATTTCCCCATATCCGAAGGATTGGGTTCTTGTTCCCCATATCCAAAGGATAGGGTTCTTGTTCCCCACATCCAAATGATGGGGTCCTTGTTATTCCCCATATCCAAAGGATGGAGTTCTTGTTATTCTCCGACCGCGCCGGACCACTGACCACCCATACCACCTCCTCCCTCGACACGGTCATCTTGAGTCGTGATTTTTTCGCAGCGCGGCCCCTCAGAGGTCTGGATCCATCCCCTGGGGACCGGTTTTTCACCCCGAGCTGTTCTCTGACGGTCCCGGCAGGGGAGGAGGAGGAGAAGAAGGAGGAGGAGGAGGAGGAGGAGGAGGGGGAGGGGGGGGGGGAGGAGGAGGAGGAGAAGAAGTAGGAGGAGGACGAGGAGGGGGAGAGGAGGAGGGAGGAGGAGAGGAGGAGGAGGAGGAGGAGGAGGAGGAGGAGCAGGAGCAGGAGGAGGGGGAGGGGGGGAGGGGGAGGGGAGGGGGGGGGGGGGGGGAGGAGGAGGAGGAGGAGAGGAGGAGGAGGAGGAGGAGGAGGAGGAGGGGCGGCGAGGCGTGGCGCAGCGAGGCGAGGCGCGGCGGGAGTGCATCCGGCGGGAGCCCCGGGGAGCGTCGGGAGCATCGCTGGGGAGCATCGCGGTCGAGCGAGCCACCAGGAGAGGCAGGCGTCCCGAAGGTCTCGCAGCCGACTTTCGACACACAGGCCGCCCCAGGGAGGAGGAGGGGGGGGAGGTTATCCCTCCCCGCCCTCTCATCGGCGTCACCCCACATGCTGATACAACACGTGCGTCGCCCCCCCCCAGGGGCGACGCGCGCACCGAGAAATCTTACAGTAGATGTGTCGCGGCGGGCGCTTTCTGGCCGCACCGCTCGGGAAACGATCTACTACAAGCTGGTCATACTGCATGCTCGGGTCGGACGCGCGCCTCCAGGGAGGACGTACAGTGTTAGCATGTCTCTGTGCGTCCCATCCTCTGGGCCTCAGGGCAGAGGAGGGGCAGGTGGCTGGCCCCTCTGCCCCCCCCCCCCAAGCTCGGAAAAGCAGGGCCCCCGGGCGGACCCGTGCGGAAGGGGCCCCGCGCCCCCCGCGCCGCAAGGCGCGCCCTGCGGCGCGGATCGGGGGCGGCCGATGCCGCTGCAAGAGTTCGGCCGGGCACGTCCCTCTACAGCTGTGGAAGTCGATTACTGGGGAGGAAGCATGCTGCCAAATGTTTTCCAGATGTCTAAAAGATGTTTCAGACATGCTTTAAACACGTTTAAACAACATCAATGACAGGACTGTTAGAGTGTCCATTATCATGGCATCCACAACTCAGCAGGAGGGCCATTTGAAAATGATGTTTTAAACAAGTCTGGGGACGACGTTCTGACTACTCTGTCATCTGTCTTTGCGCATTGTTCGGCTATGTTTTGTCCTTCGCCCAAGATCCCCCTGGAGGGGGGGCACGCCCGACCCAAGGCAAGAGAGGGGCGGGGGGAGGGGAGGGCACCTCGCCAGTGCCCCCAGTCGCGCCGAACATGCCGACGCCCCCCCCGTCCGCCCCGCCAGGTCGGGCGGCTCGCGGGGGGCGCGGCCCCAGTGTGTCCCTCCGCTGCCCTGGGCCGCGGAGGCGGAGGCGGGAAGCCCGTGTGCCCCCATCGGGGATCGATGTTCGAGGATCGAGGATCCCTCTTCCTCCACAGTTACACCATATGAATACTACTCTCCTCTCTCCCCTGAGTCTGCGCGGAAGATGGCCTGCACCGCTCTGCGCAATGTTTTTTCTACATAGGATTGCCAGGAGTTTGGTTTTCAGATGTGTTTTTGAATATCCGATTTTTGTTCGGTCCTTCACATGTTGCTCCCGCTGCAGCGCTGGACTCATCATCGGGCTTCCGCTCGTTCCGAACCGTGCTCCCGCTGCAGCGCTGACCTCATTTCTGCGCTTCCGCTCGTTCCGGATCGTGCTTCCGCTGCAGCGTTGACCTCATTTCCGCGCGTCCGTTCGTTCCAAATCGTGGTCCCGCTGCAGCGTTGGCCTCATTTCCAGTGCCATGCCATGGCAAGCAGTGCAATGCTATGGTGTGTTCCGCTGTGCGATGCCATCTCTTCAGCTGCAATGCTCTGATATGCAGTGCTTAACTACGCAGTGCCACGCCATTCTACGTCATGCTACGCGTTGATCGCCAACGCCATGTTATGCCATGTAATGCTATGCCTTGCTACGACATCCGACTGCGCGAATAGAGAGGATATCTACGCAATGTTGAGGGATGGAAGGGAGGGGTATGACGTCAGATAAGACGCGTGCGCACCTAACATGTCTTCCCCCCTCCCTCTTCCCTCCCTTTGTAGTAGTAAGTGATCTTCTTTGGCGTCAGGCAGGCTGGTCTCGCCTTATTCCTCATGGCGCCATTAGTAGGTCAGCCAATGGTCATGGTAGCCCTGCTTGTGGTTCTCGTGGCGCAGCTTGTGGCTCTCTTAGCTCTGGTTGTGGTTTCCTGCGGGTGAAGTAGCGAGGGACGTTGTCCACCGAGCCGTCGGTCCAGCGGACCTTCAATGTCTGGACGCTCAATTCCAACACCGTGCACTCGTAGTACTCTCTACCGTACTTACCCTCCTCCGTGTCTCCGATAGCGATTGGCTTTTTCGCAGTCCAGGTTTTCTGTGGCCTATGGTTTTCGTCTCGTGGTCCTCGTAGTACAGCGGCTTGCCCTGAGAGCTCCGCTGGTGGTCCCCTTAGCCATGCATGTGGCTCCCGTAGCTCAGCGCGTGGGACTCGCATCTGTTCTGATGGCCCGGGTAGCTCTACTGCCGGCTCTCATAGAACCGCAGGTGGCCCTGGAAGCACTTCTGGTGGATCTTGTAGCTCTGCTTGTGGCCCTCGTAGCGCAGCTTGTGGCCGTGGCGGTAGCCAGTTCAATTCAGCTCGTTGCCCTGGCAGCTCTACAGAAGGCTCTCGTAACTCTGCTAGCGGTCCGCGTACTTCAGGCTGTGGCCCTCGTAGCTGAGCAAGTGGCCCTTTTTCCCGGAAAGGGCCTGAGCCCAGGGTTCTCTTTTAGTTGGTTTCCCCCCGGTTTTGACGGCTGTAGGGCCGGCGAATTTCTTTTGCGATAAATAACGAGGTCGCGTAGGGCCGGCGAATTAAAAATTGAGGATGTCCCTAGCGAAACGCTTGTTTTTTGAAATCGCGATCGATAAATCACAGGGTGCGGGACACGTTTTGGTCAGGGGCATGGCCCCAGGAAGCCCCAGGAGGCCCCAGGATGTTTAGGGAATGCCTAGGAAGCCCCAGGAGGCCCCAGGAGAGCCCAGGAGGCCCCAGGACGTCCCAGGACGTCCCAGAAGGCTTCAGGAGGCCCCAGAAGGCTCCAGGAGGCCCCAGGAATGCCGAGGAGGCCCGAGGAGGCCTTAGGAAGGCCCAGGAGGCGAAAGGGGCGAAAGGGACCCACGTGTTTTCACACTTGTTCCGCTCAGGGGCGAAAGGGACCCACGTGTTTTCACGCTTGTTCCGTTCAGGGACGAAAGGGACCCACGTGTTTTCACGCTTGTTCCGCTCAGGGGCGAAAGGGACCCACGTGTTTTCACGCTTATTCCGGTCAGGGGCGAAAGGGACCCACGTGTTTTCACGCTTGTTCCGCTCAGGGGCGAAAAGGGACCCACGTGTTTTCACGCTTGTTCCGCTCAGGGGCGAAAGGGACCCAAGTGTTTTCACGCTTGATCCGCTCTGGGGCGAAAGGGACCCATATGTTTTCACGGTTGATCCGCTCTGGGGCGAAAGGGACCCACGTGTTTTCACGCTTGTTCCGCTCAGGGGCGAAAGGGACCCACGTGTTTTCACGCTTGTTCCGCTCAGGGGCGAAAGGGGCCCACGTGTTTTCACGATTGTTCCACACTTGGGCGAAAGGGACCCACGTGTTTTCACGTTTTTTCCGCTCAGTGGCGAAAGGGACCCACGTGTTTTCACGATTGTTCCACTTTTGGGCGAAAATGACCCACGTGTTTTCACGCTTGTTCCGCTCAGGGGCGAAAGGGGCCACGTCCCACCGTGCGCATGAGGGCCCAGGAGGCCCCAGGAGGCCCCAGGACGTCCCAGGACGTCCCAGAAGGCTTCAGGAGGCCCCAGAAGGCCCCAGGAGGCCCCAGGAATCCCCAGGAGGCCCGAGGAGGCCCCAGGAAGGCCCAGGAGGCCACAGGAAGCCTCAGGAGGCCCCATGAGGCCACAGGCGGCCCCTGTGGCTCGAACCCCAGGAAGCCCCAGGAGGCCACAGGAAGCCCCAGGAAGGCCCCAGGAGGCCCCAGGAGGCCCCAGGGGCTTGAAATGTTGCACTGCCTTACATCTCTATATTCCTTTCCGGGTTCGTGGGTCGATCATGTTAGTTGAGTAACTCGAGTAGTTGGTTTCCGATGTTCTGGTCCTGGTCATCCTTGCAGTCTGGTTTGTCGTTCTGTTAGCTCACAACATGGACCCCGAGAGCAGGAAAGCGGCACAGGGAGACCGTTGCAAAGTTGAGAGGGTCTAGTGGTTCTTGTGGCCCGCGTAGCTCACATTGTGGCCCTCGTAGCTCAGCAAGTAGCCCTCGTAGCTTGGCTGGTGGCTCTCAAGGGTCTGCACGTGGCCCTTGCAGTATAGCTCGTCGCCCTGGTAACAGCTAGTGGCTGTAGTAGCCGTACACGTGGTCCTCGCAGCTCAACGTGTGGTCTTGAAAGGGCCGCTGGTGGCCCTGGTCAGCGCTGCTGGTGGCTGTAGTAGGTCTGCTTGCCGCCCGCGAAGCAGATCTGGTGCCTCCAGTGGCTGAGCTGGTGGTCCTCGTAGCTTTGATTGTAGTTCTCGTAGCTCAGCTGATTGTCGTTGTGGTGCAGCTGGTGGTCCTCGTTGCCCTCCCTGCGGCCCTCGCAGCTGAGCTTGCAGCCCTCGTGGCTCTGCTGGCGGTCCTCGTTGCCCTGCTTGCGGCCCTCGTAGCTGAGCTTGCGGTCCTCGCAGTTCTGGAAGTGGCTCTCCTAGCTGTGCCTGTAGTCCTCGTAGTTCAGTTTGCGGTACTCGAAGGATTTGGAGTATTCCTGCGCACTGCTAGCTCTGTTGGTAGATGTAGTATTTCTGTTTGTGGTCCTGGAGGCTTCGGTTGTGACACTCGCATCTTTGCAGATGGGCCTCGTGGCTTTGACGGTGACTCGAGGCTCTGCTCGTGACCTTGGTAGCTGAGCTGGTGGGTGGCTCCGGTAAATCGCCTGGTGGTCCTCGTAGCTTTGTTCGCGGCCCGTGTAGCTCAGCTGGCAGCCATTCATCATCCGCTGTCCAGACTCCCTGGAATCCCTGGCTCGGGCCCTCCTGCTCCTTCACCTCCTTTTCCTCTTGTGGCTGAACCGCTTGTCCTCTTGGCCTTGCAAGCGGTTCTCGTAGCTCAGCTGATGGGTATCGTAGTTCTGCCTTTGGCTTTTGAAGCTCTTGTTGCCCTAATAGTTTGGCTGATTGTTCCCGAGGTTTTCCTGGAGGTTCTCGCAGATCTGCTGGTCGTAGGCTCGGCCCTACTCTTTGGAATCCTGGCCTCTCGCCCCCCCCCTTACCAGACCCGGGCAAAAGCCAGCTACGTGAGCTGGGTCTCGGCCCTACTCTTTGGTATCCTGGCCTTTCGCCCCCCCTCCGACCAGACCCATGCAAAAGCCAGCTACAGGAGCTGATTGTCGACCCTACCCTTTGTTATCCTGGCCTTTCGTTCCCCCCCGGCCAGACCCAGGCAAAAGCCAGCCACGTGAGCTGATTCTCGACCCTACCCTTTGCTATCCTGGCCTTTCGCCCCCCCGACCCCCGACCAGACCTGGGCAAAAGCCAGTTACCTGAGCTGAGTCTCGGCCCTACCCTTTGCTGTCCTGGCTTTTCGTCCCCCCGACCAGACCCGGGCAAAGGCCAGCTACCTGAGCTGAGTCTCGGCCCTACTCTTTGCTATCCTGGCCGTTCGTCCCCCCGACCAGACCTTGGCAAAAGCCAGCTACCTGAGCTGAGTCTCGGCCCTACTCGTTGCTATCCTTGCCGTTCGTCCCCCCGACCAGACCTGGGCTTAAGCCAGCTACCTGAGCTGAGTCTCGGCCCTACTCTTTGCTATCCTGGCCGTTCGTCCTCCCCCGACCAGACCTTGGCTTAAGCCAGCTACCTGAGCTGAGTCTCGGCCCTACTCGTTGCTATCCTGGCCGTTTGTCCTCCCCCGGCCAGACCCGGGCAAAAGCCAGCCACGTGAGTTGAGTCTCGGCCCTACTCTTTGCTATCCTGGCCGTTCGTCTCCCCCAACCAGACCCCTGGGCACGGGGCGTTGCTTTCGCCACCAGCGGCAGGACGCTGGCCGCCGCCCCTGGAGCTCCGGTCGACCGCCGCCCTCCTCCCCCCTTCCCCCGCGGTGGCCGCGAGGATGCCGCGGCGGCCCCGGCACGCCGAGAGGCTCGCAGAACCAACAACGGCATACAGTGGGGGCCCATACCAAGAAACACCCTGCTTTCTTCCAGGGTGCCTTGCGTTTCTTGGGTTTCGATGGTTTTGCGATGGAAAAAGCGTGACGCTCCCACGCCAAAAAACACAAAGGACGTCCTGGGGTCTCAGGGTTGGGTCTCTTGTGAGAGGTTTCTTTTGGTCGTGCCCCCACTGTAAACATCAACTTTCCGCGTTCCGAGCGAATTACTTGGAACTGCGCTGGGCCCCCTGGCGGCACCGCCGGCGCCGCCGCTGGCGCGCTCCGCGCACCAGGGGGGGGGCGCAGCTCAGATCGAAGACATCCGCGCGGACCGTCACTTCTGTGCATGCCGTTTCTTGCTCCTCTCAAGGCCGCCACTGGCCCCTCCAGCCCGCCGATCCCGCGGTCGTGGAAGCGCCACGAGGCCCACGGCTCTCCCCGGCAGCCGCTCTAAGCAAGCTCGAGCTCATCCCTACAGGCCAGAAAGCGATGGCAGTGCCTGGGGGTGCGCCCTCAGCAGTTGGCGGAACCCCTGGAGACCCGCATGGAGATGAGGCGGGGTTCATCATAGAGGTATGGATATGCTTCATGCCAGTAGCGCTCGCTGTGAAAAACGTGGCGACGCAGGGCTTTTGCCCGTGCACGATTTCCCGCCAGCGGCCCATGGGACCATCCGAAAATGACTCACGAAGAAGAGCCGGTGCCGGGGGAGGGGTCCAGACCTCTCGGGGGGGGGGGGGGGGGCACATTGGGAGAAAAAGCACGACGTCGGATGTCTGGACTGGGAAACTTTGTGGGGGGCGGGCGGCCAGGTTCGAGGCTCGAGAGTCGAGGGGTATTGTAAGGTTTGTCTGCCCTTTTAGGGGAGGCTTCTCGTCGCCACGGTTGGATCCCCCTCGAATTTATGGCCAGGACGCGCCCCAGGATGGTCGGTTGTGGATCCATGGCCGAGACCCCCTCGCGTCATGGAACAACGTGGTTGGTTACGGCCGAACCGATGTATAAGATCGAGGTCGGTTCGGGGAGGTACCCTCATGCTTTTCGTGTTTGTTGACTGTTCTTGTGCATCCTGGGGGAGGTACCCTCGAATAATCTTCAGTTTAGCCAGCGGAGGGTTTCATGTTTTCGAGTAATGTTCTTCTGTCCTAGGTCCGGCCGGATGGTTTCACTTCTGGCCTCCAGGAGTTCTCACGGGACCACAGGACCGTCAAAATAGATAATCTGGTTTGGTTGGGAGAAACGGGCTTGGGGAAAAGGATCTTCATAACTACGTCGGGGGTCGGGGAAATGTGCGCTCAACGCTCACGGAAACCGATACTTCCAGATTGGGTCCTTCCGTGGCGCCAGCAACAGCACGCTCCTAGCTATGTGGAGTTCTGGCGTTGACGCAAGAGTGCACCTGGTCCTCCCTCAGCCTAGCCCTCCAGTGCATGTAAGAGCGGCCCCTCGCTGGAGTGACCTTCGGTGCTGGCCCAAAGGGCGTTGGAGATGTGTTGCGCTCGGTCTCGCGTCGGTGCAGCGTAGGGCTGCGCGCCCACCCGAGCGCACGTGGGTTTCGGGCCTCCTTTGCAGCGGACCGCAACGTATACCCATAGCTCGCGTCGGTGTCCCGAGGGCTGGTCCAGTCGACCAGGTGACCGCGCGGTACTGCTTCTGCCAAGTCGACCGCGTGGTCGTGAATTTGAAGCGTGCGAAGCGTAAGAACCGTCACATCCATGCCCTTCATTGAGTTCTTCCCCAGGGGTCGCAGAGGAGCGCCCGCGCGGACCCCGTAGTGGCCCCAGAAACGGACGCCTGACCTGCTCGGACATTCTCGTGATGCGGCCCGGCAGTGCCGGACATCATCGCGGTGGCGCTGGACAACGTCTGCTGTCGCGGCGCCTTGGGGGTGTCCTTCGGGGCGCCCAGATCGAAGCAACGAAGTTCTGCAGTGGCCAGCCGGCGCTAGGGAGCTTCCCAGGCGTGTCCCACCGAAGAATGATGGCGACGGCAGCGGCTTGCGCGGTTGCGTCTGGCCCCCACGAGCCCCCCATAGAGCTGCGCACCAAAGGTCATTCTTGCCTGGTGTCTCGCGCGTAGTCCACCGACGATGATTGGGCTCTCGTATGCCCTACGTCCATCCCTGTCTATGAACAGGCGTCGGCATCTGTATGTCAGCTCATCTCTGACCTGCTTAGACGGCCGCGAGTCGTTCACACAGCCGTTGCAGGCGCGGCACCCCTTATTTAATCGCTTCGCTCATTCCGCCGGCCCATTTCGCATCACTGTGGCTGCGTGGTGGTGTTCTCGTGCCCTGGGAGGCCTCTTGGGGGCCCCAGGGCAGCTCTTGGGGCTCTTGGGAGGCTCTGAGGGCGGCGCCCAGGAGCAGAACCATCTCTGATGGGAACTTGCTGGGGACCTGCCTGGGACCAGCTCGGGGTATTTGTCGGCCGCGGACCTCCAGGGGCCGCCCTGCGCGCGCGAACTAGAAATACTGTTTTCCACTCTGGCCCGTTGGGCCGCCGGAGCTGACGCCTACTAGTGGCGTTCGGCCCACGCCGCCACCGTGCCTGGGTTGTGTGTCTGAGGCCACTCGGAGAAGAGGAGGAATATGAGCAGGAGGAGGACGAGGAGGATAAGATAAGGTAATACAGCGCCTTGGAAAAGGTCGGAAGGTGAACACACCAAAGACTGGCAAGGTTACAAAAAATTATGCCATCGATTTAGAACTGGCTTCTTTGGCCTTAACTCGGGCGAGTAAGGCAGCCATTCTCTGCTCATACTGTGGGGCCTCTTCACTAGAGGAGAAACCTCCGGGGACGGACGACACAGACTGCACCTCTTTCGGGCTTGCGAGAGTCGCATCAAGTCGATAAATGGGGATGGCCTTATCCAAACGTTCCCTCAACCTTGGGTTAGGCCCTAGCCCCCGACGAAACGCGCTCAAAATCTCGAGGCCCTTAGACGTAGGTGCTTCACAAGTCTTAGCAAGTTTGATCATCCTTCCCTGAGTCCAGCCACCACAGTTGAGACACAAAAATTGTTGCTCCTTTATCTCGGTGCGTCCAGAACCCGAAACAGGACCCGAGGAATCACCAGAAGCAGTTTTGAGAGCCGTTCCCGACACAGCGACGAGGGAATGGCCCATGGGATTCTCGAGCAACTCAGCTATCGCCGTGGGCGTGCCCTGACATCCGTCAGCAGGGCGATCCCCAGACGAGCTGACAATCAGACAGTGAACACACTGAACTCCAAGCTCAGTCCGACGCCATTCGTGCCAACTACGCTTGGCTCGAGACCGCTGCTGACTAGGCGGGGCACGTCTCCACCTCATCTCATTCCGAAAGAGCGGGAGGCACGCACTGGCGAGCTTCACAAAAATCCCTGCTCTCCTCTCAGCCTCCTCAACAGAATGCAAGAAGGCTGGGGTAAGGGCAGGATGGGAGGCCAGGGCCAACTTCGCATGGTTGTCCACAATCTTATTGGCCTGGCCGAACCGAAATTCATCACCTACAAGCTGGTTCAACTCTTCATCAGAGCGGTGGGCCTTCAAATGAAAAGCCTCCAAAAACTTGGAACCATCAAGTTCAAAAGCGAATTTTCGGATGCCAGAAAACTTATTCTGAGCCTCTAACTGCTTGGCCACAGGTCTCTGAATGTGCTGGATCACCCCAAGACAATCGAGACCGAGCCGAGTCGGGCGATCAGCGACCTGGCCACACAACGCAGCAGCAACGCGCTCCGCAGCAGCTGGGCTCTGGGGGAGGGTGCCTGGAACAACGCCTCGTAGCACAGCCTCCATGTCTGCCGTACTCGGCGAGAGCAGAGCAATCGACCAGGCCGCGCGTCGGAGCGGCCTAAGCATCTGCTTGGTGGCCGAGCCGTCGGCCGCGAGCTCAAGCGGCTGTCCTGGCGGAACGAGGGCAGCCAATTCCTCGGGCTGACGGTCGAGCTCGTTACCCTGCCCATCAAAAACCTCACAGGACGAGCTGAGGGAGGGAGGAACGAGCTGGGAGTCATCATATACAAAGATGCCTCGAGTGTGCAGAAAATCATCCGTCTGAAGGGCAACCTGCAACGACTCATTGGGGATATCTTCACAGGCAATCTCACGGGCAGCCAGCACATCTGGCCTGGTATACGTGTAGATACGATGATGCGGGGTATCTACCTGCCCACACTCACAACGACCACAACTAAGATACCCCGCATCTTGGGCCCTCTTCTCAGTCCAATTGGCATCACACGCTGCACACTTTAACAGAAACTGCTGCTGCCGAGTGAAACTTTTTACACGAGGAACCATCTTGTCCCTGACCAGGTCCAGAGTGGCCCGAAAACCAGGAGGAAAACCCAGTTCTTGGCCCAAGGCCAGCTCAGCCTGCCTCTGGAGGCCTGATTCAAGCAACTCCTGCAGCATTCGAGGTGACACTAAACTGATATCGATGGGATTCTGGTGATCAATCCAAGCACAAGCCTCGGGAGCCGACCAACCTGCCCTCTTGAGGCACAAGGCAACTCTACTGAGCGGGCCTCGACTATTCTTCCAGTCAACGACGCTGCTCGCATTAGCCTGTTGCCACAAGGAAACGAGGGCAGGAAAACTTAAAAGGGCTCTCTCGGGCGCTACCTTGGAGATCCAAACCATCCTACTCCATTGCAAGACGGGGCCCAAAGCAGCACGGACGTCCCACTCTCCAAAGAGGACCAGTTTAGCACTAGCTGAAGTGCCACCGTGCATGGGCGCCTGTCGCCTCGACTGGGTTCTGCGTATTGACGCCAATTCAGCATCCGAGAACCCCGAGACCTCAGAGCCGTACGACGACGCAGGAGCCAGGCCAGTACGCAGGACCCCTTGGAGGACTTGTTTTGGTTTGCGCTTTATAAACTTGCGAAACTTACTGATCTTTTTGGCACGCTTTTGCATAGCCTTCAACCTACTCCTGAGTTTGGGTCTTGTGCCATTCGCAGCACGTCGCAAGCCTGCAGTCGAATCGACTCCAAGATATGTGACTGCCTTCTTGACTACCTTGCATTGCATCTGGAGACTTGCCGCTACATCTTTAGCCAAGTCCTCCGATGACGCAACAACAGCAATCTTATCATTCAGAGTGGCACCAATATTACGACTGGCAATCTGGAAATCTTTTCCCGCCGCCACCGCTAGATCCAGGGCTCGCTGCCTGTCTGCAGCCGAGATCTGAATGCTTGAATCATCAATGTACGGCATGAAACTTACGAGTGATGGCTGACGTGAAACAAACCAGTCAAATTCACGAACTGCGTGTATTTTTATGCACAAGTCATTGAAGCAATCACCTGCTGGAAGACCGAGCTGTGCATGCATGCAATCAAGCGAGTGATGCTGGCGAAGCCTCAATATTCTTGGGGCCTGCCAAACATTAAAAACTAACTTTAGCACAGGAGACGGCACTCGGAACGCTATGCGTTCATCACGCAACTGAATGAGATCAATCCTCTCATTATATTTACTGTAGTCGGCAACGACTAGAACCGAAAAACGATGGTTGACAACATCGGCTTCGCTCCTGGCCGCTAACACCCATGCACAATCCACAGCACTCCTCCCCCGAGTAGCCCCCCAGTACCCACGGTCCAAAGAATCCAACACATCCTTGAGCATGGGGCGGCGGAGCCTTTGCCAAATGCGGTACATGTCAGAGTAAAGTACGATTAGCCTATAACCGCTTGTCGGTTTCGGCAGCATTGGCATTAAAACCCAGAGCAATTGTCGGGGCAGGAGACCTATCGCTTCACAGCATTGCCAAAGTTTAGCAAGAACCATGAGGCCGCTATCATCTAGCAGCTGAAAATGACGAGGGTGCAGTTGATCGAGAGATCTTGCTGTGCCCTCAGGAAATGACCGAATCACTTTACGTATGTCCTCAACACTCGCGACTGGAAAAGACTGTCTATCAGGTATCCATGCCTGAGGGGGAATCGCTCCAGCTTTCCAGAGCGCCTGATACACACGAGCTTCATGCTGCACAACGCTATGGGGGTCAGCCGTAGGGCCTAAAGGATCATGGACGACAGTGGGGGGACACGCACTCCGAACCTTGGTGATCCTATGTAGGCCCCTGGCTCCCCCTAATGACGCAGTCTCACACCAATCATTCCAATCGGCATCAGCTTCACGATTAGCAGCTTTCTGGGCAGCTTCAACATCTCCCGTAATCTGCTCGAGAAACACTAGAACGGCATCCGTATCAAGATGCCCATCATCAAACAACTCACGTGCATGCTTACAGGAGTTATCTAGCCTAGCACTGAGACCAAATCCTGGATAGTCGTCAGCAGCAAAGGTGGCAACCTCATTAGCATACAGGACCTGCTGCTCGACATCCTCGTCTAGGGACGACATCTGGAGAAGGGTCTGCACAGCATTGCGCAACCAAGACCACCCCTCAGCAAGCAGAACCTTCTCCGAGATGTTGGGGGCGGGGTAGTCAACGCTTACCCACCTCGGAGCTATATCTCTACCGAAACCTGCAAAATTCGTAGCATCTGTGCCCGTGCACTCAGCTACGTACCTGGCAGTTCTTTTGGCAAAATGGCCCCAGGCAGCACTTAAAACTCCGAAAGCAACCCCAGGATCAGCCTGCTCATCATGAGCCAACTCCGAACAACGATCGACGAGACCCTCGACGAACGACCAACTAGGGGGAGCAGGCTGAGGTCCAATGGGGGCCGTGACTGGAAGCTTGGGTGCGGCGGTGTATACCAAATGCTGGATACCATGCCCGTTACTCGCAAGCTCCAAAATTACTGGTCGATGTGGACGAACCGTCCACTTCTTGTCAACGCTTACTGCCTTAAACGCTCGCATGCACGGATCATTGAGCCCGAAAAAATCGATGACAGAAGAACCCGCCCCTCCTCTACACGTGTAGTGTGATGGGGAGACGAGGGTAGCACTAGCAAGAGCACTGAAGCCACAAGCTTCAACAGCACTAGGTGTCATGTTCCAATCCCCCCCGACTAAGCAAGGCCCCTCCACCCCGCTGAAACGCTTGCCAACTGCAGCAAAATACTTGGCGTTCAGAGTGGTCGCGCCGATGCTCGGCACGAGGTAGAGGTTGATGGCATGCAACGGCGGCCATCCTGGCAGGTCCAGTACCACATGTAGCACTCGATGCTGAACCACCTGTTCACAAAGGCCAGGGGGAACACGAACTCCACATTGACTACGAACAAAGATTGCGACTCCAGCTGTCGGCAGTACTCCAGCAGAGGGAAGTGCAGGCAGTGCCAACATCTGCCATCCTCGTCCACTGATCCACGTCTGCAGCGACTCGAGCTCGCTCTCCAGGTAGCCCGTCTCCTGGACCATGACTACCATGGCACACGAACGCTGAAGTCGCTTTTTGAGAGTCCTTTTACCACCATTAGCATTGAATGACTCCAACATGTGCGACGGCGCCGTCAGCAGTGAAGGGGCTGTGGGAACCTCAATCTTCGGTCGCAATCCAGTCACTCGCGGCACCACCTTGCCCGGCCTCCTGCGACGGTCCTTGCAATTCTGGGTCAAAATTGCCCAAGGGTCTGCAGGGGCCAGGGCCGCTGCCGAAGCAGCATGCGGGCTAGGAGCCGCACTTTTGCCTCTTGACCTGCATCTCGCTAATCTTAGCCTGGAAGTCTTCGAAGCTTCCTGCACTCCAGAGCTCCTGCAAACTGTTGGCGTCGAGCTCGGAGAAATTGCGCTTGTCGGTGGCGGTGTCACCAGTGGGAGCTGCAGGCATCTCGCTGTCAGGGGGTCCCGCAGCAGCAGCACCTCCAGGAGCACTTGCAGCTGAAGCCCCAACACTGCCATCAACAGAGCCAACCACACGAATATTCTTCTGGATCTCCACCCACGCATCACTCTTGAAGAAGGCCTCGACACCTTCGTACTTGGTGTACATCTGGTCGAGGTTGTCGATCTCGATTTTGATGCCTGCTGACGGTTCCTTCGCCTCACCAGACTCAGCAGCCAGCAGAGCAGATGTACGAGCAACTTCGTTAACCAACTCTGCCACTTCAACACGCTTGGTCTCGAGCTTCGTCTTACGCTCCTTAATCGATTGACGCAACTCTTCAAACTGCTTTTCTTTCTCTTCCAACTCTTTTGCTTGTCGGGCCACCGCTTGTCGTGCACGCTGCAACTCATTGGTGGCCCTCCTGTGCGCCGTGGTTGGATTCCGTAGCTCTTTGATATTACCACGTAGTGCTTCCAACTTTGTCTTGATACTGGAACGCAGCTCATCAAATTCATCACCTGATGGGACCTTTTTGAGCGACTCCTCCAACTCATTAGCCTGCACAACCAAACGACCTCTCTTCGCATCATCGGAACCAGGGTCGGCCTGTTGAGCAGCTTCAGCGGCTTCTCGATCTCGAGTGACCTGATCTTTGTACCAAGGAGCTCGCTTTGATTTACCTTCAGACTTGTCAGACTTATCAGGTAACTCTCCACGTCCAAGCGCTTTGACCAACTCATCCAACTGCGCCTGTACACGAAGTAGTCCACCCGATTCATCTCTGCCTTTACCTTTTCCTTTTCCACGCCCACCTCCACCTCCAGACTCGGACTTGGCGGCGAGCTGCTTCTTGTGCGCCTCTTGGGCGCGACTGCGGATATGGGCGGGCGCCGCGTTGCCGCATCTGCATCGAATACGGCTGGCCCAGTTGTGAGCGGCTCCGCACCGCCCACAAGCCCATTCAGGACGACGAGGACCCAGTAGTACATCATCGTCATTGGCCATGGAGCGCTCCCGCGGGAGCAGAAGGGGGGCTGCCAGCAGCGGACTGCCTGCTGGCGGGGCCACGAGAAGACGGAAGAAGAGGCGTCGGCAAATTTGGAACGCGTTTGGCGTGAGGCCGAGGGGCGAGGCACCTACGAGTGGCCGTGGGCCTATCCAACCACCGTGCCTGAATGATGTGCCTCAAGCCGTTCGGATGGCTGATAGAGTTTCGAGGGAGGCTCCTCGAAGACGTTTTGGAAGGAGTTGGTTAGCTTCTGGGGGCCCCAGGGGGCTTTGTGAGAGCGTTGTAAGGCTCTTGTGGGCTCTCTTGGAGCCTCCTGGGGCCTCTTGGAAGCTTCCGGGAGCTTCCTCGGGGCGTTTGGGGGCCGAAGGTTCGAAATGTCTGGTCTGGTTGGTTGCTCCTGTGGGCCCCTCTTGGCGCAGTCGAGAGGCCGTCTTGGCCAATCTCGGGGCTCCTTGAACCGTCTTGAGGCTCCCTGGGGCTGTCTTGGAGCCTTCTTGGGGGCCTCTTCGGCTGTCTTGTGGCGATCTTGGGAACCTCGGAGGCCGTTTTTGGACGTTGGAAGACTGAGGAGGCGGATTGGGGAAAATGTACGTCCGCGCACATTTCGTGCGGGGATCCCCAGGGGCCGCCCCGCGCGCGCGAAGGAGAGATATGCTAAAGCTGTTACCGTAGATCTTAGCACGCCTCTGGCCCGTTGGGCGGGCGAATTTCACAGGCGGGAGAGATTGGAGCTCGGGCCACTCACCCCCCCTCTATCCTCCGTCGTCCTCCAACGTTCCTGCTTGAGACACTTGGGTGAGATAGCGGTTCCCTGGCCGCTTTCACCCTGCCCCCGTGGCTCCGGCCAGCTTGCCCACTGCATTGCCCCTGCGCCGTCATGCGGCACTCGTGCGAGCTGGGATGCCCATCCCTGTCGTTGAACTAGCGTCGGCATCCGAGTGTCCGCTTTTTTTGGCCTGCTTGAACGGCATCGTGTCGTTCAAGCAGCCGTTGCAGGCGCAGCGGCCCCAAACTCAACAAGGCACGAGGCCACTGGAGTTCGGGCCGCTCGCCTTCTTTATTACTCCCCTTCGCTTCCCCTCCTTCCGCACTCAAGTCCTCCTCCTCCTCCTCCTCTTCATCCTCCTCTTCCCTTTTCTTTGGTAATTCGGTTTTAGGTTGGCTTCTCGGACCTCCTCAGGTAGCCCAGTCCCCACACGGGCTGTTCTTACCTCTCCTCCACCTCATGTGCCCCTCCGGAGAACGAGGGCAGCCTTTTTTTTGGCCTCAACGGCTCACCACACAAGTGACCACACCTACCATTAGTGGGCGAATGGCAGGAAGAACGAGGGCAGCCGAACGAGCTGGGAGGGTCCGACGCCTGGGCGGGCCCTTTTCCGCTCTGCCCGCGGGGGTCCTGCTGGTGCCGTGGAGCCGAGGACACCCGTGGCCCACGGCACCAGAGAGCCGTCGGAGCCAGACGCTCCCGCCGAGCCCTCAGGGGCTCACGCACCCATCCTCCTTCCCCTCTCCCAACTGATGAGGTGCTCGGAGGAGGAGGAGGAGGAGGAGACAGGCGTGGCGCTGGCAAGGCAGCACGTGGGAACGCTCTGTTTTCGGCTACGCGTAAGAGTAACCTTTCGCTGGAGTGACCTTTGGTGCGGGCTCACAGGCCCCCCCGCGGCCTCCGAACGCCGCGCACCAAAGGCCACTCCTGCCTGGGGTCACTCTTGCATGCGTTCGAGTTTTCTCTGGCGGATTGCACCATCTGTTGCGAAGTGGCTGTGAACGGCACACGGCGTCCTGACGTCGAAGCCGCGGATCATATTTGAATTGACAGCGCTTGTAGCGCATCAGACGTAGGAGCAGGCGAAGGGGGAGGACAAGGAGGAGTCCACAAGGAGAAGGATGACAATTTCTGCTTCCGCCCTGGATCCTGCTCCCCGGAGGTCCCCGGAGGTCCCCCGCTGGAAGCAGACTCGCGGGAGTTGCAGACGTCGTTCGTGTACCGTCTTCCTGGGGACGAGGAGCCGTTGCTGCGGGTGGTCGTGGAGGCCAACAGCCGCTGACTGCTCCTCTTTGCCCCCCGTCGTCCTGGACTCGCTGACGCTCGCTTTCCCACGCGCTTGCCCACGTGGCGACCCTGTATCTAGAAGGCTCTGCGGCGTGACACCGGCCGGCCCTTGATGCGGGTGGCGCAGACCACATTCGAGCGCCTTGTGTTAGGTGTTCGATCATGGGCCCCTTGTTGAACGCAGCCACCCAGCTGTCGCGCCGAAGAACGCCAGAAGCCGCCAGAAGACCGCCGACGACCGCATAAGACCGTCAGAAAACCGTCAGAAGACTGCATAAGGCCGTCAGAAAACTCAGACGTCGCGTAAAAGTGACCTTTCGCCTGGGTGACCTTTGGTGCGGGCACATTGGGATCCCCAGAGGATTGAACGCGATGCAACAGCAGCATCTTGCGCGCTCTGGTGTGGCCTCCCCGCAGACCTCGAACGTCGCGCACCAGAGGTCACTCTTGCGTACGGCTTCTCTTGCGTGTATCGGGCCGGACGAAAGGGGGGCATTGGGAAAGGGGGGGTTACGAAATTTGCTGCATGCAGCTGGTTTCGGCCTCACCGAGGGGCCCATTCCTCGATACATAGTCGTCTCCGGCGCCGGGAGGCGCCGGGAACATCAGCTACGTGAGCTGATTCTCAAACCCACCCTTTGCTATCCCCCCCTTTCGCCCGACCCGAGTGTAGCCGAAGACCGCCGAAGGCCTCCCAAGGCCCACGTGCGGCAAGGGGCCCATGGTCGAACACGCCGCTTCTTGCGGTAGGATGCGGGCGGCCAGTGCCGGGCGGACCAGAAGAGGGCTCGCTCTCGGCGCACCTCGCATCCAGTGGAAGCTTTTTGGGAGGAGGAGGAGGAGGCGGAGGAGGAGGAGGAGGAAGAGGCGGAGGAGGAGGAAGAGGCGGAGGAGGAGGAGGAGGCGGAGGAGGAGGCGGAGGAGGAGGAGGCAGCAAAGAAGTTCGGCAGCGGACTGGAGGCCTCGCCTCGAGGCCAGCGGCCTTAGCCTTCCCCAGAGCTGGCCGCCTGGGGCGCACCCAGGGCGGCCTCGTCTCGTGGCGTCGCGGCCTGGGCCGTGGATGCCACCTTCGGCAGGGCTCGTTTCGATTTCTCCAGTTCGATTCGATTCGAGTTCGATGGCTTCCGATTCCGATTCGTTTCGATTCGATTTCGGATTCCCATTGGGGCTCCGATTTCTCAATAGAGGCCTACTAGCCTGCCGATGTCCGCCGATTTGACTTTTCCCGACTCGGCTGCCGATTTCCGCTGATCCGATCCATGCCGATCGCCGATCCGACTTGTCGATTCGATGCTGGGCTCTCCTGCCGTCTGGGGAGGAAGAAGGATTTTTGGATTTCTGCACTGGTGGTTCCAAGAGCTCATACAGTCAACACGTATAATCAGGACGCGCGCTGAGGATGCGAGGGCCTCGAAAGACAATGTCGACACTCTGCGAGCGGGGCGTGGCCAGCAAAGGCGGCCAAGGATGGGCCGAAGGGGAAGGATGCAAGGATAAGTTTGGAGAGTCGCTCATCCTTACTTTGCGGGTTGACCGTATCATAAGGGATTTGGTCACATATTCGCTGCGCGCAGAATGGGGTGGCCCCAGGGGGGCGGGTTTCTAAGAAGGCCAGGGGGGTCAAGAAGGCGGGGGACTTCTTCGAAGCCCTGCAGGCTTCTAAGCGAAATCTTTCAAAACTTCCAAGCCCTTAAAAGGCCCACGCTGGCCAATCAGGAGCGACAAAGGGACGTACACGTGTGTGCACGAATTCACGCTGGTTTCGAGAGCACACATTGCGCGAACATTCGTATCACGTGGCCAGTCTCGCGGATTGGGGGGCCGTGTTCATGTACATGGTTGGGCGCGTACGTGCTGTGTGGGCTCCCTTTCTAAGAAGCCCCCCGTCTTAGAAGGCCGCCCCCTCGCTCCGCTGCAGACATCAGTTGTAGTCTAGGCTCCACTGCAGACAGCAGATCAGGGTACTCAAATTTGAATACCCAGTGGGCCTTGCTTTGCTGTGGGGGGAGGAAAAAGAAGGCCGCCGCCCCCGCGCCACCCCCTCGGCGCGCGCCGGCAGGCACGAGCCCCCCCCCCCCCCTCCCCCTCGCAGACTATCCCTGCGCCGCACTGCGCCCCGCGTGTCGCCGCGGGCGCCCCCTCCCCGTCCCCGGGAGGAGGCGGAGCAGCAGCAGAAGCACCAGGAGGGCGGGGCAGAGGCGGGAGAGGAAGACGCAAGTCGGGCCGGTCCCTCTACAGGAGAAATCTTCAAAGAGAGTCAAAAAATAGCCAGGGGCCGACTTTTTTGCGTATGTTTGAATCTGTGTTTTGATGTTTTGTTTTTTTGCCCTTCGGCCAAGATCCGCCTGTAGGGGGACATGCCCGACCTGCAGGAAGACCTGGGGCAACGAGAGGTGGCGACGGGCTCACGGGGAAAGCGCAACGACCCCCAAACTCGCCCAGTCATCGCCGATCGGGGCCCGGTAGCCCCTCCCGCCCAGGAGCGCGTGCGGTCTCGCTGTCGAGAGCCCATCGCAGAGCTACCGGCGACGCATCGCCGACTCCAGGCGGACGCTTCCGCCCCCGAGCCCGCCCGCCCCTGTCGCTCCCCCCTTTGCGGAGGAGCAGGCAGCGGAGGCGGCCCACCCCCCCTTTCGGAACGTGCCGCGTGCCTTGGCCTCGCCGTTGAGTGCTCTTCTGCAGCCAGCATGGACGAGCTGGGCCACGAGAGTTGTCATCCAGACGTAAGGTCATGATAACTTGGTCTGTCAGAAGCACAGATGCCTGGACTGGCACTCCGACTGGCCCCGTTTCCGTGCGCTACCTCTGCGGCGCTGGCGATGTCCGTACATTCACCAGATCGCCCAACCTCTCCGGCTCACGATGCCGATAGCGGCCGCTAGCCCCAACGAGCTCCCGATGAGCATTACCGCCTGGCGGTGCCGACGATGTGGGTATTGCGGTAGCCCCAAACCGCTCAAGCTACCCCGCTGCCTTGTGTTGCCTCTGCGGTGCTGAGGATGCCGGTAGTTGCCGTCAGTTCTGATTAGCCTTTGCCCGCTCCATTTCCCTGCTGCGTTGGCGTGCTGGTAGTTGCCAGCAGACCCGAATGTCGACCCCACGCGTAAAGTGTGTTTCTCTTGATCAAGTCGGTGCAGCAGACTGTGATGCACATCGCTCTAGGCGACTCTCGGGCCTACATTCTTTGTGGTTGGGGCGCACGCGCGCGTTGATGCTATCCATATCATGCGCTCGATGCTTGCCTGCATTGCAGACCTGGAGAGCCACCCACAGGCGCGCCTACGGCAAATCACCGCCGCCCCCTGCCTTTTGGAATCGCCCTTGTGGCAAGAGCTCCGCCAAGCTATCGGACCATGTGTCCCCCCAGCCGTTATAGAAACCCTTCGGGGAACATTTGGGGGAGGATGGAGGGGAAGGTCAAGGGGAGGAGGATGAGGAGGAGGACGAGGAGGAGGAGGGGCCATTTTTTAAGCCTCTGGGGGCACTCTTGGGACCTCCTGGGAGCTGCCTGGGAGCCTCTTGGAGGCATCTTGGGGGCCTCCCTGGGCCTCTCGGCGGCCTCTAGGGGCTTCTCGGGGGCCTCTTTGGCCGCCTTATGCAGTCTCAGAGCATTCCTGGCCCGTCTGACGCCGTCAGAGGCCGCATTGGGGGCCTCTCTGGGCCGACTTGGGGCCCTCTCGGGGTGCTCCAGGGCCGTCTTGGAGGCCATCTTGGGCGTCTTGGAGGCCTCTTGGGCCGTCTTGGGGCCCTCTTGGGGCTGTCTTGGGGGCCTCTTGGGCCGTTCTGGGCGTCTCTTGGGCCGTCTTGGAGCCCTTTTGGAGGCCTCTTGGACCGTTTTGGAGCGGTCTTGGTGGCCTCTTGGTCCGTCGTAGGGGGTCGGGAAGCGGAACGAGCGAGAATGTCTCAATCGCTCAAAACCGAAGGAACAAAAATGAATTCTGCTTCTCGGGGCTCTCTTGGGAAGCCTCTTGGAGGCCTCTTGGGTCGTCTTGCAGGCTTCTTGGGCCATCTTGCGGCCATCCTGGGCGTCCTGGAGCGATCGTTCGGCGACTCGGTTCCCTCTTCGACCGTCCTGGGAGCGTCTTGGGGTTCTCTGGATCAGTCTTGGAGCCCTTTCTGGCCCGAAAGAGTCACGCGCCACGCTGCGACGGGCAGCGGGAAGCCCCGAGAGATTTGGCAATGTGGGCTCCGGGCCCTCAAGAGACTCGGGTGAGGACAGAGGCTCAGGGGACTGGGCAAGGGGCCTGAGGACACGCCCACTCCGTGCCCAGAGGCACCGTGGCGGATAATATGGCCTTTTAGCCAGCAGAAGCACACTCGCCGCTCCCTCCATGCGTGCCCACACAGCATTCGCTGCAGGTTTGTCCCTATGCTTAACCTTGGGTGGAAAATCATTACACTCTGATAGTCTGCCCTGGGGATGTTCATCCTTTGCGGTTCTCAGCTGACATTCGGACCCGCTCGAGCCCCTTAGCGCGTCCCAGGATTAATCCGCACGCGACTCCCGACGATGCCAGCCTCTGTCACTGGCCCCGGCTAGCCGTTCTCTCTGTCTCTGCGGAGCCACCGATGACTATGTGCCCTGGCGCCTGTGTGCCCGTGTCCGTGTGCATGCACGTTTGTGCGCTCTGTGTGCTCTTGCGCAAGGCTCGCCGTGAGTCTGGCTGGTGGTGCCATGCACGTCTCCGCGTGCCGATGCGCTTGGGCGCAGGCGCCCGAAAGCATCATGATCATGGCCCGACCCCAGTGAAGCGGAATGCTTCCTGGTGGAGGCAGCATCGCACCGCACAGCATGATTCAACATCGCGCAGCATAGGACGGCATGGAATAGCGCAACGCAACATGCCAGCGCATGCCGTATGTCGTGGCACACGTAATGCTGCACACCTCTTCACAGCACAGCTCCACATCACGACAGTGCACGGCACAGCGCACCACTGCACAAAGGACACTTCGTGCAACCCTGATTGAGAAGGCCATACGGCCGGTGCCGCCGACCCTGAAGACGGGACCTCCCCCAGGACCCCCTCTGGCGACCCCCCCAAGGACCCGCCGGAACCCCAGAGGGGGTGTTCTGACCCAGGACCCCCCCCCAACGCCCTCCCACCCCCCACTCCCCCCTTACCCTCGGCAGGGCAGAGACAAAGGGAAGGGGCTTCGCTTTAACTTGGCCACCACATTCCTTTCCCTTGTTCTTTACCGACGACGACGACGGCCACGGCGACGACGACGACGACGGCGACGACGACGACAACGACGACGACGACGACGACGACGACGACACCGTCTTCCACACGCTGAAGGGTCGGCGGATATTGGGTATTCTTGGACATGTTCCTGGCCGTAACATCTTGGCGCCCCTGGAGCCCTCTGGGCCTCACGAGGGGTGCTCTGGAGGCCATCCGGTCCTCCCCAGGAACCTTTTGGGCCACCTCGGGCCGGGGACACTTTCGGCAGCCTCCGACAGTTCGGGAAAATCCGCAGGTCTTGCCCGTGGCCCTCCACCGAGTGCTCCTGCGCGGGCTGAGATCCATCTCCTCCCTTCTCTTCCTTCTCCTCCTCCTCCGCCTCCTCCTCCTCCTCTTCCTCCTCCTCTTCCTCCACATCCCCCCTCCTCCTCCCTCCCTCCTTCCTTCCTCCCTGCCGACAACGCTCGCGAGGGCGTGCCGACGGCCATCGGCGACGAGGGCGGCAGCCAGACGGCCTCGACCTTTGCGTGCCGGGGCCTGCGGCCCTTTCGTCCCACACGGCTCGGCAGCGGCGCCAGCGGCGGCGGCCTTCGGCCCTCCCAGCCCCCTGTCTATCCTTTTTGTGTGGTTTTCTCTTCAACTCCCTGTCTCCCGCTCCGTGTCTCCCGCCGTCCTCCTCCTCTTCCGTAGCCATTTTGGCTCAAGATGGTTCGCCATCGCGAGCGCAGCGTGTATACCGCTAGTCCACGGCCAGTTCTAACAATTTCGCAGCCACACCCAGGGACGAGCTGCCGTCCATTCCTGCCCACTGTTCTGGCGCTGCAGGCCGCCATCCACATTGCTTTGAGCCTCGTGCCGAGCTCCCATATCGCCTCGAGCGTCGCGCCGAGCATCCAGATCGCCACGTCGAGCATTGTGCCGAGCATCCAAATCGCCTCATCAAGCGCTGCTCTGAGCCAGTCAGCGAGAGTCATTCAAGTACGCACTGGTTTCGAAGCGCTGGCCAGTGGCGAAGTGCTGAACAGCGCCCTGATACCTGTTGCGTGTACTACAACATCATGCCTGATGCATCCTCAGACAGGGATGACATCTCCAACGGTCCCACGTCCCGCAGCCGACGAGACGACCGCCACCAGCGCCGCGAAGATCCTCGCCGAGACGACCGACGCCATGATGACCGCCAGCACCGACGTGAAGAACCTCGCAGAGATGGCCGCCGCGCTGCCCGCGAACACCTCGAACACCGTGGCCACACAGGCTTCAGCAGTCGAGGCCACGCAGGTGCTCCTCAACCGCAACCCCGAGCTGCAGGACGGAACACCTCTCGTCCACCACCGACACCTACCCGCAAACCTGCCAGATCAGGAGGAAGTGCTGCGCCCGGAGGCCCCCGCCGTGGCCATGGAAGAGGACGTTGAGCCACCACCTGGTCCTGCTGTCCATGAGCCAACTTTCGACGTGTCGAGCAACCGCTGGGCCCCGCAGCCGCCGAACAACTCGCTCGTGACATCGAACTGGCTCCTACCTTCGCATCTCAGCCTGCTGCGGCCCCAGCCACCCCAGTCACTGGACACACTACCCCTGGATCTGAACATGGACCACATCCTACACAGTCAGAACGTCATGGTTCGCTCCTTGGGACACCTGAAGATCTGAACGTCGCTCTCCGTGAACTCATGCAATGTCAAGTTGCGACTGCCGCCACTCGCTTTCAAGCACAAGCCAACCAGCTTCTCGCCGAATCGAGCGAAAGTTCCCGCCATCTCGTTCAACAGCAAGCTACAGCCACCGAGTGCCGAGTTGATGTACTACGTGACGAAGTCGCCCGCACTCGCCGAGAACAACACCGCCAAGCTACATAACACCAGCGAGTGCGGCAAGATATCGATCACATGCGCGACACCCTGGCCCTCGCCGGAGCCCGCGCGCCGATCGCGGACCTCGACCGCCTCGCTGGGTGGGGCCGCCAACCTGACCCAACGCTCTTCACCTCTTCACCGTTGGCTGCCAGCTTCCCATCGCGCCGGACGTTCTGCCCAACGACCCCCAGGAATGGATTGCACATGCCAACCCGCAGTCGCATCGCGTGGAACTGCTCGGAGATGGCGAACCCGCTCGACGCCCCGTACTTCAGGTCAAAAGAGACAGCGTTGTCGCAGTGCCTCGAGCCATGCCCCCCCGCGCGCCATGCGAAATGCAGCTGGTCAATGGGAGCGTTTTACCTTTACCAACACCACTGCCCAGCCGGTTGACATCTAGACAACCCCTGACAAGTCCCCCAAGCAGATCAGAACCGAAGTCCAGACCAAGCAGCTCCTCCAGCTCATGCAGCATCGCTATCCTCACCATCGGTGGAGAGCCTTCCGCACCAAGGGGGGGATCCACTGCAACTCCACGCCCGTCGCCAAGATCACCACCCGAGGTCAGGCCGACCCTTCCATCCCCCAGTGGAACGAGCAAGCCTTCGACCACCCGCAGTGCCAGTCCATCGACCGCGGCAGTGTCCTTACTTTATTCCAAGCGCTTTTTGCTGACACGGAGGCAGCCACGCGGCGTTCCGAACCGCCGCTGGGCCCCTTGGCGGCATGATGCCGCCACGGAGCCGACTGCCATCGCCACGTGGAACGCGCGGCCCCTTATGCGCTACAAGGGCAGACGCCGCCGTCGCAGACGAGCCGCCCTCGCCAAGTGCATGAAGCGCAGGTGCGCGATCACGCTCCAGGAGGCCCACGGCACCGAAGCACTGCTGCGCACATGGGTCGACGCGCCGCCGTGCCCCTACAATGCTTTTTTCTCGGCGTTCCCCAGCATCGACGGCGACGACTCCACGGGTGGCGCTGCCACGCTCGCACCGTGGCTCTCGCCGACGGAGCTGGAACAGCTTCAGCCGCATCAGCTCCCACTCTTAGACCGCGTCGAACTCGTTCCTGGTCGCGCCCAGCAGCTCGCATTCACGCGCGCTGTCACGCGCGCCACCGTGGTCATCATGAATGTCCACAACCACGATATCACTGTCGATGAACGCCGCAAGATCCAGCAGGCCTGGGAGCTGAACCGCGCGCGGGCGGAGGCGAACTACCACATGCGCACATTCATCGCGATCGGGGATTTCAATGTAGTCAGCCGCCCCCCACAGAGCTTATTCCAGCCACAGCCGCAGGGCGCGCGCCTCGGCCTCGACAACAGCACGCGCTAGCAGCAGCCGTTCTGGAGGGCCCTCTTTGATTCAATGCTTGAGGTCGAAGCCGGCCCCCCGACGCGCCTCAACCGCTCGGGCTACACCGTCTCCACCATCGACCGCATCCTCATCAGCCCCCCCCCACGGGCGAACTCGCCATCAACGCGGAAGTCGCATGCGTCGCTACGTTGCTTTCGGACGACCGCCTCAGCGACCGCGCGACCATCGCTTTCTCTATTGGGATCAAGCCGCGCACGCCGCTGATCGAGCAGGCCATCCACCCGTCGATCTCCCGCGGCCCGAACTACGCCGTCTACTTCCAGCAGCTGCTCGACGCCGCGAAGACCGACCGCGTCCCCATCGATAGCCGCTGGCGCACGCACAAGAGGCTCATGACTGAAGCTGCCCAGCTGGTTCGTGACAACTGGGTTCGAAAGACCACTTGCGACGTCAACGAGTTGGGCTACCTCGCCGGGGGCGTCTTCACCCTTCGCTCCATCTCCAGGGCCGCTCGGCGCCAAGATCTTCAACTCACTCGCTGCGTCGCCACCGCCGCCGCTTTGAGCGCCAGGTACCTTTCGATTGCCAATGGCACTGTCGCGCTCCGCGACCCCATGGACTTCGCCAACCAGGCCGCGCAGCTGCACCGCGACCTCGAGGCCAGGCAACTCTTCCCTTGCGCAGCAGGCAGTTCAGCGCCCCCAGGGGCAAGAAGGAGCGTTGCCTCAAGAGAAACTACGTTCGATCATGCGGCCCCCCCAGCGTCGGGCCCTTCTTTGGGCCCCGCGAAAACGCCGTCTCGCCATCCAGGGAGTCAAAATCACAGGCCCTGATGGGCCTCAGACTGCCGGAGAGAATCCATCGCTGCTGCCCTGCGCGCGCACCGGCAACCCGTCTTCGAGGCGAAGCGCGCCGACGTTGCCAGGGTTGCCGGCTACATCCACGCGCGCGTGCCAAAGGGCGACCTTCTCGACGCTTGGGCGCCTGCCAAGCAGATCAAAGCCTTCCTGCGCAGAACATCCCCCTCGGCTCCGGCCCAGACTCCCTGCCGTACTCCGCCTGGTTCGCGCGCGAATCCTCGCTCGACGCGCTCGAGGACCTCTCCTTCTTCCTCTGCTCGGGCCAGCACTGGGTCCGCGATCTGAACGACTCCGACTTCGCCTTCCTGCCGACGGGCGATAACGCACAGGGCGAGCTCACTATTGACAGGGCGCCCGAGGACACGCGCCCGCTCTCGCTGAAAAACACTGACATCAAAGCCATCGCAGGAACCGCTACTTTCACGATCGAGGGCGCCGTGGCAGAGCGCGCCCACATCGCCCAGCAGGGCTTCGTTCGTGGACGCAAGTTCACTTAGCACATCGCCTGCTTCGACGCCGAGATGCGCCGTGCTGGATGGCTACCAGACGATGCCGACTCCTTGCCAGTCTTCGTCAGCCTCGGCATATCGGTGGCCTTGACGTCCTTGGGGCGGGACTGGCTCTTCATCGCGCTGGAGCACTCTGGCCTCCCGCAGGGCTTCCTCGAACTCTTCCATGCCATGTACTTCGCGCCCTCCAGCTACATCAAGATCGACGGCGCGCGCCGCGACGCGTTCGCGATCGGCTCTGGAGTGGCGCAGGGCTGCCCTGCATCAGGATCTGCATGGACGATAGCCATGGGCCCAATCATCCGCCACCTCGCTTCGTTTGTGAATCACCCGAACGGCACGCCGAACCTGGGCGCTGGCTACCTGGGCGCATGCGCTGACGACTTTGGCCTGCAAACGAACTCGTTGGACACGCTGCGCCAAGTGACCGCCTCGCTGGCCGCTGCGGAGGAGCTTGCGCCTCTCTCTTTGAAGCCGCGCAAATGCCTTGTCGCGCCTCTCTGGTCTGCCGCGCCCCCAGCCACCATCGCCATCGCGAAAGCGCTCCTGGCCGAGCTCGGACCTCCATGGGGCGGCTTCACGGTGGCGGGGCGAGCCATGTACTTGGGCGCTTTTTTCGGACCCGAGGCCTCGCCGGCCTGCCAATGGCTCGCCCCGGGGCAAAATTGGTGGCAACGGGGTAATTTGCGCCAGCTTGTGCAGAGTGGCAGCGACGCAACCGTTCGCTTGCACAACGCATCAGTGCTTACTGCACTGAACTACGTTTCGCAGTTCTTCTCCCCCGACGTCTCCAATGCACGCCGCGAACTGTATATCTTCCACAAGATGTGCTGAGCATGCCGCCGAACTCTTTTCGCAAAGTTGACCTGACCGCCATGGCGGGTTGGAGCCCGCCACCAGTCATTCAATCCGCTCCTGTCCTAGCTGTTGCATCTGCTGCACGTTCTGCAGCGGCGACGCCCTCAGTCGCATGGGGGCCTTTTCGCCGATCGCCTCGCTGACCTCTCGTGGGAAGAGACGGCTTTACAGGGTGCACCTCGCTGGCAGGCCCGTGCAGGGTCGCCGCTCTTTTGGTCATCACAAACATTGATTGTACAGTACCACCGCTCGCTGACTCGCAACGAATCTCAGCTGTTATTCTCTAGCCAGTCTGTCGCCGCTGCCGCTCGCGCAGCACGCCTCGAACAGAGAGAGGCTGCCGCTGCGAACCCACCTCGCCGTGCCAAGTTCCAGCGCATCTATGCATTCAGGCTCCGCGGTTTGACGTTCATGTCGCCGTTCACGGTCACGCTTGCCAGATGCCTCCTCCTTTGGGGCCTCCAGGCTCCATCGGATCCTGGAGAGCTACAGAAGCGCTGGTATGCCCTGACCATCACACTCAAACGAACGCGCCCGAGCTGGCGCTGGACCACGCTCAAGACCCTCAGCGGTGGTTGGACGACCATTGCGAGGATGCACATCCTTTATTCGGCTGAGCCGACGCGCCTGACTCCTTCCCGCACTATCTCTCCTGCCCCGCCCTTTTCGAGGCTCCTTTGGCTCCCTGATCTCCCCCTCATTCAATCGACGCTGACGGCCTGGGGACTCGGCCCCGCTGCAGCGTACGCGGCTGAAGCGACCAGCCCATTGTCTTTGGCAGCGACGGTGTCGAGAATCGCGCTGCCCTTTAAAGCTTACAAGAAATTGAAGCTCGCTGGCAGCGCCCGCCCCGCATCTGTTCCGCAAGCAGATAGTGTCGCCCCGCGCCGTGCAGCATTCTCGTTACTATACAGGTAGAGACGCTAGGCCCGAACACGCACTAGCAGAGACTAATTCATTTGCCCTCTTCTCGTTCGTGCTCACGTCCGCCTGCCATCTTCCTTTCTTCAGAGTGCCCTGACTCCTCCTCCTCTTCTTCCTCCTCCTCCTCCTCCTCCTCCTCCTCCTCCTCCTCCTCCTACTCGTCCTCCTCCTCGTCCTCTGATTCCTCCTCTTCCTCCTCCTCCTTCTCCTCCATCCTCCGTTCTGGGAGTCATCACGATACTCGCCCGCTCTCCTGCTGCTCCCTTCTCTCATTGCAATTATCATGATTTTCCTTTCCTTTCCAGCCCCTTCTTCATTCGCACACACGCGCCCTGCTGCTACCACCGTGCACGGAAGCTTCGCACCTGCCGTGGGCGCCCGTGTCAACAGTACCCAGAGCGACGGGTCCCTCAATAATCACATGAACGTCACGCGATGGGGTGACGCGTGCATGCCTTTCCCTGGATTGAGGTTGTCGTGCCCTGTCCCGTGCCGAACGGGCTACTGGACGTCATTGGCGTCCATTTTGAACGCTTGCATGTCAGGGCGGGTGACGAGTGCCCATCAAGCAGCACCTTGGGCCACAGGCCACCTTGAGTTTCGACATGGTCTTCCAGACTGCCCACAGGCTTGAGCTGCCCGTCCTCTGCTACCCCCCCTCCCCGCCCCCTGCAGTGTGTGTCTCTTCGAAGAACACTAGGGCACTAGGGCCTCGGGGAGCAGGTTGCGGCGGAGTTTGCCGAAGCTGCGCAGGCCGCCGACGCCGCCGTGTCTGGCGAGCCCCAGGGTGTGCGCCGTGGGGGTGCCAACCTTGTGTGTTCGCACTGGCAGGTTCCCTCACCCTCCACACCTCCCAGGTCGCCTCACGCCGCAGATGCGTCAACGAGGTGTTCGACATCACCAAGCAGGCTGCTCGCGCCTACTACCTTCGAGTGGCGTGATACGCCGAGCCACAGGCCCGCCGTGAACCTCCCAGGAAGAGGGCTCACTCTCCACGGTCGCCCTGCTTCTGTCAAGGTGGCCGACTTTGACACTAAAGGGGAGGCAGGCCATGGCACCGTCAGCCGGCGCTACAGTATCTTTCCCTTCTGGCATTCGACCGCCAGGTAGGCGAGATGGCCAAGCGCACACGTGCGCGTTCGCTTATGCCGACTGCCAGCGCGGCGGCCCCAGAAGTCGGGACCCGCTGGTCGATCCCTCGCCCGCGGGGCTTCTTCACTTTCAAGAGCGCCGCGGGCGAGCGGCGGCGTATGAAGACATGGCGTCAGCGCATCCAGGCACCGCCGCACAAGCTGCCCCCGCGGCAGCCGACGCGGGCCTGTCCAATCTGTCCGCCGATACTGGGAGTGGCGAGGCCTTCTGGGAACCATCCTCAGCCAAGGGGCTTGAGAGATACAGTTGGCACAGCCCCTGCAGTGGCGGACGGGAGTGAGGTGGCGGCGAGTTTGGCAGTCTGCGAGGCTCTGACGAAGCTCGCTGTAGGCGCTGAACTTCTGTCAAAGCAACGTGGGTGGGTCGCGGGTGGTTCGCGAATGGGTCAAGGGTGGGTCGTGGGCGGGTCGCGGGTGGGTCGCAGGTGTGTCGCGGGCGTGTCGCGGGTGGTTCGCGGGCGGGTCGCGGAAGGCGACAACACAGCACAATCAACAACAATAATCTTCACCTCGGAAGCCCACTTCAGGCACGCACCCAAGGATGGTGTAAATCCTTTCGGCCCCCTCGCTCTGATTATAGAACTTGATGGGAATCGCGCTGTGTTGGGCTGTTCTTGGGCCATCTCATCTTGACGCTGTCTGGAGTTCTCTTGGGCCGTCTTGGGCGCCTCTTGGGCCACCTTGTTGGCATTTGTTCCAGCGACGACAACGACGGAAGTCCGGTGGAAATGTTCGGAGAGCCAAAGTGGAGGTTGTCTAGAATCTAGAACGCCCAGCACCCGTGGGTGGACACAGGGGCGGAGGACTCTTATCAACCAATCAGCGCATGCAATACAGGGGTCCTTGCTCAGGTTGACAGGATTTGGCGAACGTAAGTTCACCACCGGCTTCTGTAGGCGATTGGGTAGTTGGAATCCTGGGACCTTGCATCTACTGGAAGTGTTTGGCTGCAGTTCGCCGCCATTTTCGGCAGGCTGCTGGGTTGGCGGTTTCTGATTGCCGTGTTGACAGGTCTGGACTTTTTGAACTTAGATTCGCGGTTGCGCCTGGGCTCTTGGGTCTTGGGTAGAAAGTCGAGGTTGGAGGCGGCAGGAGAGAGAGAGAGAGAGAAGAGAGAGAAAGAGAGAGAGGAGAGAGAGAGAGAGAGAAGCTAAGGGTGCGACAGAGCGAGAGAGAGAGAGAGAAAGAGAGAGAGAGATCAGAGAGTAGGGCGCAGGGCTGGGTACATAATAGAGAAGATAGCAGAAAGAGAGAGAGAGAGAGGGAGAGAGGAGAGAGAGAGAGAGAGAGAGGAGATAGATCTGATCTTAGCCTCTTCGGATCAGGTCTCCTGCCGCAGGGCCGCGCCGCGCGCGCGCTCGCCGGGGGTCCGATGCCCGGGGTGGCCGGCAAGCAGGGGCCCCGCGACGCTGAAGAGGCGTCTTGCGGCGCCCTCTTGGCGTTCTCTTCGGGGACCCGCCTGCTTCGGGCTGCTGAAGGCCTCCTTCGAGCCGAGGTGGTCGCGCTGCGGCCCCCCTCGCAGGCGCCGCCCACGCCTGCGCCCGACGCTGCCCAGCCTGCGGGCCGCCCTCGGCGGCGCCGACGGCGGCGTGGGACGAACCGAGGGCGCGATGGAGGGCGAGGTGGAGACGGCCGCTGTTGGAGCGGGGCTGGAGCAGGCTGCTTCGGCCCCTTCGGTGCTGGCGCGCGCGGGCGGGGGCTCGCAGGACCTGGGCCGCGCGGCCCCGTCCTCGCCCCTGGCTGGCGACAGCTGGGCCGACGAGCTCCCAGTGCGGCGAACGGGGGTGGCCACGAGCAGCGGCGGCGCGGGGGCGGGAGGCGTGCGAGCGGGCCTGGTGCTCGCGCCGCCGCCTACTGCCGCTGCGGCGGCCGCTGACGACGACGAGGGCATGGACGCGCTGGAGCGCCCGAGGACCGCCGAGGCCCCTGCTCAGCGCGCCAGGCCGCCCCCCCAGCCCAGCGCGGCAGCTGCCGCCCATGCCCCCCTTGCAGGGGGCATGGGGGTGCGGATCCGCACGGGCCCCAGGGCGGGGATCGAGGGGAAGGTCGTCCTGCTGGAGGCTCTCAGCGGGCGCGTCTCTCCCTTGGCCCTTCTTGACGGCACGAACGTGTATTGGACGCACGAGCCCGACGACCTGGAGCCCCTGGACCCGCTCGGCTGACGGCGCCGTGGGCGGACCGCCAAGTCGGCGTCAGGCCCCCGAGGGGGGGGCAGGGGGGGCAAGTCGGCGCGAGGCGAGAGTTCTAGGGAGCAGGCCGCTTTGCGGCAGGCGGGGCGCTGCTGGCTGCGGCGGGGCTGTCCCCGCCCTCGGCCTGGCGCGGAGCGCTCGGCCTCGCGGCGGGCTTCGGCGCCTCGCCGTTCTTCGCCTTCCGTGTCGTGCGCTGAGGGTACATCACGGTCGGGGGCTTGCTCTGTGGGGCGGCCCCCGCGGACGGGCGGGCTGGGGCTCGCCGTCCTGTGGCGCGGGCTGGCGGCGCGAGGCTGCCGCGCCCCCGCGGGCCGACGTTGTGGGTCAGCGGCCGAGCATCGACTCGCCCGGTGGCGCGCCGAGGGTGGTGCGAGAGAGATAGATCTGATCGTGGAGGGCAGGGGGCAGATGGCACCACATTTGCCACCCGTGAGTCACACCCACCGCGTGGGCGACAAAAGATGTTGGTTCATTCCAGGTGTGATGGTGTCATCGCTCGTGGTTGAATGACCCGCAGAATGCTCGAATACGGATTGTAGCCAGGACGCTTACAGTGAGTCACCGTTGCCCTTGCCTTTTGGGAAGCGCCTGTGCGGTGGAAGGTCCAACGAAAGCGCGGCCACGCTAGCGGATTGAGCGTTCCCCCAGCTGTTTGGAAATCGTTGCGGGGACAGTGGGGAGGGGCCGCCTTGAGGGGGCCTTGGGTTGTTCGCCATAGCATGATGGATTCTTGGGGGCGTCCTGGGGTGCCCTTGAGCCATCATGATTTTGCCATCGTCGTCGAAAGCAAATTCGTCGACGTCATCAGCATCATCATCATCATCGTTGCCATCGCCCTCATCACCAGCGCCACCACCATCAGCATCACTCAGCCCGCTCGAGTCAAGGATCTCCGTGCGAACGGCCATCGCGTAACTGAACCAGTTGGGTTCTGTCCAATAGTTGCGTGGGTGGGACGTTTGCTCCTCGAGCATCGGAGTTGGCGACGAGCAATGGAGGTGGCCACACGCGAGGTTGTGAAGTATGCTGTCCTTTGTCCCAACACAAAAACTAGGGCATACCATCTGCCGGTGGAAGATTAACCCGACACCCTCAATTTGTTGTATGTTCATGAGTGTAGTGTATGGTATTCAAATGTTGGCCTTACGTGGTATCATCCTGGCCAGCACAGGTTTATTTCCCCATCATTTTTGCCACAGTATACAATTTCGTGCGCACGCGCTGGCATCTCAAGCGCGTCCTGGCAGAATTTTAACCACATGCATGAGCAGAGGCGGGTCACATGCGCGCTCGCAATCTCCCCAAACACCGTGCGCAGTCCGTGTAAATTACGAAATGTCTGTGCGCGCCCTCTCGTCGACTTTTCACTCGGATGTACGATGGTCGTGCTAGCTTGTCAAGGAGAACATGCGGGGCCACACGGGCGTTCACTAATCATTGCGCAGCCGCGCCGTTTGTCAAAGTGTACCATGCTGACCACACGCGCGCGTCTCCGCGCGCACACTTCGCAGTCCTGCCCCAATTGTCTTCCTCCAAACATTTCAAAATGGATGCCTTCAATCCCTTCAGAAACCAAACGGCTGTTCCACAACAGTTATGCCATGACATCAGAGTCCGTGCACGCTGACGCTTCCTCATCGTCCTCATCGGCACCAGTGTGAGCATCATCGCAAGCGTTGTCATCACCACCACCGTGCTCATCACCACCATTACCGTCGTCGTCACCACCCCCAACACCGACATCAACATTATCGTCACCGTCGCTGCTGTTGTCGCCCTCGTCATCGGCGCATCCCGACATCATCATCGTCATCATCACCATCATTATCATCATCGTTGCCATCCGCATTATCACCATCACCACCATCACCATCACGCTCACTATCATCATCAACAACATCAACATCCGCATCATCATCATCACCGGCATCAACACCATATTCGGAATCATCATAATCATTACCAGTATCTTCCCCATCATTATCATCATCACCCTCTTCATCTTCATCATCAGCGTCATCATCATCGTCGTCATCGCCATCGTCATCGTCATCGTCATCATCGTCATCATCGCGTGCCCGCCCGACCCATGGATCTGCATAAGAAGGGTCACGGCGTCATCACCCCAGTTGTGTGCTGACCATAAGTTTTTGGGCAGGCAGGTGGGACGGCGGGACACTTGCTCGAACATCGGAGTTGACGACGAGCATTGGAGGTGGTTGCGCGCGGCGCAAGCTGGCGAGTTGCACCACGTAGGTTGCACCCTAAAGACTGCACCACGTAACTTGAACCACAAGGGTTGCATTGCATACTCTGTGCTACGTAGACTGCGCTGCACAGCCTGCGCCGCGTAGTGCCTCACACGCAGCGAGCAAGCATGCACTGGTCATGGTCCGCGCTGGCTGGTTTCCGTGACAGGCCTTGAGCGACTGCTCCGATGCGCTCATATTTTCGGGGTGCGACTGGGCTCGCATCAGCCAGCACCGTGCTCGGTTCCTGCTCCGCGACCCGCTCGCGATAGAGTCGAAGCCAGGTTCGAGCTGGACCCTGCCTCCGGCGACGGACTCGGCACCACTGCCTACGAGGAGCTGGCCGGCACGTCCTACCTGTACGAGGCGTCCGCGCCGGCGCCTCCGTCGGCCGAGTGAGTCAGGGCCAGCTGTGGGATAGCTGGGGACGCGGCGAACTGCTAGCATGTTCGTTGTCGCGAGTATTCCAAGTCCGAGTGTGGGGCATGCGTGTATGCGAGCTGGCCTGGCCACATCGTAGACTGGCAAGAGAGGGTGCGAGACAGTTGTCGTTCGTCGGGGGGGCGGCTCGCCACGGGTTCAGTCCATGCAGTCTACGCGTCCTCCACAAGCCCAGACGAGAGAGAGGCTGCAGAGGTTCGTCGAGGTGCCCGTCTGCGCGGGGAAGTTCAACTTCTGAGTGTGTCCCGCCCTCTTACGGGAGAATGCCGCCTGCTCGCGGCGCCTTGTCGGGGCGTCACTCCGATTTGCACTGGCACGCGAAAGCCGTCAAGCACGGCCAGGCACAGCATCCGACCACACCCTCCCAGCATGACCTACAGGCACAGCCTCCACGCATGACCCCTAAGCGGCCCATCCCAGGACGTCCTCTCAGCATGACCTCCAAGCATGGCCTCCAGGTACAGCCTCCAAGTATGGTCTCCCAGCAGGGTCCTCCAGACAGACGTCCCCGTTCGGCCACGCGCGCGCATGCAGGAAGGGGAGAAGTAGAAACGCTCGGGCACTCTCTCTCTCTCTCTCTCTGAAAGGAGCCGCTGCCGTTGATCCAGATGCTGGCTGGAGCCGGATTCAACTGCAGTGCGCACATAGTGGCGGTTGGGGGGTGTCGAAGCGAGACGGATTGCCCCCCCCTCCCCCCCCCGAAAACCGAATGTCTTTTTCCGCTCGTGTCGCGCGCGCGTGCTCAGGCGATGTCGAGTGGGATTCACCCCCAGGCCTGCCAATATAATACCCCCCTCCCGCCTCCCCTGCCTGTGACCGCCGCGTTCACCCCCTTGTCCCACCGTTGTCGTGTGGTTGCCCCGTGGTTGTCCCGAAGCCCCCCGCGTTCACCCGTGGTTGTCTTGCAGTGCTTGTCTCGGGGCTGTCCCGCGGTGCCGTTGAGTCGTGCCTCCCCGGTGACGCTCGTCGTGCCGTTGCAAGTGGCCGTAGCACGGAGCACGGCTGCCCCGTGGGTCGACAGTGAGATCGTGAGAGGGATTTGTCGGCGCGCCCAGGGGAGAAGGCAAAGGGGGGGGGGCTTCTCAGATGGCTCATAAGGCCTCCCGCCTTCTGAGAAGCTTTTTTAGCCTTCGCCGAAGACAGAGGGCTTCTCAGAAGGCCGGGGGGGGGGCGTCTGAGAAGCCCCGCCGCCTTCTGAGAAGGCGTGCCCCCTCTCACTTCCCCCCTCGGCGTGCTGCTGAGAGATTGTTAGAAGAGAGCATGTTCCTTTGTGATCGCCTTCTGCTCAGGCGCTTTCCCACACGGGATGTTGTTTGTCCCCACCCCCGCACGCACGACACGAGCCGCAAGCGCAGCCCACCACCGATCGGCATCACTCCTCCTACCCCGCTTTATCGCTTGTCGATCTGCCGATTGATATACGAACTCATTGCCTGAACAGCTTGCCTGTAAGGGTCCTGGATCATTTGTCTGGGGAATCGAGTATGGGCATCGCCGGACCTGGAATGGGTGGGGCGCCATTGTCTCCTGTTGTTTCCCGTGGTCTCTCGTGGTCTCTCGTGGTCCCCTGCTGTCTCCTATGGTCTCCTGTGGTCTTCCGCTGTCTCCTGTTGTCTCCCGTTGTCGCCCGTTGTCTCATGCGGGATCCTGTTGTTTCCGTATTGCCTTTCGATGCCTCCCCGCGTCGCTCGAGGAGTCTCCGTCTATGTCTTTCGTTCCGCCGCTCCAAGACGGCCAAAGAGGCCCCCAGTAGAACCCCAAGACGGCCCAAGAGGGTTCCAAGAGGGCCCCGAGACGTTTCAAGAGGGCCAAACGACGGCCCAAAAGGCACCAGGACCGCCCAAGACGGTCCTAAGAGGGGGCCCCAGAGGGGGCCCAAGAGGGAGATTCTGATCGACGTTTCGAGGCTTCTGCCCCAAGAGGACCCCGAAGACCGCCAGCAGGCCCCTAGAGACTGCCCAAGAGGCCCAACGAGGCCCCGAAAGGCGCCCCAAGAGGCATCATAATCGCCTCCAAGAGGCTGCCTAGAAGCTTCCCCAGAGACCCGTCAGGCACCCAAGAGGTCTCAGGCGGCCCCAGCAGAGAATGCAAGATACTTCTTGCACGTCTCAAATCAAAGACACAGGTATGCAGACACTTTCCACCTCACTCCGCCTCCTCCTCCTCCTCCTCCTCCTCCTTCTCCTTCTCTCTCATCCATGCGTCTCCCAGCTTCACTTCGCATTATCTCTCTTTCATGTGCCCTCCTCCTCCTCCTCCTCCTCCTCCTCCTCCTCCTCCTTCATGTCCATCTTGCCGTCGGCTTCTCCCTCATCCAACCCTATTACATCCTCCTCGTGTTGAGCTTCCTCCGTTCCTTCCTCTCTCACGTTTCCGCCTCCTTTTGCCTCCTGCCCTGTACCTCGTACATTCGCCATCCTCTCCCTCCATCCTCCTCTCCATCCCCGCCTCGGTGATCCCCCCTTCATCCCCCCTTCATTTCTACTTCCTCCGCCTTGCCCCTCCCAGTCCCTCTCCTTTTCACTTTCCGTCCCCCTGTCCTCCTTCGAACCTCCTCCTCCTCCGCCTCCTCGTCCTCCTCCTCCTCCATCTATCTTTTACGTCCACCTCCTCCCTCCACCACCCATCTTCCCCACTCCCCCCATCCGTCTTTAGCTCCCTCATTGTCCCGCCTGCCTCTACTCTGCTCGTCCTGCCACCTCACTCCTCTTGTCATACCTCCCGGCACCACCAGTACCACCATCCTCCGCTCATCTACCGGAAGCCCGCCCCGCGGGGGCCCCAGGCCGCAGTACGCTGGGCACGCAGGGACCGCCTGAGTGGCGCCTCCCCTCCAGAGGCCTGCCCAGAGCCTTCCCCGAGCTCCCCCGAGGAGGCTCCCGGAGCTGCGCAGGAGTTCCAAGAGGGCCCCACGACTCCTCCCAGGAGGCCCCCAGTCTGCCCCTGGAAGTCTCCAGCAAAACAGTGAGGCCCCAAGAAGCCTCCAGAGCTCCCGCACAGGACTGCCGGGAGGGCCAAATCAGTCGAACACCTAAAGGAGTTCCAACGTGTTGTTCTTTCTTTTCCGGAGTTCCCATGTGTTGCCAACGCGTGGTCCAAGATGGCCTCGGAGGCCCAAATGGCCCCGAAGAGGGTTGCAATTTTGCCCGAGGATAGCACAGGACTGTCGCGAATACAATGTCTCAAGGCGACTTCAGACACCAAGGCGTGCGTTTCCAAGCCACGGACCCGATCATCCAGACACGGCCCCTCTGACGCCCTATACGCTTGGCCCCATGGCAAGTAGAATTTGAGCGCGCGCGAAGCGCGCGCGAAGCGCGCGCGATGGTTCTACTCAAGATGTTTCCATACTAGGGGCGGGGTACCAGTAGTCCCGGATGGGGCACCTGTAGTCCGGAGGAAGGGTACTTGTGGCCCAGGGTGGGCCTGCAGTCTGGGGGGGAACGCGTGTTCACGCGTCAACGCACGCGTGGATGTAGTCTGGGGGGGTACCTGTAGTCGGGGTACCTGTAGTCTGGGGCCACCTGTAGTCCGGGGGGTGGCAGAGGGGTACCTGTAGCCTGGGGATAGCAGTACCTGTAGTTCTGGGGGTACTTGTAGTCTGGGGGCCCATGATTATTAAGGGACACAGAGCACTGCGCTTTGCTTCGCAATGTGACAGATTCAAGTGGCTGCTTGCGCCATTCCGCCGATCCCCACAAGGAGTGAGTGTTTGAGACGATCGTGGAAGTTACGTCTTGGGTTAGGAGCCTCCTGGATGAATCTGAGGGTCTCTGAGGATGCCAATATGGGGCCTCTTGGAGAACTCTGGGAGGCATGTGGGAGGCTTTGGGGAACGTGGGGGCCGTTAGGGGGCTTCTTGGGGGCGTCTTGGAGGCCTCTTGGGGCCTTTTGGAGGCGTCTTGGGGCCTCTTGGAGGGCCCTCGGGGGCCTCTCGGGGGCTGGAGGGGCCATCTCGGTGGGAAAGAGTCGAAATGTCAGTTCGTATTCTCCCTCTTGGGCTTTCTTGGAGCCCTCTTGGGGCCCTCCAGGGGCTTTCTTGGGCCGTCTTGGGGGGCCCCTGGAGCTGTCTTTGGTTCCTCTTGGGCCGTCTTGGTGCCATCTTGGAGGCATCATGGGCCGCCGTGGGACGATCTTGGGGGCCACTTGGGCCGTCGCGTTCGCTGTCAAAACGTAAAATGCACATGTGTTGAACATGTGCGTTCTTCCGAGGGGAATGTGATGTGTTTGGTCTCTTGGGGCCCTCTCGGCGATCCTCTGGAGGCGCTTTTGGGCTGATTTGGGGGCCTCGTGGGCCATCTTGAAGCCATATTGGGTAGTCATGGGGCAACCCTGGGCCATCATGCTGCTCTCTTCGACTGTCCTGGCGCTCTATCTGGACCCTGTTGGGCTGTCTCGGTGCTATTTGGGGGCTCTGAAGGTCCCGGGGGTTGCATTGATGAGCTCGACACGTTACTGCGCTTTGCTTCGCAGTGTTTTGATTGCTTTGCGTTGGTTTGGATTGTTTTGAAGCGTTCTGGACGAAGCGTTCTGGACGAAGCGTTCTGGACGAAGCGTTGGTTTGAAGCGTTATGGACGAAGGCGTTTGGATAGCTATGCGTTGGTTTGGATTGTTATGAAGCGTTCCAGACGAAGCGCTCTGGACGAAGCGTTGGCTTGAATTTTTCTGGACGAAGGTGTTTGGTTTGCTGCGCGTTGGACGAAGGTGTTTGGATTGCTTTGCATTGGACTAAGGTGTTTTGGGACTGCTCTGCGTTGGCCTGGACTGCATTGCGGCGCTCTGCTATATGCTGCCGCGCCCACTTATGGGCGACGCGGGCGCGACACGCGGGCGAGTGCAGGGGGCCAGTGACGACGGGCAGGGACCCAGGGCCATCGCCTCCAGGAAGTTGCGTCGCGCATGTCGCGCTGGCCAGAGCATCGGGTCCAACACACGCTGCACATCCTACGTCCTCCTCCCTCCTCCTCCTCCTCCTCCTCCTCCTCCTCCTTCTCCTCCTCCTCCTCCTCCTCCTCCTCCTCCTCCCTCCTCCTCCTCCTCCTCCTCCTCCTCCTCCTCATCCTCCTCCTCATCCTCCTCCTCCTCATTTCTGACGTTGCGCTAACTCAAGGTCAGAGCTCCTCCTCCTCCTCCCCCTCCTCTGAGGTGGCGGGAGGGCCGCAGCCGCACGCCGGCGACCCGCAGCGGCCGGCGACGCTGGCTGTGCCTGTGGACCTGCCGCCCGAAGGCTGCGGCCGCCGCGGCGTCGGCCTGCCCGGGCGGGCAGCGCAGGGGAAGGGAGCGCAGACCCCCTCGGATCAGGGAGAAGGCACGGCGGGAGGTGGTTCGCTATTTTCGGCCTCTGGGAGCCCTTACCGGGACTCGGGACGGTCAAAAACGACTCAGGACGAAAAGCCGTTCATGGGGAAAGGGTCGGGACTTTTAAGAGTCGACGTCATGAAACAAATCATGACGTCGGGGGTCTGAAAACCCGGAGGGCCCAAAGTGGCCCAGGACCGAGTGCGTCAGGACGACGCCAGGACCTGGCTGGAGGGTTGTATTCTGGATTGCGGAGGCTAGTTTCATCAAGCTCTGCGAGTTACGCAGGCCGACATCGCGAAGTATGCTCGAGAGGTTTCGTTGACACTTCCTGATCCGCACAATCATTTTGTGTCTGGCTGCGGGAGTCCATCAGCCTCTTGGCGACCTCTGGGGTCGCCATGGGCCCAAGACGTTCGAAGGGCTAGGTCGCCTGCCGCAGGCCCCTCCTTCTGACATTGATTGCATGGTCGGGTCTGTGGGTTTGGATGGTGCATTGGCTGATTGGTTTGCAGCTTGGCAAAACTCGTCTGGTGGGCTGGCTTTCTGATTGCCTGGCTCGCTGGCTTGTTGGCCAGCTCGCTGGCCGGACAGTTTGGCAAGTTCCGGCCGACTTTTTGTTGCAAGGGGTCATGGCCTTGAGATCAAGGACCCGTGCGTCTCGCCCAGGATCATGGCCACAGGAGCGTGGACCCATCGTTTTTGCTAACCATGGGTCGTGGCCTCGGGAGCGCCTTCACACGGGGTCTTGGCCTCGGGGGCACACGCCATGCATTCTTGCATTCGTGGCTTCGGGAGGGCGGGCCTCTTGTTGGTGTCCTCCTCATCAAGAACCTCGGCCGTCCCCATGGCAGCATCTCTCTCTCTCTCTCTCTCTTTCTCTCTCTCTCTCTCTTTCTCTATCCACTCTCTCTCTCTTTGTCTCTCGTTTCCTCTTTCTCTCACGCTCCCTCTCTCTCTCTCTTTTTCTTTTCCTTATCTCTCTATGTATTGCCTTTCTTCTCTATGTTTATGTTCTTTACACGTGTATGATTTATATACACAGGCACATCAATTCCGTTACAGCATATACATATGTATGTACTCATGTACACATATATATATATATGCCAGTGTGTGTGTGTGCATATATGTTTTACGGATATGCCACACCCTCTCTCTATACGTATAATCATACACATGTATATACGTGAGTCTCTCTCTCTCTCTTTCCCTCTGTATCTCTCTGTGCCTACCTATATATACATATAGATGTTTGTCACAACCCTCCTGATTGGGTTCTCGTCTTGAATCCAGCACCGTGGTCTTCACCTCCTCTCCCGCCTCCCCATTCCTCCCTGCCTCCCTCCTCCTCCTGCCGTGTGCTTCCTCCTCCTCCTCCTCCTCCTCCTCCTCCTCCTGCGCTGCGCTGCTCCCTGGGAGGAGCGGATCCCTCGGGCGCTGCGAACTGCGCAACCATTGTCACTTTCGTGCGTTCGTGGGAGGCACGGCGGAGGTCAGAGCAGCGGTGATCCCTTTGAGACCTCGCGGCTCCGTTGGGGGCTGCGAACTGCGCTGCCGTCGCCACTTCTCGTTGGCTCCTGGGAGGCACGGTGGAGGTGAGAGCACTGGGGGTCCATTGTTAGACCTCGCTACTCCCTCGGGTGCGGCGAACTGCGCAACCGTCGCCACTTCTGTGGGCTCCTGGGAGGCAAGGCGGAGGTGAGGGCAGCGGGGATCCCTTTGAGACCTCGCGGCTTTGCCGGGCGCCGCAGACTGCGCAACCGTCGCCACTTTTGTGGGCTCTTGGGAGATACGGTGGATGTGAGGGCAGCGGGGATCCCTTTGAGGCATCTCGGTGGCCGCGACTTTCCCAACTGTCACCGCTGTCATGGGCTCCAGGGAGGCACGGCGGAGTGCAGGGCCAAACAGGTCGTGCATATCTCGCAGTGTGTTCTTGTGTATGGGGCGTTCATGTAAAGAGTCGCCTTGCGTGGAGAAGGGGTTTGGTACGTTTCGGGTAAGGTGGCCCTCTTGCTCTCGCTTTCTCTCTCTCTCTCTCTTTCTCGCTCTATGTGTTTCTCTCTCTCTCTCTCGCCCTCTCTCTCTCTCTCTCTTTTTTCTCTCTCTCTCTCTCTCTCTCTGTCTTTCACAGCTGTCGCCAAACATATGAGCTAACACCAGTACCGTTCGCAGTGCACGTTCAGCATGGTGTTCACTGCACCGAGCACGTTGTGCCTCACAGTTATTTTCGTCCACATCGCTCCCACATCACTCCCAGCATCACTTTTCATCACCACGATCTTGCCCTTCGCATCCTGGCCACGGTGTCAGGTAACATTATCATGGCGAATGGCCCAACCATGTGCGGGTGCGAGTGCCGCAATGGAGGTGGAACTACAGAGGAGCAGCTCCCTATCAGGCCACGACGCGTCTGGAGGGGTTGCCGAAATTGGCGCGGTGGCGCAATGCGAACCTTGCCGCTGGGGCCTCCGGTGGGGCTCCCGATGGGGCCACGAAACGTGTGAGCTGAAATGGGCGCGGTGGTGCCATGCGAAGCCTGCCGCTGGGGCCTCCGGTGGAGCTCCCTATGGCCTACGAAATGTGTGAGCCGAAATGGGCGCGGTGGTGCCATGCGACCCCTGCCAATGGGACCTTCGGTGGAGCTCCCGATGGAGCCACGAAACGTGTGAGAGGTGTGCCGGAATGGTGGTGTCGTCGTGCCCCTGCCAATGGGGCCTTCGGTGGAGCTCCCTGCGTAGCCACGAAGCGTGAGACGCGTGTGCCGACATGGGTGTGGTGGCGCCAAGCGAACCCTGCCGCTGAGGCTGCTCCCTGCGTGGCCACGCAGCGTGCGAGGGGTGTGCCGAAATGGATGGGGTGACGCCATGCGAGCCCTGCCACTAGGGCCTTCGGTGGAGCTCCCTATGGGACCACGAAGTGTGTGAGGGGTGTGCCGACATGGGTGTGGTGCCGCCATGCGAACATTGCCTCTGGGGCCTTCGCTGAAGCTCCCTATGGGGCCACGAAGCGTGTGAGGGGTGTGCCGAAATGAGCGTTGTGCTGCCATGCGAACCCTGCCGCTGGGGCCTTCGGTGGAGCTCCCTGTGGGGCCACGAAGCGTGTGAAGTGTGTGTGTGTGTGAGTGTCGACATGGGTGCTGTGGCGCCACGAAGCGCCCCAGGGATGATAACGCTTATGACGATGATGATGATGATGATGATGATGATGATGATGACGATGACGATGACGATGATGATGCTGATGATGATGGTGGTGATGATGATGATGGTGACGATGTTGACGGCGGTGATGGTGATGATGATGATTATGGTGATGATGATGATGATGATGGTGGCCATGACGCGGGTGAAGATGACACTGATGATGAAGATGATGGTGACGATGATGCTGATGTTGATGTTGATGTTGATGATGAGGGTGATGGTGGTGTTGATGGTGCTACTGTTGATGATGATGGTGATGATGATGATTGTGATGGTAATGATGATGACGGGGATGCTGATGTCGATGATGAGTATGCTGTTGATGGTGATGCAGTTACTTGTGTTTATGGTGCTGGTGATGGTGGTGGTGATGATGGTGGTGATGATGACGACGCGGATGATGATGATGATGATGATGGTGATGATGGTGGTGGTGATGGTGCTGGCAATGATGGTGATTCTGATGCTGATGCTGAGGATGTCGATGTTGATGGTGATGATGCTGCTGGTGATGGCAATGATTATACTGATGATGAAGACAATGATGGTGATACTCATGATGATGATGATGATGGTGATGCTGATAATGATGATGATGAGGATGATGATGATGAGGATGATGGTGACGATGATGATGATGATGATGGTGATGCCAATGATGATGGCAATGCTGATGCTGCTGATGATGCTGATGATGCTGATTTTGATAATGATGATGCTGATCATGATGATGCATATGATGATGATGTGATGATCATGATGATGACGATGATGATGATGATGATGATGGTGATGATGATGATGATGATGATGGTGGTGGTGGTGGTGGTGGTGGTGGTGGTGATGATGATGATGATGATGATGATGATGACGATGATGATGATGATGATGATGATGATGATGATGATGATGGTGGTGGTGGTGGTGGTGGTGGTGGTGGTGGTGATGATGATGATGATGATGGTGGTGATGCTCATGATGATGCTGATGATGATGCTGCTGCTGAGGATGATGCTGACGATGACGATGACGATGAAGGTGACGGTGACGACGAGTAGGGAGGATGGGTTGGAGGAGAAGGAGGAGGATGAGGAGGAAGTGAGGAGGAGGAGCGAGGGACGCGGGGCTCTGCTATTTCAGAACGAGGCGCCAACAACACAGGTTGGTCGGCCAAAGCCTTGGGAGCGTAACTCCCCTAAGCGCTCCCACCGGAACAGGTGAATCCAGGCGTCGTCTCGGATCATTTTGTGAACACAAGGTGGAGCAGACTCCCAGATTCACAGGGTCACGATCCCTCGGACAAGCGACGGCGAAGTGCTCTCCCTCAAGGTTCCCACCGAAGCGTACGGACGGCGCTGGGTGCGTTCTGGGGGGCTCTGGGGGGGGCATCTTGGGGGCTTCCTGGGGGGCTCTGGGGGCTTCTTGAGGGCCTCTTGAACTGTGTTAGGGCTCTCTTGGCCCGTCCCGTGCCTACGGAGACAATCTTGGGGCACCGTGTGGGTGTCCGTGGTTCACTCGTGGCGCTGTTGGAGGACGGTTAAGCAATTTTGGGACCATCGAAGCGGACCTCTTTGCCCGTTTTGCGGCTTCTCTTGAGTGCTCGTTGGGCGGCGTGGAGCTACCTTGGATGCCACTGGCACCGTCTTCGGCTGTCGGAAGCCCGACAAGGCGTGGACGCGACGAACACTTAAAAACTGTAAGGGGAGCAGTGGTGTTGGCTTCTCCGGGCCCTCCTGGAGAACCTCTCGGAAGCTTGGGCCGCCTTCAGGCCGTATTGGGGCCACCTTGGCGGCAGTCTGGGCAGACTTGGAGGCTTCTTGGGCCCATCCCTTCTCTTCCCCGCCCCTCTCCCCCTCCTTGCACTCGTACTCTGACTTTGGGTCGCTCCACTATACGATCCCTGCACTGGTGGAAGGCTCCTCCCCCGTCTCCTCCCCATGCGCCTACTGGAGGCAGAACTGAGTAGGCGTTCTTGTCTTCCGAGCTTCGACATTTGAGCGACGCAAAAAAGAGGGTCGTCATCACCTACAGTCGCGCGTAAGCTGCCCGCGTAAGGTGGCACGTAAGCGCCCTCGTCTCCAATGTGCCTTGCCGCGCTGCTGGCCCGCGTCAGCCGACGCGTCAGGTCGCTACGCCATCCCGCGTGAGACCCGCTTCTGATCGTCGCCCACTTGGCCGAAGGGTGGGGGAGGAGGGGGAGGTCTGGTAGAGGGAAAAGAACTATGCACATGCACCGATTCTGGCCAGGCCCATCCTGAGCCCAGGATCGGTGCATACGCCCTCCCACCTTGGCCAGGAAGGCATATGCACCGATCCTGGGTCAAAAATGGGCCTTGCCAGGATCGGTGCATGTGCATAGTTCTCTTCGCCCGATCTGGGTCTGGGCCTGTGCTTAGTCCGCAACCCGCCGTCCCCCGCAGGCGCCATGGGCCGCCCCTCGCGCCCGCCGCGGCAACCGCGACCTGCCGCCTACGTGCCCGGGACTCGGGCGGCCGTGGCCTCCCGCCGCACTGCTGGCTCGGCGGGCTCCGGCAGCCCTCGGAAGCCCTCGACGGCCCTCGGCGGCCCTCGACGGCCCCCGGCGCCCCTCGGAAGCCCTCGGCGGCAACGACCACGACGACGACGACGGCGACGACGACGACGACGACGACAACCACGACGACGACCACGACCACGACGACGACGACGACGACGACCAAGAGCACGACCACGACGACGACCACGACCACGACCACGACGACGACCACCACGACGACGACGACCACGACCACGACCACGACGACGACCATGACCACGACAACGACGACACCGACGACGACGACGACCAAGACCACGACCGCGACCACGACGACGACGACCACGACCACGACCACGACGACGACCACGACCACGGCGACGACGACGACGACCAAGACCAAGTCCAAGACCACGACCGCGACGACGACGACGATGACCACGACGACCAAGACCACGACCACGACGACGCCCAAGACCACGACCACGACGAGGACCACGACCACGACGAAGACAAAGACCAAGACCACGACGACGACGACGACAACCAAGACCACGACCACGACGACGACCACAGCCACGACCACAACGACGACGTTCCAGACCTCGACCACGACCACGACGACGACAACGACCAAGACCACGACCAGGACGACGATCACGACCACGACGACCACGACGACCACGACGGTGACCACGACGACGACGACGACGACCTCGCGACGACGACGACGGCGACCAAGACCACTACCACGACGACGACCTTGCCCACGACGGTGACGACGACCAAGACCACGACCACGACGACGACGACGAGGACCAAGAGCACGACCACGACGACGACCACGACCACGACTACGATGACGACCACCAAGACCACGACCACGACGACGACGACGACGACGACAACGACCACGACGACCACGACGACGACGACGCCCAAGACCACGTCAAAGACCACGACCACGACTACGATGACGACCACCAAGACCAAGACCACGACCACGACGACGACGACGATGACGACAACCAAGACCACGACCACGACGACGACCACAGACACGACGACGATGACGACGACGATCCAGACCGCGACCACGACGACGAGAACCACTACGTCCTCGACCGCGACGACGACGACCAAGACCACGACCACGACGACGACCACGACGACGACGACGATCAACAGCACGATGACGACCAAGACCACGTTCATGACGACGACGACGACGACGGCCACGACGACGACGATGACGACGACGACGACCAAGACCACGACCACGACGACGACCACGATCACGACGACGACCAAGACGAAGACCAATGCCACGAAGACGACGACGACGACCACGACCACGACGAGGACGACGACGACCACGGCCACGACGACGACGACCAAGGTCACGACCACGACGACGACGACCACGACGACAACGACGACGACGACAACGACGACGACGACGATTTCGACGACGACACCGACCACGACCATGACGACCACGACAACGACACCCAAGACCACGACCACGACGACGACGACCACGACCACGAGCACGACGACGACGACGACCAAGACAACGACCACGACGACCACGACCACAACGACGACGACGACAACGACCAAGACCACGACCACGACGACGACGACCACGACCACGACGACGACGACGACCACGACCACGACGTCCAATACCACGACCACTACCATTACGACGACGACGACCACCACGACGACAGCGACGACGACGACCAAGACCACGACCACGCCGACCACGACCACAACGACGACGACGACAGCGACCAAGACCACGACCACGACGACGACGACCACGACCACGACGACGACGACCACGACCACGACGTCCAATACCACGACCACTACCACGACGACGACGACGACGACCACGACGACAGCGACGACGACGACGACCAAGACAACGACCACGACGACCACGACGACGACGCCCAAGACCACGACCACGACGACGACGACGGCCACGACCACGAGCACGACGACGACCACGACGACGACCAAGACAACGACCACGACGACGACCGCGACGATGACGTCTAAGACCACGACCACGACGACGACGACGACCACGACGACGACGACGACCAAGACCACGACCACGACGACGTCCACGACGACGTCCACGACCACGACGTTGACGACGACGACGGCGACAAAGACCACGACCACGACCACGACCACGACCACGACCACGACCACGACCACTCCGACTACGATGACCCTGACGACCACGACGGCGACCAAGACCACGACCACGACGAAGACAAAGACCAAGACCAAGACCACGACGACTCTGACGACGACGACGACCACGACCACGACCACGACGACGACGATCAAAAGAACGATGACAACCAAGACCACGACGACGACGACGACCAAGACGACGACGATGACGACGACGACCAAGACCACGACCACGACCACGACCACTCCGACCACGACGACTCTGACGATTTCGACGACGAGGACCACGACCACGACGAAGACGCAGACCAAGACCACGACCAAGACGACGACGAATACGAGCAAGGAGGCGACCAAGACCACGACGACGACCACGACGACGACCACGACGACGACGATGACGGCGACTACAAAGACCACGACGACGACCACGACCACGACGACGACCAGGACGAAGACCAATATCACGAAGACGACGACGACGACCACGACCACGTCGACGACGACGACCAAGACCACGACCACGACGACGACCACGACCACGACGATGACGACGACGATCACGACGACAACGACGACCACGACAACGACGACGACGACGACTTCGACGACGAAACTCACCACGACCACGACGACCACGACGACGACGCCCAAGACCACGACGACGACGACGACGACCACGACCACGACCACGAGCAAGACGACGACCACGACGACGACCAGCACAACGACCACGACGACCACGGCGACGACGACGACGACAACGACCAAGACCACGACCACGACGACGGCGACCAAGGCCACGACCACGACGACGACCGCGACCACGACGACCAAGACTACGACCACGACCATGACTACGACGACGACGACGATGACCAAGACCACGACGACGACCACGACGACGACGACCAAGACCACAACGACCACGACCACGACGACGACGACGCCCAAGACCACGAGGACGACGACCAAGACCACGACCACGACCACGACGACGACGACGACCACGACGACCACGACGACGACGACGACCACGACCACGACCACGACCACGACGACGTCCACGACGTTGACGACGACGAGCAAGACCAAGACCACGTCCACGACGACGACGACGACGACGACCACGACCACGACCACGACGACGACCACGCCGACCACGATGACTTCGACGACCACGATTACGACGACCACGACCACGACCACGACGACGACGACCACGACCACGACCACGACGACGACGATCAAAAGAACGATGACGACCAAGACCACGACGACGACGACGACCAAGACGACGACGATGACGGCGACGACCAAGACCACGACCACGACGACGACAACGACCAAGACCACGACGACGACGTCCAAGACCAAGACCAATATCACGAAGACGACGACGACGACCACGACCACGTCGACGACGACGACCAAGACCACGACCACGACGACGGTCACAACCACGACGACGACGACCACGACGACGACGACGACGCCCAAGACCAGGACCACGACGACGACGACGACGACCACGACCACGAGCACGACGACGACCACGACGACGCCCAAGACAACGACCACGACGACCACGACCACGACGACGACAACGACCAAGACCACGACCACGACGACGACGACCATGACCACGACCACGACGACGACCACGACCACGACGACCAAGACCACGACCACGACCGCGACTACGACGACCACGACGACGACGACGACGACCACGACCACGACCACGACCACGTCGACCACGACGACTTCGACGACCACGACGACCACGACCACGACCACGACCACGGCTGCCCTCAGAGGCCCTCGGCGGCAATCGGCTGCGACTCGGCGGCCCGGGCCGCCCTCTGCGGAGCGGGCCCCTCCCTCGGAGGCCTCCGTGGCGGCCTGGGCGGAGGCCAGTGGGCTCCAAGGCAGCATGTTTGAGCTTCCGAGTCGTCGGCGTCGTCGTCGTCGTCGTCAGCGTCGTCGTCGTCGTCAGCGTCGTCGTTGTCGCCATCGCCGTCGCCGTCGCCGTCGTCCTCGGGGGCCCTCGGGGGCCCCAGGGGAGCCACCGCCAGGGCCCCAGGCTCCACGGCCGCGGCCTCGCCGCACCGAGGCTCGGAGCCCGAGGCTTGCTGGTTCGGCGGCGAGGGAGGGGGGGAAGCGAGAAGGAGAAGGTTCTCTCAAAACCTGCGTGGACCCCCCTCGAGTCATGAACAACAATCACGACGGAGGTTTTTCGCTACTCTTTCGGCCTCGGGCGGCCCCTACCGGACCTCGGGAAAGTCAACAAAAACGACACAGGGTCGAGACCTTTGGGGGGCGACTTCATGAAAAAACGCGACGTCGGGGGAAAACATGACGTCGGGGGAAAACATGACGTCGGGGGAAAACATGACGTCGGGGGAAAACATGACGTCGAAGGCGGCGGGGCTTCTCAGCTGCCCTCGCGCCTTCGAGCAGTTTCCTGTGTCTTCGGGGAAGGCTCAGAAAACTTGTCAGACGGCCGGGGGACTTCGGAGCCTTCTGAAAAGGCCCGCCGCTTCTCACCTCCCCCCCTCTCTCGCCGCCGAGAGGGGGATTGGCAGGGGAGCTATGGCGTGCTCCTCCTCCTCCTCCTCATCCTCCTCATCCTCCTCCTGCTCCCTTTTCTTCCTCCTCCATCATCCCCCTCCTCCTGCTGAATTTCACGAGCTCGGGGGAACTTCTCCCAGGCTCACCGCCGACTGGTGCTCCCCGCGTGCGCTCCACCTCCGCGCGATCTGGTCGCGAGGCGGCGGAGGACCGAAGCGCCGCGCCGCGCCGAAGTGTTGCTCGCTCGGCGTCGGCCTCTGGGGGGCCGCCAGAAGTCCATGCGGGATAGGGAGCTGGTCGGGATGGGCCTGGGCGGGGGTCAGGGGCAACGATGCTCGAAGACGAAACATCGCCATAAACATAAACTGTTGGCGCTCCGCGCGGATTTCTTGGATCCGCGCTAGGCCCCGCCCGGCGACGCCTCTGGCCCTGGCGCGCTCCGCGCGCCAGGGGGGGAGTCGAGCGCAGACCCAGGAAATCCGCGCGGACCTCCAATTGGTTATGTGTATGCCGTTTTCTCTTCCTCTAGACAGGGTGCTGTCTGGGTTGGACTCGGGCGGGGATCCGGGGCAACGATACGGTGGAGGCATTATCTAAGGAGTCGTTGCTTCCAAGCAGTAGCCTCGGACATTCATTGTGTTTCAAGGTTTGGCGGGCGCAGTTCAGGGTCCAAGCGAATTCCTGAACTCGTGAAGGGCACAAGCCCAAGCCCTGTGGTCCAGCGTCTCGACCAGTTCTTAACACGAATCAAGGAACTCTGCCGATTCGAGCCTCGACGTTCCTTAATGGTATCCTTATTTCGAACCTCCAACGTAAGGGGGGATAGGCATAGGGGGGGATACTTCGACCCCCAATAGTCCATTCATTGCCGATGGTAGGGGCCCGATAGCCCCACCCCGCCGAGAAACGTGGGGATTTGCAATCGGGGGCCTATCGCCGATCTATTGGCGATGTATCGTCGATTCCAGGTCGATGTTTCCCCCCCTATGCCAGTCCCCCCCGATCGTTGCTCCTCACGGGGAGGCTGAAGACTGCAGGTGCTTCCACCGTGCGCCCTGCGGCCTGGAGACGTCCAATGACTTCCCTCATCAATGAATCCTCGAGGGTCGAGGGCAAAACGCGGAAGGTCGAGCAGCAGGGGGTATACAGTAGACGCACACCACAATGGATCTTGCCATAAGGGATGTCAGGGCACAGTCTTTGTTGATCTTTGAGGGTCCTGAGATGCCTCCCGAGCTTCCCAAGACTCCCTGAGGCCATCGGATGACAAGAAGCGTCCGTAGGGCACCTGCTGGCAGGCTGGTCTCTTATCTCGTTTGCCTACTGTAGGGCCTGAGAGGGTTCGGACGAGGCAAGACGAGGACAGGTTCCTTCCAGAGCGTTCCAGAACGCTCTCTGCGCGTTCTGGAACACTCCTAGAAGGCCGCGGCGCCCGAGGCGTCCTCCAGAGCCTCCAGATCTCAGGGATTCTAGCCTCGTCATGGCTTCGTTGGTGGGGGAGGGGTGATGGGCCCATCTGTAGGAGAGGGAGGAGGAGGAGGAGGAGGAGGAGGAGGAGCAGAAGGAGGAGGAGGAGAAGAAGGAGGAGGAGGAGGCGGAGGAGGAGGAGGGGAGGAGGAGGAGGAGGAGGAGGAGGAGGAGGGGGAGGAGGGAGGAGGAGGAGGAGGGAGGAGGAGGAGGAGGAGGAGGAGGAGGAGGAGGAGGAGGAGGAGGAGGAGGTGACCCTGAGGTGGTGGAAAGTCTGCCCCTCCAAGGGGGCCCGCGCGTCGACGGACCGAGGCCCGAGGGCCCGCGGGTGGCCCCCGCGCCCGCGGGCGGGCCCCGCCCGCGGCAGGGCGGCGGCGCGGGCGGAGGCGCGGCGGGGCGGCGCGGCCGCTCGCCGGCCCGCCGCGGCAGCCCCTGCGGGAGCAGACGGGTCCTTTTTGCGATGCGGTGCGTGGGTGGTCAAGGAAGGGCCACGCTCTGCACGCACGGTCCGGTGCCGGGAGGAGGAGGCGGAGGAGGAGGCGGAGGAGGAGGAGGAGGAGGGAGGAGGACTTTTTGGATTGCGCTCTGATAGTAGTAGCCAAATAGTGGCGACTACGTAGCCAGGAATTCCACCATTCCCACACCGATCGACACCCTCCGATCCCTCCGCCCATCTATCATGGACGTGCGCGACAGCACAGCACGTCGACCACGCGAGACGCTCGCTGATCAGGATGGGGAAGGGGTGGTCAAGGAAGGGCCACGCTCTGCACGCACGGTCTGGTGCCGGGAGGAGAAAAGGCGGAGGAGGAGGCGGAGGAGGAGGAGGAGGGAGGAGGATTTTTTGGATGGCGCTCGGATGCGCCGAGGAGGCGGTCAGTTTAGTGCGGCACTCACTAGCTGCTGCAACAGTGCGTACATGCAGCACGGGCGCCAAGGTTTGGTGAATCTCCCCGCCCCCGTCCTGTCCTACCACCCCCCCCCCTCATCGTCTGAAGGCGCTCAGGGCGCATCACAACGCCGCAGGAAGGGGGAGGAGGCAAGAGGAGGCATATCAAAGAGGGGAGCGGGTGAGATGGCCTGCGAAGGGCCGAAAGCCAGCTTAGTGGGCTGGCGCAAGGTAGGGGCTTGCGGGAGTTTATGATATTCGCGCGCTCGATTTGCGGCCCGTGCCTGCGCCAGCGCCGCAGTGCAACTCTCGTCCCCACCAACAGACCTAAACTCACCCTCAGTCCCATCCCGTCAGCGTCCCCCCCGAATCACTCCTCTCTCAAATCAAGTGGCCGGCATCGGGTCGAACAAAGAAACGACGACCACGTCTCGGCTCTTGGCCACTCGGGAGGGGGAGGGGAGGGAGGAAGGGAGGGAAACCAAATAAAGATAAAGCCGAGAAGGAAGAGTGGGACTGGGACGCGCATCTTAAACCTCCAGCCTCGGAAGGATGGCAGCAACGAGCAGAAGGAAAGAGGCGGGGACGCATACCGATCACCTCCAGAACGCTGTGTCCCTTGTAAATACTGGCTGCACAAGTTCAGGTAGGCAGGCACAGAGGGGATGATGGTAGATGAAACCGAGAAGAGAGAGAGAGAGAGAGTGAGACTGGGACACATATCATAAACCAATCTCGGAGCCGCAGAAAACGAGCGGGGTCAAGGCTGGGACACATCTGGCTGGCAGCCGCCATCTTCTTCACGTAGTAGCCAAATAGTGACGACTACGTATCCAGGAATTCCACCATTCCCACACCGATCCACCCACTGACACCCTCCAATCCCTCCGCCCATCTATCATGGACGTGTGTGACAGCACAGCACGTCGACCACGCGAGACACTCGCTGATCAGGATGGGGAAGGAGTGGTCAACACGACGTCTGGGACACATGCTGCATGCTCACGGCTACATCCTGCAAAGCTAGGAAGGAGGAAAGGCTAGGACCACATCTCCTAGGCAGTACAGTGGGAGAAGAAGGGTAGTTATCTCCGCACCCACGCGAGGCACCGACGCGATTGTCATCGCGCTATGCCGAGGGGGAGAAACGTGGCAGGGCCATCTGCTGATCAGTCGAACCTCCTTCTCCTAGGGAGGGGGCTCCGGACAGACCAGTCTTGCCATTCTCGGGAGGCCGCGATACTCGCAGCCAGAACCGCATCAGGATCGGCCCGGGTGCGCGTGGGTGGCGGGGGAGTGGGCAGAGGCCCCGGCTGCACCCACCTACGCACGTGCCGAGCAAACATATCATCTTTCACTATGGCAGCAATGCGAGCAGCTGATGATATGGGCTCGCAGCGTAGGAGTAGAAACTATCGGAATTCGCTGCACACGGACCCATTTCCACTGCAACCCGAATCTTTGAACGGGCGGGCGGCTGGAGGGCAACAAAATCATACGTTCACGGCAAACTGCATTGCTCCGGGCGCCAGCCGTCTGCTCCGGGCTCGGCGGCTCACGAGCGCGACCGGCCGCCGCAGCAGCAAATTCCGGAGCTCCAGCAGCAGCAGCAGCAGCAGCAGCAGCAGCAAGCTCCCGCGCGTCCAGCGGGCCCGCAGCCCCCAGCGGATCGGCCTGGACCGCTGCATGCGGCAGGGCTGGTTCGCCGGGATGTGCCAGCTGCGCCATGTAGGTCCCGTCGTTGTCCTTGTGCACCTTGAACTGGGTCCACTTGCTTAGGAGGGCTGCAACATCCGTCTCGCCCTCATCCTGCCTGAGGGAGTCAAGGCGAATCCGCCACAAGGCCGCGAACTCGTCTGGACGGCGAGCCGCGGGAACAGACCCTCGGCCGCGCAAGACTGGCCAACGCCACCACCAGCAACGGGGCCGCAGCCAGCGCCGAGGGCGGGGCAGCCACCGCCTCCGCCAGCGCCGGTGGCGAGGCAGCACGTTCCAGAGCCTCCGGAGACGCAGCGCCATCGGGACGCCCAGGCGGTCCGGCACGAGGCAGAACGCGCTCTTCCTCCCGCAGTTCACCCTCCTCCACGGAGGCTTCGGGGTTTGCACCCTGGCGCTGGGCCAGTTGAGGCACTCCCCCGTCTTCGGGGTCTGCGCCTTGGCGCCTGGCCAGTTGTGGCATTCCACCAGGACGGTCCTCCAAGGACGGCCCCGCACGATGTGGTATCCGTGCTCCGAGCGACCGAGGATACGCGAATTCTGTGGAGTCGACCGTGCCGTCGGACTCATCAGACGAGTCGGCAGCAACGTCATGGCCGTCCTCAGCGTCGTCATCCGCTGGCGGCGGCGGCAGGCTGCGCTCCACAAAGAACGGTGGGGCGTGTGCCGGCGGCGGCCCGACCAACGGCAGATCGGCGACACTCAGCGTCGTCAGCCGTGGCGGCGGCGGCGAGGGCCACCGGATCAGCGCGCTGGGCGCCGGGGGCGGCAGCGCTCCGGGCAGCCAGCACCATGCGGCCTCGGCCACCTTGGCACCCGCAGCATCACCATCTGCATGTACAGGACCGGCGTCACGGTCACGAAGTAGCACACGTTGATGGTCGTCCAGTGGCGGCACGTCAGACTGCCGCACAGCAGGTGAAAGCAGAACGGGACGGCGAACCAGCGCGGCGACCAGCGCTGCGACGTCCTGCATGTGCGGGCGGCGGCCGACGCGGGCCGCGTAGCCGAGTCTCCGCGCATGGGCGAGGAGGTCCGGCCTCGGCTGGCTGCGGCAGCGCCGGCTGGAGAAGCCTCGTCGCGCGCGGCTAGCCCTCCACTCGCCTGGGCAGGGCGGGGCGAGGCGGCCGGCGCGCATGGCAGCCAGCCCCGCGCGTGGTGCGCTGCTCCTGGGGCGGCGGCGGCTTGAGCCAAAATGGCTACGGAGGGAGGAGGGAGGAGGGAGGAGCGAGGTGCGAGGATGGCGAGGATGACGAGGATGACGAGGATGACGAGGATGACGAGGAGGACGAGGAGGACGAGGAGGACGAGGAGGAGGAGGAGGAGGAGGAGGAGGAGGAGGAGAAGGAGGAGGAGGAATGCCAAGGGAATGCTATGAAAGGGACAAATGTCCAGCAGGCTCCCCAGGGTGGCGCAGGTACCACTTCCGCCACCTAGGAGCCATGACCCGACTGAGCTTTAGTCGGAGTCTCCAAAATGACCTCCCCTCGAGGTCCAAAAAAAACAGCGCAGCCTGCCCGCAAATGAGCCATATGCCATCGCCGAGGCTATCCGTGCGCGGCAAGTGCGCTCCCGCCTCCGCCTCGAGGCACGCCTTGACCCCGATGGCAGCAACAACGCTCGCGGACGCACACGCGCCACCACCCGCGTCGGCGGCGTCGGGGATCCAGCCATCCGACTCCTGGCCGCCGCCGCGGGCCCGGGCCCGGGGCCGGAGACCATGCTCCGAGGACCATGCTCCGCCCCTGCCCGCTCCCCCCCCCCCCGCCTGGCGGGTAGATACGGGAAGGACTGTGGAACCCCAGAGAAAGGAGGAGCCAAGAGAGGTCGGGGGGCGAAGGCCCCAAAAAAGGGGGAGGGACCCCAAGTAGGACGAGCCGCAGGGACCCCGCGCCGGGGGGGCCTGGGCATCCCGAGCCCGCCCCGCCCAGAGCCCCACCCCCACCCAGGGACAGCCAAGCCGAGGAGCGAGGAGAGCAAAGGAGCCAAGGAGCGGAGGAGCGGGGCACAGCCCCCCCCCACCCCGCCCACCCCCCCAGGGGGGGGGTGGCTGCCGATCATCGGGCCGGCTACCCAGGGGGTTTTCAGTTCCCCGAAGGACCTGGCGTGCCCCCCCCACGCGCAGGTGCCCCCCCTTGGGGCAGGAGGAGGAGGGGGAGGAGGAGGAGGAGGAGGAGGAGGAGGAGGAGGAGGAGGAGGAGGAGGAGGAGGAGAGGAAGAGAGGAGGAGGAGGAGGAGGAGGAGGAGGAGGAGGAGGAGGAGGGGGAGGAGAGGAGGAGGAGGAGGAGGAGGAGGAGGAGGAGGAGGAGGAGGAGAGGAGGAGTGAGGGAGGAGGGAGGAGGGAGGAGGGAGGGAGTGAGGGAGGAGGGAGGAGGGAGGAGGGAGGAGGAGGAGGGAGGAGGAGGAGGAGGGAGGAGTGGAGGGAGGAGGGAGGAGGGAGGAGAGAGGAGGAGGAGGGAGGAGGAGGGAGGAGGGAGGAGGAGGAGGAGGAGGAGAAGGAGGAGGAGAAGGAGGATTGGATTGGATTGGATTGGATTGGATTGGATTGGATTGGATTGGATTGGATTGGATTGAATTGGATTGGATGTGATTGTCCTCCAGAGGAGGGTGCTGTGGCTTCATGCATGGCCACCTTTCCGTCGGGGGCGCCAGGTTCCCCCGGGGGGGTGGCCGTGCGCGACCCCACGGCGACCAGGCTAGGGTCCGCCTTAGCACTGGGGGGGGAGAGGATGGAGTGGTATGTCATCCACTGCTCCGTCCAGCTCTGGCCCGTCCGCTGGTCGCCACAGGCCGGGCCAAAACTGGGCGGCAAGAATGGGAACGGGCCAATCGCAGCGGGCCAAGAGTGCTCTCTGCGGTTGGAGTTCTTGCATGACCTTTCTACCGAGGCCCTGCCACTGCATGGCGCAGATGCAGTGGCGCGGCGTCGGAAGGAAGGGGGGGAGAGCCATTCCCAGGGAGGGGGAGGGGGAGCCCTCCACCTACGCCACTGCGTGTCCAGCCTGGCTCTTCCCGGCCCCCCGGCTCTGGAGGGAGGGAGAGGAGGAGAGGAGCAGGCAAGGATGACGTGCCGAGCAGAGGAAGGAAGGCGCGCTTTTGGTCCGCCGCTGGGCCCCAGAACTTCGAAACCGCAAGGTCGATGCCTCTGGCAAGGGTGGCTGCTTCCAGGATCCTGGCTCCCCTGGGCGGACCGAGAGGATCTCACTGGCCGCCGCTTCCCTCGATGTCGGAGGCGTGGGGCCCCGCGCTGTCCATAAGGCCGTTCGACCCGCGCCTGTGGTGTTGCAGCTTCCTAGAACATGCATGGTGGGGCTGAGAACTTGCCTTTGACAGCACACGCAGACTTGCCTGCGCGCTCTGGACCGGACACCAAACAGGTGGCTCAGGACACGGAGCTGGCATCGGAGCCGACTGAGGGAGAGCTGGCCGAAGAGGGCCGCGCTGGGCAGGCGCAGGGAGAGTGCTGTGGAGAGGTCGTTCGGGGCACTGGGTCAAGCGAGAGCGGAGCGGCCACTCGGACCCGCGTCTGCAGCCGTTGGCGAAGGGCTGCGTTGCACCTTGCCTGGAGAGTGCCCCGGACGAACGCTTTGCCCGCAGGTATGGCAGCCTTCCCCCTTGCGGCGCCGACTCAGGCGGGCCAGTCCGGTAGGCCCCATTGGTCCAAGAGCGCTAGCGAGGCAGTCGCCCAGGTGCGCTCTGGAGAAACCTGACCGTGCACAACGCCCCTTTGTAAAGATCCCCGTCTCGAAGGAGCCACAGGCCAGCTCGCCGGGAGGCGATGTCCAGGATGGCCCGTGCTCCACCAGAGAGCGACCAGCCGAGCTCCGAAACTGCTGCAGCACCGTCGCGCCAGGGATGGCTCCCCAGGAGCGCCCTGGCCCACCCGTTTTAAGCAGAGTCCAGGCGCTCGAGGGCTCCTTCGGCTGTGGTCAGGAGCCAGCGCCCGAAGCGCAGGGAGTCGTCAATCTCCATGTCGAAAATGAGCGCCGCTGCGGCCAGCGGGGGCGCCCCTGCCGCCACGTGCCCCGCCAGGGACGCGCACTGCGATGAGGCCACGGCGAGCCGCGTCTCCAGCGCCCCAAGCAGGCACAGATCCCCAGGTCACTGTGGGCCAAGCCGCTTGTGCTTGGTGGCGAGGTCCACCTATACCGGCGGGAGGCCGCGCAGCGGCAGCAGTAGCGGCCGCGGCAGCGGCCGCCCGCGCAGCCTGGGACCCATGCGCAACAGCGGCACGCTTGGAAGCTTTGGTGTGTGGAGGCGCTCTCCACCTGTGCGCCCAATCGGCCAGAAGCTGGACAGACCGTGCAGCCCCCCCCAATAAGAAGATGCCAGCAGGGCCGGGTCGTCCGCGTGTAGGATGGCCCCTATCCGCCTGGGGGCAGCGGCGTCCACGGCGGCGAGGGCGGAGGCTTCCAGGGCTGGGTCCTGCCGCAGCACCGTCGGAGGAGGCAGCGGCGCCCTCGTGGCCAGCGCGTGCAGTAGGCGCACTACAAGATCTTGGTCCGGCTCTCCTGTGCCAACCCATGCATGGCCCGACCAGGTCGGCGGCGTCCGAATACCCATCCCCACGCCACACCCTGCAACCTGCAGGCCCCGAGCAAGCGAGTCCATGTACGAGGGGAAGGTGAGCAGCCCACGGCACCACCTTCCGCAGTCCCCTGGGTCACCGCGACTGTTTCCACACCATGAAAATTCACATGGATGGTGTCCTTCTCGAAAAGGCTCCCCAGGAGGGCCAGCATGCCGTCTCCCGAAGGCGGTGTAGCAGCCCTGTCCGCCACGTTCGTGGGAATGCTTTCTGAAGGTCACCGAAGATGACCCACAAGGGCCGACCCTGCGCCACCGCTGCGGCAGCAAGCTCCTGGAGAACCAGGTGAGCATCACCGACGTCCCGGACGTACCCACTTTGTCCTGGGAGCACCGAGCCCTGCAGGTGCCCAAAGAGGCGTCGGTGGAACACAGACTCTTGAATGAGCCCCATCTGCGCCTTCACCATGATCAGGTGGAAGGATGATGGGAGGTCCATTGGGCCCTCTTTGTGGAGCGGAACTGCGCAGCTCCCGCGCCAGCCTTCCGACCTCGACGCAATATGATTCGGGCCCATGAGACATTGTGCTAGCCGCACCACTTGATCCAGGAGAGCGTCCGCTAAAAGGAACACGAGCCGTGGAACTATGTCCGGCGTGGTGGCTTTTGTGCTACCCATGCGTCCCACGACGGCCCTGACCTCCGCTTCCACCACAGGCTCATCAAAAGGTCCCTCGCCTATGTGAGACCTGGCGCTCCCTAGGGCTGGCGGGAGGGGCATGGAGACTTCGGCATGATAGTCTGGATCCCACGGCCCTGGCCATTGCGTCTGTTCCTGAAGCTGTCTGCTCCACGCACGCCGGGAGCTTTCTGCAGAGAGCGCGCCCCCACCCTCGGCCTTCAGGATGGCCGCCGGCGCCGCGGGGAGCGGTCGCGTAAGACGGAGGCATTTCGCTGCCTTGTCAGACGCGGAACCGGGTCCGCCCAGCGCTTTGCGGACACGGCTGGTGAGGGTCCTGGGCTTGCTGGACCTTGTCCCCTGGGTAGAGGAGGTAGCAGGCACAACCCACCCTGCCATGACCATGCCCAAGACGAGGTGTAGAAACCAGGCAACTGCGTCTGCCAGCCACCGGGCGGGCTGGGCTGCAAGAGTCCGCATTCGTTCGCACGTACCCCTCTCCCCACGCAAGCCTTGGACCATAGAGTTGGAGGCGCCCAGGACACCGTGGGCTTGCCGCAGTCCCTGTTTCCACCCTGGTTCCTGGAGCCACCAGCTGGGCATGCGAATCACACCTGACGCCGTCTGCGTGAGATAGACAGGAAACGGGGTGGAAAAGTCGAGGAGGAAGTGATCCCTCAAGGTGTACTCCACACAAAGTATTCCCGCTGACACCCATCACAAGCTCCAGTAAACGGAAGAATCCGCACGGTGCCCATGGCTCCCTGGGAAGCCACTATCACGTCGAGGCATCGCAAACGACCATGCCCATGATGTGTGTCACGTGGGCGAACTTCGACCACGCGGCGCCGAATTGATAGCCATGCACTTTCTGGGGAAGCTGGGCCAATGACTGGGTTCTGATGCCCCAACCCCCAGGTTGATACTAGTGGTGTCCATGCCCCAGCACGGGCAGGGGAGGGATCCCGTCGTCCTAGCAGTTTGGCCAGCTGCAAGTTGATGTCTCCCATAATAATGGCGCGGTCATCTTCTTTGAGGGGCGGGTCCCCCAGCAGCGTTTGAAGGTCCGCTTGTAAGCCAGCGACTTCCTGGAACCATGCCGCATCCCCTAATTGGGAACTGGGGGGAGATACAGCGTGCACACATACCAAGGGCTACCATGCGCATCTGCGAGGCGGAGCCAGAGGCGCCGATCTGAGCCGACTGTGGCCAGTTCTGCAACTTGGTGGAGTAAGCTACAATCCCACACGACCGCTGTGCTCGCACAGGACGGGCCCCCACGCGAGGCAAGACTCAGGTCTGAGCGTCCCGGGACGGATGCCCCGGCGGGAAGACGGGCACCAGGGAGCCCGACAAGGGCCAGGTCCAACTACTTCATGGCCTGCAGAATGCCGACCCGCGCGTCCGCGAACCACCCCACAGTACCCTCGACCCGTCGATGGAGAGGCACCCCATGGTGCTCGGGGAGCCGACCGCTATCGTCACGTCGTGCCGCGGCTCAGCGCCTATGTCCCCAGAAACCGCAATCTCCCTGACCAGGCCAAGCAGGTGCCGCAGAGCCCACCGCAGCGCGCTGAGGAGGGCTCCATGGGCTGACAAGTCTCTCGGGGCGTTCTCATTGGTGGCTTGAAGGAGCCTGCAGGCTTCGTCCTGGAGCTGCTTCCACCGGAACTGCATGAGGGGTCCGCAACTAAATCCCCACACGGACCAAACTTGCGGGAATGCGGGAATGCATCCAAGAGGGCATCGAGGAGCTCGTGCATTGTGTCGTGGCGGGGGCCTGCCTCTGGGCTGTGTGGGACGCGGCCATGGCCCAGCTGGCTACGGGAGAGCATGGGGCGGTGCGACGAGGACCGCCGTCAGCACGGACGATGACGCCAACCGCATGCACGGGGGGGGGAGGTCCTCGGCCCGGCCCAGCCCGCTCCAGTCCGGCCTAGTCCCACGGTGACCAGGGGGAGGGTTGGGAGGGAGGGATAGGGAGGAGGAGAGTTGGACGGATACTGGAAGCGCGGCGGGCGCGCACGAGGCCCAATAGAATACGGACGCCGTCAGCACCGAAGATGACATCAACCGCATGGAGGGGGGGGGACCTCGGCCCGACCCAGCCCGCTCCAGTCCAGCCCAATCCTTCGGGGACCAGGGGGAAGGACGGGAGGGCAGAAGAAGGAGGGGGACGGAAAGGGGGGGGGAGCTGGGCAGCAACCTCCGCTCTCTCCACCTCCGTCCCGGCCTCGAGTTGCGTCAGGCCGGGGAATAGCCTGGCCGTAGGGATGGGAAACGGGCCAATCGCACTAGAGCCGGGATGGCCTCTGCGATTGGGACTCTGCATGACCCCCCGCGCGATGCCTTGGCAACACATGGCGCAGATGTGGGGCCCGGCGTCGAAAGAGAAGGGGGGGAGAGCCATGCCCAGGGGGGGGGAGAGCTGCCCATTGCGCTGCTTCCGCAAGACCTGCCTGACTCAGCCCATCCCTCCGACCGGATGACGTGGATGACGAGGAGGAGGAGGAGGAGAAGGAGGAGGAGAAGGAGGAGGAGGAGGAAAGGGAGGAGGAG
>CAUYUJ010015837.1:1290539-1325539 GCA_963575745.1 Prorocentrum cordatum
GGGAGGAGACGGAGGAAGAGGGAGGAGGAGGAGGAGGAGGAGGAGGAGGAGGATGAGGAGGAGGAAGAGGGAGGAGGAGGGCGAGGAGGAGGAGGAGGAGGAGGAGGAGGAGGAAGGAGAGAGGGGGAGGAGGGCCGAGGGAGGAGGAGGAGGAGGAGGAGAAGGAGGAGGAGGAGGATGTGCGACCGCCATTATGGTCACGGAGTCCTTCCCATCGTAGGGTGTTTCATTTCTCTCAGGCATGCTGTGCACGTGTGTAGTTGTTTCTTTGTCGCGCTGTTTGTCGGGTGTTCGGATGGAAGAAGAAGAAGAGGAGGGAACGCTGTGTCTTTGTCGCGCTGGTTGTCAGACATTTGCTGTTTGGTCGGGTGGAAGAAAAAGAGGAGGGAACGTTGCCGATACTGCTACCATTGCTTCGTTTTCGCCCTGCCGAGCCCCCTCGGAGGTTCCCCCCGCCAAAACTGGATTCGCCTTGAATCCTGGTCAGAACGCACCCTGGGAGAAAACCGGGGGAGTAGCGGTATGGGTATCTTTGGGTTTCTACATGCTTTGGGAGAGTCGAGGAGGAGTTGATCTCTCTCTCTCTCTCTCTTTTTTCTTCTCTCTCTCTCTCTTTCTCTCTCTCTCTCTCTCTCTATATATATATAGACATATCGGAGTAGGCCGGGGGGGGGGGGGGCCGGGCCGGCGCCACCCGCCTCCAAGGGCGCCCCCCGGGACCTTTGGGGGGTCACAGACCCCTCGGGTCTGCCCCGGGCCGCTTCCAAATTGCCAACGACAGGCCACGCGGGCCGTACATATGGCCAAGAAAGCCTCAAGAGGCCCCGAAGACATCCAAAAGCGCCCCCAGAGGGCCTGAGATGGCTTGAAGATGGCCGACGAGGGCCCCAAGAGGGCCTTGAAGAGGCAAACGTCTGCCCATTCCCTTCGTGAAACGTACATTTTCAGCATACTCGCTTGCTTCGTCTTCACAATGCCCCAGACGCCCCCGAGGAGCCCCAACACGGCCCAAGAGAGACCCAAGAGGGTCCAAGACGGGTCGTCTTGTGGGGCTCACGGAACCCTCCGAGACGGCCCAAGAGGTCCCGAAGCCGGCCCAGGAGGCGCCCAAGACGGCCTCAGGGAGGCCCGAGAGGGCCTCGTTCGAAATCGTGTGCCCGGAAGCCTCTCCGGAACATGATTTCCGGGTTCCCAGGACGCCCAAGAGGCCCACAAGACAGCCTCAGCGAGGCCCCAGAGGGCCCGAGATGATTTGAAGATGGCCGAAGAGGGCCCCAAGAGGGCCTTCAAGATGCAAACAACGGCCCATTCCCCTCGTAAAACTTACATTTTCAGCTTACTCGCTTGCTTCGTCTTCACAGCGCCCCAGACGCCCCCGAGGAGCCCCAACACAGCCCAAGAGAGACCCAATGGTCGTCCTGTGGGACTCACGGATCCCCCCGAGACAGCCCAAGAGGTCCCGAAGCCGGCCCAGGAGGCGCCCAAGACGGCCTCAAGGAGGCCCGAGAGGGCCTCGCTCGAAATCGTGTGCCCGGAAGCCTCTCCGGGAACATGATTTCCGGGTTCCCAGGACGCCCAAGAGGCCCACAAGACAGCCTCAGCGAGGCCCCAGAGGGCCCGAGATGGCTTGAAGATGGCCGAAGAGGACCCCAAGAGGGCCTTCAAGAGGCAAACATCGGCCCATTCCTTCCGTAAAACTTACATGTTCAGCATTCTCGCTTGCTTCGTCTTCACAGTGCCCCAGACGCCCCCGAGGCGCCCCAACACAGCCCAAGATAGACCCAAGAGGGCCCAAGACGGCCCAAAAGGGTCGACCGCCCAGGCGGCCCCCAAGACGGCCTCAGGGAGGCCCGAGAGGGCCTCGCTCGAAATCATGTTCCCGGAAGCCTCTCCGGGAACAGAATTTCCGGGGTCCCAGGACGCCCAAGAGGGGCATCAAGAGGTTTCCCAAGAGTGCCCTGAGAGACACAATTCGCAAATTTTCCGACAGTTTTCGAAACATTGTGGCCTTCTCGCTTTTCCCGCTTCCCAACGCTCCCTCGCGGCCTCGGTGGCCCTTCAGATCGCTCCAAAACGGCCTACGAGACCCCGAAGAGGGACCCAAGACAGCCCAGAGAGGACCCAGAGGGGGACCACGAAGGGCGCCCCACGTGAGGGCCCAGAGGGGGACCACGAACTGATATTTCGAGGCCTATGGCCCCAGAGGCCCCCAGAAGGCCCCCGGAGGCCACCAAGATGCTCCCAAGAAGCCCCATGAGGCCCCCATGAGGCCTCCAGGAAGCCCCAAGAGGCCCCCAAGGGGCCCCGAGGGAACGCCCAAGAGGCCCCCCAACACACCCCAACAAATCATGTCCACAGAAAGCCTTTCGGGGACATGGTTCATCATCATGGGCCCGAGAGTCTCCGGAGGCTCTGAAGTAGCATCACGCTACCGGCGAGCTGTCTGGGAAGTTCATTGGGAACATGACTGATCGCCTTCTCGCGGCCCTCCTCGGATCGTTTCGCACAAATTTGCCCCAAGGGCCCTTTTGAACCGTATGGTAGCACCCAGGACGTGTTCTGGCTTCTCTGGACGCTGGGGCCCGAGTCTGTGACTTAGTGATCGGCTTCAGCCGGTCCTACGGATTGGGCCAGGAGGTCCTCCAGAGGAGGTCCAGAAGCATTGGATGGATCTTGGGAGGCGTCCATCCGACGACAAAGACGACGAAACGACGATGGTGACGCGACGACGGCGACGACGACGACGACGACGACGACGGCGCGCCCCAAGAGGCGACGACGACATCACGACGACGACGACGACGACGACGACGACGACGACGACGACGACGACGGCACGCCCCAACAGGCTCCCCAAGACGCCCCAAAAAACAATTTTTCCAGAAGACCTTCTGGCAACCCGATTCATCAGGCCTCCGCCTCCCTACGCAACCATCTTCTCCAGGAATACGGATTGACACGCATGGCGTTCTCATTGCCCATGATGCGTTTAGCGTTATGGACACTTCTTCATGTCCCGTTCAAGCCTTCTGTGGTCCACTACTTCAGTGGAGCAGTGAGCTCGTCAAGGCTTGGGGCCTGCTAGACCCTGAGCGCGCGCGAAGCGCGCGCGCGATGGTTCTAGTATTTATATATATATATATATAGATATATACCTATATATCTGGCGGTATGCAACGAAATTGCGGCCGAAATTGGCAGAATCAATGCGGGAGCGGCTGTGTCGACGGGAGCTCGGCGACGGCAAAATCTGTGCCAAGAGATGTCGAGCGTTTTGGCTTCGGGGCTCCCTCAAGATATTTATATATATAATATATTCTTCTTCTGGTTATTATCCTCTCCCCATTCCGCAATCATGTGCTCGCTCTGTGCGAGAGTAAAGATTGTGTGCGTCGTCGCCGTCGTTCGAAGCAAGTTGAATATACTATCTCGCTAACAGCGACGTCCCTGGCCGTCTGCCAACTAAACTAAGCCATGACAGTCTGGATCAGTCATACAATGTAACATGGTTTCCTTAGACACCCGTGCGTCTTTCGTTGAACATTGTAGCGCACCGGATGGGCGCTCGCTCCGCTGTCTTCTTTTTGCATCCTCCTACTGCCGCTCATCCCATCTCTATGGGAGGAGGAGCAGGAGGAGGAGGAGGAGGAGGAGGAGGAGGAGGAGGAGGAGGAGGAGGAGGGGGGTCGAAAGGCTCTGCATCATTGTTTTCGCCCTCTTTGCCTGAACATGCTCGGAGACTGTATTAAAGTTGGTTGCAGTAGCACTTACGAAGGGCGTGCATGTCAAACACGTTTCCTATGCACCCCCCCTTCCCCAGACATCGTGGCAGTTTTCCACATTGGATCATTTGTTGATGGCTCCAGCGCCGGGAAATCTACCCCCGAAGGCGGACACATAGGAAACATGACCTTGGTTTGACCATCAGATCATCGCTGTGTTCTTTCCCCCTCCTATCCACCCCCGTCCTCTCCCATCCCTCCTCCTCTCCCTCCTCTCCCCTTCCCCTTTCTGTCCCATCTCTCTCCTCCCCCCTCTTCTTCCCCCAGAGGGAAGAAAAGGAGGAGGGGGAGAAGGAGCAGCAGGAGATGGAGGAGGAAGACGAGGATGAGGAGGAGGATGAGAAGGAGGAGGAGGAGGAGGAGGAGGACCAGAGTAAACAAAAGATGCATGAGCAATGCTGCAGAACACCCTCCCGTCCCAAGTCTCCTCCTCACACGCCCCATACAGCTTGCCCGTTTCACTACAAGAAGCTCCGTACCAAGAGCAGCACGGTTGGGCTGATAATTCTGGCGAGGACCCCGTTTTGAGAAGAATTGTTTTGCATGTTCTGGCGCACTGGCAGGAAAGCGATACACTAGAACTGCACAGTGAAACCGGGTGTCCAGCGATGATCCCCCTTTCGATCCATGCCCGGCCCCCATTCCCCACCTCCCCGCGCAACTGCTGCACCAGTGTGCAGCTGTGGCCATGACCTCCGAGGAAGTACGAGACGACAGAAGAAAAGGCCGCCCTGGATCCGTGCAGCGCTACATGCGCTGAAGCCTCTGGTCTTGAGGGCCAGCGGAGTCTCGAGCAGGAGCTCCACTGCGAGAAACAGCAGGCCCCCAACTGCTAAACGTCACATTCAAAGACTAATGCGCGCAGCACTGAGGCGAGAGCCCCGTTTCGACAACGATCCGTGCTCGGGAAGTAGTCGAAGTGGTTGCACGCTTTATAGGGGGACAGCCCCACATGGAAAAGGAATCGCCCCCCATCCGCGAAGATGCTGCAACATGTTAACACGAATGCGCGCGGCACTAAGGCGAGAGCACAATCCTGACCGCCCCCCACCTTTCATCCCTGAGAATGTTGCACTTGTCAAACGAATATGCGCGGCACTAAAGCGACAGCCACAGATTGAAAGTTGTTTCCTTTCCACCATTGTTGAAACAAACATGCGCGGTGCGAGCGCAACATGTTGAATACGGCATCCCTTCCATCCTTCAGGCGGTTGCAATGTTAAAGAAGAAGGTGCCCAGCGCTAAGGCGAGGGCAAGACTTCGAACCATTCCACGATCCGTCCTTAGATCTCAAAGCTGAGGCACATTTTAACGCGAATGCGCGCGGCTCTAAGGCCCTTAGAGCCGCGCGCATTCGCGTTAAACTGGGGGGTCGCAGCCCCGATGGGGGGTCGCACCCGCGAGGGGGGTCGCACCCGCGAGGGGGGTCGCACCCGCGAGGGGGGTCGCAGCCCCGAGGGGGGTCGCACCCGCGAGGGGGGTCGCACCCGCGAGGGGGGTCGCACCCGCGAGGGGGGTCGCACCCGCGAGGGGGGTCGCAGCCCCGAGGGGGGTCCTGGGTCCTGGGTCCTGGGGTCCTGGGGTCCCGGGGGTCTAGGGGGGTCCTGGGGTCCTGGGGGTCATCGGGGTCATGGGAATCTTCGGGAGGTTATGGGGTCATCGGGGTCCAGGAGTCCTGGGGGTCATCGGGGTCCTGGGGTCCGGACCGGAGGGGAAAGGGGTTCGGTTCGGTTCCCGTCGGTTCGGTTCAGGGGCCGCCCGGTTCAGGTTCGGTTCCGGTTCTGGTTCGGTTCGGTTCTCGCCGGTTCGGTTCTGAATGAATTCGGTTCGGTCCGGTTCGGTTTTCTACGTTCCTGGTTTTGGACCGGTTCGGTCCGGTTCGGTCGCGGTTCTCGGTTCTCGGTTCTCGGTTCGGTGCGGTCCCTTCATGTAAGGGAATAGCTACACGTTGGATCGCCACCGTCTTCTATATTTCAACATGTTGCAAGCATTTACGTCTCGCAGCACATCGGATATCAGCCGCATGATACCAGCCGTATGACATTGACCAGCTCGCCGATTCCCGCGCCGACCAGCTTGTCCACTCCCGCGCCAAGCAACTCACCCACTCCCTCGCCGACCAACTCGACGACTTCTTCATCGACCAACCGACTCCAGCACCGACCAGATCGCGGCTTACCACGCCGACGCCAGCACAAACAACAGCACGGACGCCCACGCCTACGCCGGCACCAACGCCAACGACTACACAACGGGGTGCGCCTGGGAGAGGGAGGGACATTTCCTTCACCTCCGTCCCGGCGGCGTGGTCGGGCCGGGCGTCTTCCAGGTGACGCGGGCGGGCCTTACTGGTGATGCTGACTGTGCAGGTGCCTGCATGCCGCGCCCGTTGGGTGGACGCCAGCGTGTTGCACCCGGCGCCGGCACCGACGCCGGCTCCATCGACCGCGTCAGCGCTGGCACCAGTCTTGCTACCACCGCCGCCACCCATCGACCTGCAGTCAGGAGGGAAAAAAACACACAGACACAAGTAATCGTCGACCCCCAGGAAAATATGGGAAAATATGGGAAGTGGGGGGGAAGTAAAAAATAACAGAAAATATAGGAAAATATGGGGAATCCTTTTATTTGTGTGTGTATTTATTTGTGTGCCCCAGGGCCCCGTCATACAACCTGCGCCAGTTCAGCGCTCCGGAGCTCACGGCACGTGTGTGGCGGTGTCCGGGCTCTGCATCGCGCTGGACGGTATGCTTCGGCGCCCTGCTGGTGGGACAGGCGTGCGATGCCAACGCAACCGACCCACAGCAAGTGGCCGAGAGAACATCATCGAACCACAGCCGACCCGCGGCAACCGACCGACGCAACAAATTCGAACCAGAGCATGCCAGCAACAATGCCAACCGAACAGCAACATCGAACCAAACTCGAACCACCGCTGACCGAGGCAACAAACTCGAACCACTGCCGATCCGCGACAACCGACCGACGCAACAAACTGGAGTCAGACTCCATCGACTACTACCTCACCGACCCCATCGACTACATCTCCGACCGCACCACCATCTACTCCACAGACTGCGCCACTTTCTACGCCACCCACTCCCGACTGCGTCACCATCTCTTCCTCCATCTACCCCACCATCGACTCCTCCGACTGCAGCTCCCGAGTTAGGTGCACGCCCCGGAGCGGCCGTTTGCGCAGACGGGCCATTGGCAGTGCCGGTACCTGTGCACCCGTCTCCAAGCGCCCATCTGCATCCACTCTCTTCGGGGACGGCTACCTCTACAAGTACTTCCACCACAGGCTCATCCACTTGTCCATCAATTTCTGCGGATCTCTTTGGTTAGTCTCCTCCTCCTCCTCCTGTTCCTGCTCCTCCTCCTCCTCCTCCTCCTCTTTCCCCCCGCGTAGCCTATCCCTCTGCGCTTGCACTGCAGTGGTCATGCGGGCGCCCAGACTGGCAGGCAATAGGCGATGACCTCCGCGGCCTGCGAATATGTACTCCGCCCCGCTCTTCCAGGCCATGGATGCGCGCGACGGCTCGCCTATGGCAGGTTGGCTGGGGCGTCACTCGTGTTTTTTTTTGTAATCTCCTCCCCCCATCCTCCTCTTGCGCGTCCAGCCGCGACCGCTTAGCTAGCAACCCAGTTTCGCTTTTCGTATCCTCTGGCCTGCGGCCGGCGCAGGGGCAGTGGGAAACGCGCTGCCTGTAGCGTGATCAGTGCTTCATATGCTTCACAGCGTGACCTGTCACTTTCAGGCCACGAATTGTTTGATGTGCTTGCCTATCGCAGGTTGGCTCTTGGGGTGCGCCTGTTTTGCCTAGCGAGTCTTTTAATCGCATGGCGGCTGAGGTTGTTTGATCAATATAAGTCATGCCATTTGTGCGCATGGAAAATTACGACGGATGCGCGCGGTAGTAAGGCAAGGGCAACAATTTAAACACCACGCGCCCTCCATCCTTAAAGTCGCTGCAAAGGTTGAAGACGACTGTGCGCGGCTCCCGGGCGAGAGCCACATGTTGAAAACCACTGGCCCTGCATTTTTGAAGCTGCTGCAGGTTCTGAAAAATAATGCGCGCGGCGCGAGAGCCATATTTTGAAAGCCGCCCACCGTCCCATCATACTTGACATGGCTGCGAATTTTAAGCATCAGGCCATGCATGGTGGGGGATTACGTCCCGCGCGACACGCTTGTATCCCGCCTTCACCGAGCCGTCTGGGGGTGCGACAGGGAAGGGCTAGGTGTAACGAGGGATGGAGGAGGATAACGAGGAGGAGGAGGAGGAGGAAGAAGAGGAGGAGGAGGAGGAGGAGGAAAAAGAGGAGGAGGAGGAGGAGGAGGAGGAAGAAAAGGAGGAGGAGGAAGAGTAGGAGGACGAGGAGGGAGGAGGAGGAGGAGGAAGAAGAGGAAGAGGAGGAACAGGAGGAGGAGGAGGAGGAGGAAAAGGAGGTCGACGACAACGAGCAGGAGAGGGGATGGAGGAGGAGGAGGAGGAGGAGGAGGAGGAGGAGGAGGCGGACGCGGAGGAGGAGGAGCCCCCCCCTCCTTCGGAGGCCCTGCTGGCCCCGGTTGGCCGGGAGCCGCTGGCGCCCCAGCAGCGGCCCCGCCCGCCGGGCCGCTACGGCGGCCCGGCGGGTCGGCGCGCGCGCCGGCGGAGGCCCGCCAGAGGGGGGATCGGAGGGGGGGAGTATTGAGTCGGGCACGTCCGTTTACAGGAGCATATTCAAAAATTGTAAAACAATCGTCGGGGAACGATTTTCCCGCTATTCTTGTTTTTTCTATCATTCTTCCATTATTTCCCTACCTAGGCTCTGCCTAGAAGGGTTCTTACTCTTTTAGCTTAAAGGGGCCGGGCAGTGGAACACGCCCCGGGCGGTTCCCCCAGTCCCCTGGGAGCGGTTCCCCCCAGTCCCCTGGGAGCTTTAGCTTTAGCTTTAGCTTTAGCTTTAGCTTAGCTTTAGCTTAGCTTTAGCTTAGCTGTAGCTTAGCTTTAGCTGCAGCGTTTCGCTTAGCTTTTCGCTTAGCGTTTAGCTTAGCTGTAGCTTAGCTTTAGCTTAGCTTTAGCTTAGCTTGAGCTTAGCTGTAGCATAGCTTTAGCTTAGCTTTAGCTTAGCTTTAGCTTAGCTTTAGCTTAGCTTGAGCTTAGCTGTAGATTAGCTTGCGCTTAGCTGTTGCTCAGCTTTAGCTCAGCTTTAGTTTAGCTTTAGCTTAGCTTTAGCTTAGCTTTAGTTTAGCTTTAGCTTAGCTTTAGCTGAACTTTAGCTTAGCTGTGGCTTAGCTTTAACTTAGCTTTAGCTTAGCGTTAGCTTAGCTTTAGCTTAGCTTTAGCTTAGCGTGACTGTTACTTCTAATGCTGCTTTCCTAGGGGTTCCAACTCCTAGGTAGGGTCGCACTGGGATAGTTTTATTCTTCGTCCAAAATCCGCCTGTAGGGGGACACCCGGCTATCAAGCCGTGGCCAACCGTCTTGTCGCGCCTATAGGCCCACCAAAGTTTGTTCTAAGAACCAGTTGTGTTCTGCACAAAATATTATAAGAACACTTCTGGCGGGGACTGTTTAGCGCAACGGGTTAATGTTCTAAGAACATTGTTCTGTTCTTAGAACGTTTTGGGGTTCTGAGAACAATTCGTGGTAGATGATCGGAACGCCGGGAGGGTCGGTCCCTGCTCAAGGGCTCGGACGAGGATGATTCCGTTCCGGGGCGTTCTGGAACGCACGCCGGGGGCGGCCAGGAGGGTGGATCTCACGGCTGGGGCCACGATATCTCCCCAGATGTCATGGCCCCCTCTTCTTATTGCGCCTGAGGCATCTTCCAGAGCCGCCAGGTCTCAGAGGTTTTCGGTTTCGCCGCACCCGATCTTATCCTCGTCGTGACTTCGTCTTCGGGGGGAGGAAGAGGCGCCGCCATCGATCAGTTTGCGTCTCGTCTTTAACTGGAAGCCGGTTGCTTCCAGAGCTCCTGTTTGAGCCTCGAGCTGCAGCTACTGTCATCGCCGAGGCACTGGCGTTGCTGCCAAAGTAAAGGGGACGAGGACGAGGACGAGGAGACGGTATGGGGGAACGGAGGGAGGAGCAGTGCAGCAGGGAGGACGAGGAGGAGGAGGAGGACTCTTTGACTCTTTGATAGCGGACGCTGTCCTGGGGGGCGATTTAATCACTGGAATCGCTTCCATCCCCAGCCCGCTCGGGCTGGGGTCCCTGGGCCTGGCCAGGCCTGGAGGGAGCCGCGCGGTCCAACAACCCCGCTCCCGTCTGGGCCCCCGAAGGCCCAGCAGCCTGGCCAGCCAGGTCGGATCCTGGGTTTTCCGAATGCGGACTCCTGAGCATGGCCGCCACGTCCGCGCAGGCGGCTTCTTCACGAGCCCTAGTGGCCTCTAAAACTGCCCTCGGGGGGCCTTCACGACGCGGGAACAAACCTTTGCTTATCCTCGCTAGGTTCTCCGAACCCTTGTTGGTCCGTCCGTCACATCTGCCAACTAAATTCCTGGGGTCCACGGTGCAATAGGACCCGCACTCCGAACAAATGTGAAGGAACCATTTCTCCACATACTGGAGCCTGTGAGAGGGGTGAACCTAACAGCAGCCTGGGAGCCTCTCCTGACTTCGGCAGGAGGCCCTGAACATGTCGTGGCCGCGAAAACCCGCGTTTGGTAGCGGGGAACAACTCTCTCACAGACCGTGCACCACCAGTATTTCATGCTGCGACCACATGGCTCGAGGATGTGGTCCGAGGCCTGTGCCGCGGCCACCAACTTGGACGGTCTGACCTCCTTCTTCAAAGGGGGTGTCTCCGCCCGAGTGTTTTCCTCGGCCTCCGCTGCACACGCCAGGGCACGTCTGGCCCTACGACGGATCAACGAAGCTGTGGCATCAATTTTGTCCGTCTCAGGCTCCCGCCCCACCAGGCCCCTCCACGCCAACTCCGCCGCCTCCCCCGCCCACGAATCAGCACAGGCGTTGCCAGAGGCATAAAAGAGTTTCTCACACGTGTCTAACTTCTCTGGGGCCTCCTCTTGGTGGGAGGGGAACCAAACAACTTCCACATCAAGATTCCTCCTGGCCTGGAAGGCTTTGCGGGCCCTGGTCCAGAGGTCTTCGTTGGCACCCACAGGGTTGGGCCTACGAAAGCGGGCCCTCCAGGTCCTGGAGATCGTCTTGTGGTCCGTCACAAAAGTGAAACCTAGCTCTGAATCAACTTGCTCTAACGCCAGGCAGAATGCTAAAACTTCGGCTCGGGGGACCGTTTGCTTTTCTCCGAGCAGAGGAACCCTGAGAGCCTCCCCCAAGGTCCACCCGCCTCCCGAATCGATCACGAGCCCCACGATCGCTGCTCCGCAGCGTCTACGCCTGGGGTCGTCAGAATATTTGCCCCCCGAGCCGTCTCCGAAAATGTGAACTCTGCCTGACTCCGTGCATTCGGCGAAGCCGTGTGACTTAAAATCCAACTGCAGCTGGCCGAGGAGCGCTTCATCGAACTCAGGAGTGGTGAGCCCGACGGCAGGTACTCCCCGAAGCCAAAGGGCAGGCAGCGCCTCGTGCTGCGCCGCCGCCTGCACCACGAGCACATCCGACTTCACGAAATCCTCGTGTCCTTTGTTCTGCTCGCATTCCCAAATGCGGTGATACAAACTCTCTTCTTTGAGCTGGCAGCGCGGACAAAGCTTAGAATCAATCAGGTATCCTTGTCTGGCGCGCCTCACTCGGGTCCATTGCCCACCTGTGGTGACTATCAGGTTGAGTGCCGCCAAATCTGAAGCTCCTTCATTGTGGAACTTGCGCTGCTCTGCCCTTATTCTCCATACATCAGCACCTGGGAGAAGGTCAGCTCCATCCTCATGCTTCGACGCCTGCTGCCAGTAAAAACTGCGCATGTCACTGACCACGTCTCCCAAGATAGCAAGTCTCTCCCAATCGTTCGTGTACTCCGTGTCAGTGCCGCTGGGGCTAAGCCAAGCCTGCAACTGTCCATCTGGTAGTGGTCTGCCCCACTCTGTCGCCTTGATGGGTTTCCATCCTATGTCCATCAGCGTGGCCTGCAGCGTGGCGATGGGGCCTCTGACATAGGCCCACCTCCTCCGTCCAGCCGTGATCAATCGCTGCCTGATCTTAGTCCAGGCTAACTTGGCTCTCGCGTGGATCTGAGGATTCATCTGCCACATCGCCAGCCACTCATGAATAACTCGTTTGCGTAATTCCAGACCTGGCTCCTTGTCCCACATCTCAATTGCAAGTGTTGTCGTCAAACATGTGCCTCCTTGAGAGCCTGCTGCGATCTGGCCCGCCTGTCTTCTTAGCTTCATCAGCTCCGTCGTGGAGAGGCCGAACGCTTGATATCCGTACGTGGCCTGGGGCAGGGCGCCCGTAGACCATAGTCCTTTCGCTTCTTTAGCCAAGGTAGTGCTCTTTCTCAGCCTCTTGATCTTGGCGAAGCGTCTCTTGGCTGCCAGGATTCGTCTCTTGAGTGTGCGTGCAACTCGTTTGCGGCCAGCGGCTGCGTCGAGGCCCAGGTCCTTCGTGTATGTTTTGGCCTTGGCGGGGGTTCCATTCAGCTGCAACCTCTTCGCCACGCTAGAGACCATGTCCCTGTTCGAGCCGATGACGACTGTCTTGTCCGAGATCTTGAGCCTCTGTTGACGAAGTCCTTGGGCGAGCTCGCAGGCCACCCTGACCATCTTATCTGGGGTGTCCTGCGTCGCGCCTTCCACTCGAGCCACAGTGTCATCGACGAATGTCCAGAGTCCAGCCGTCGGTGGTATGATATGCGCTCGCTGTAGGATTGGGTGGAGAAAGACCTTCGCGAGGCTGACACCTCTGGGCGACCCCGCAACAATCGATCTGGATACCCATAATGCCTCACTCAGCGACGACTTGTCTTTGAGAAAGCGTGCCGCCGCGAATATGAGTACTTCCAGTCCACTACCACTGCTGGATAGCCGATCCCCCTGGCGATGCGCATCAGCAGCACAAGGCTGACGCTGCCGTAGAACTTCTCGATGTCCTCCAGCAGGGTGAGGCTGGAGATGCCCAGCTCGTAACCCGCCTCGTCCAGGCAGGCTCGGAGCAGCCCAGCTCGCAGCGCCGAGCTGCCTTTGAGGGCCGTGTCCCAGTGCGCGCTCAGCGCTTCACTCCATTCGCTGCAAGGTGACGCCCTCGTCCTGCTCCAGAGTTTGACTGGTAGGGGTAGCATCCCCAGCACTCTCTCTCCGCCTGCTGGTTTGGGGACCACGGCCCCTAGTGTAGCCGTCCACTGCCTCGGCCATGTGCCCGTCTGCTCGCGCATGTTGATGAGGTCGACCAGCTTCTGGCGTGCGCTCTGCGGGGCCCTTTTAATGTCGTGCAACTTGAGACCATCCACGCCACCTGCTTTGTTGGGACTCGTGGCCTGCATTGCCGAGTCGAACTCCTCAATTGTGATCGGGTCCAAGTCTTCTTCTCTGGCCTTTCTGCGCATGACCTGCAGTTCCCACGCGATGTCCTCTCTGGTGTCCACTGCGTCCGTCCATATATTTAGCCATGTCTGCCTCTTCGTGTGCATGAGGATCTCTGGGTCCGCCGAGCTCGCGTTCTGGCGGTACTGCTCGCAGGTCGGCTGCACTGGATCTTTGACGTGCTTGTGAAGGATGCCTGGCTTGTCTGACCACATCTTCTTTGCCCACTTGGTAAACTGCTGCCGCTGTGTGGAGATGTCTCTGGAGACCGCTATTGCCAGGTGATTTTCGATCTCATCCTTCAACCTCTCAAGCTCCTCCAGCGTGTGTGACTTGACCTCCTGCACCCGTAGCATGCGCTCGTCGGCTTCAGCATGATCAAAATTTTTACCAAAGATCTGATCCAAACCCAACCTCCTGAGCTGCTGGTAGGTCGTGGACAACTCCTTCTCGCACTTCCTCTGTTGCTTGTTGTCCGTGCCGTTGGTCCTTAGTGACTCATATCTGGTAATCAAGACTCCCATTACCGACCACAACTCTGCAGCTTGATACTTCATATGCGTACGGCCTGGTGTGGCTTTCGATCTTTGCCATCTGATTGCAAACCCACCTCCTCTTCCTCGGTGCGCATCAGCCTGCTCGGCGTCCATCATGTCTACACCGATGATCGCCTCCTCCAGAGTGGTGACCCAGACCGCGTACTCGCCTGTGATCGCCTGCTCCATCAGCTTCTGATGCTCACTCCGTATGAGAAGGTTGGCCTCCAACTCGTGCATCTGCTTGGTCAACGCTGGCCCGATGGCAGTGCGACTGGCCTGCTCCCACTGGCCCTCGTCTATCGCGTATTGCACCGTCTGCTGCACCATATCGGTATGTGGGGGCTCGAGCCAGTTGAACTCCTCGCGCAAGTCCTCGGGTAGTCCTGCCAATCTCTTCTGATGTGCTGCCTGCTTCTTCTTGCTGCGCTTGCTCTCTGGGTCGGGGGCCTTCTTCGGTGGGAGCACCAGCGGCAACGGCTTGGGGAGATCCAAGTGCCTATGCCACCAAGCCTCCGAGCGCCCTGGTAATTTGAGCAAGAGCCCCGTGTGTGTCCTCCAAGGTACTCTCGCATGTCCGTCGATGGTGGTGCCATCTGCTATGTCTTCTCGTGCCATGGCGAAATCTATGAGACTGCCCTTGCCCTTGTCGCAGGTGGCCTGGATCTTCGGAACGATCACCTTGCCTCCCAGGCGCGTGGGGAGGCCTGACTTCTCGACAAGGGACGGGGACATATTCCAATCTGCCATGATAATCCAAGGGTATGTGGTGCTCCCTATGACCGTCGAGAGCGCCTTAATATTTTCAAAGCTGCTGCCCTGCATGCCCTCCTTGGGAAGCAGGTAGAGGGAGAAGAGAACGACGTTGCCTCCGCTGAGGTGGATAGACATGGCCGCGAACCCTCTGAATGGGTCCTGTCCTCCTCGGGCCTTGATGGTCTCCCTCATCACGTCGAACGTTGTGGTTGCCAAGTGCGCCTTGGCGATGAGCAGCTCGCCTCCGCTGTTGCCCTCCTTCGAGCGTCGCGTCGGTGTTGCTGCCGTGACTGCTGCTTTCCATCCGTCGTTGCTCAGGTCTTTCTTCAGCTTCGCGATGCCTGACTGCGGCACATGGGGCTCCGTGAAGGCAAAAATCTGAGCAAGTTCCTGGCTCTCGTTGAGGAACTTATGCTGTTTCTCGCCCCATTGTGTGATATTGCTGAAGAATATACTGGTGACCTTCGCTGGCTTAGCTGTCTCACATGTCTGATTGCGAGCTCTTTCACACTGGCTGCGTCGCCAATCTTGACAAGCTGCGTCCACATCTGGCGCGGACGAGGAGGTGCGATCCCCAAGACAGGGTGGCGATGTCCCAGGGGGACCAGGGAAGGCTGACCACTCGGGGGACGGCGGTGCTGGAGGCCTGTCCAGCGCTGCAGGCGGCTGCCATGGCGGGCTAAATACCAGCCCGACCAGAAGAAAAGCCCGTAGCGCCTCCCGCAGCAGCCGTACCAGCCGTAGGTGAAGTGGTGGTCGCCCTCTGAGATGCCGCCCTGGTACGCTCCCTGTTCTCCTCGATGAGCTTGGCGATCGCCTCAGCCTTACGCTTTTCTGCATCTGGATCGCTGGCTTGTTGTTGCTGTGGTGGTGTCTCAGGCTTGGCGTCTTGAGCGGGTGGTGGAACATGTGCGTGTGCTTGCCCGTCTTCGTTGATCCTGCGCTTCTTTGCCGCATGATCAGCCTTGATCTTCTTCGCGCTCTCGACCATGGTGAGCAGGGCTTCCTGCTGCGTCTTGGCGCGCTCCAGCAACTCCTGCAAGGACTTCGCGTCCTCCCTGAACTTTGCAAGCTGGTCCTTCTGCGTCTGTTCCAGGTCCTCCTCGTCAGCGAAGAGGCTCTCGTCCACCTGGAAGTCCGCCTGCTCGGGCTTAGCCGCCGTGCCCTCCGCCACTGAGTGCATGTTGTATTCTTCCAGGGCCTTCGAGTGCTCCTGCTGTGCCTCGTAGACCTCCGCCGCTGCCTGCGCCACCTGCTCAGCGAGCTTGGCGAGCGCCTTCTCAGCGTCCATGTGTCGCTTGGTGACTCCATCGAGCTTGGCCTTGGCGGAGTTGGCCTTACCGATTGCCTGCTTGAGAGCCGCGGACTTGGGTAACTCCTTCTTGGGCGGGGCGCACTTCTGGGAGATGGTGGTCTGCAGGTGCTCCAGCTGCTCCTGCATGCTCTGGTCGGGCCCCAGCTTGGAGACGGCGTGGGCCAGCTGCCTGCACACCACTTCCGCGCATGTGCCCTTAGTAGGTTGGTCTCCCCATGGTGGCTTGCGCGACGCCGAGGTAGTGTCCGCCCAGAGAGTGACGAACGAGTCGCACTTGGCGCAGCAGCCCCCATTGCGCTTGATCTTCCAGTCGTACGCCCAATTGTTGCAGCTCTTGCAGATTGACCAAGCCCATTTCTTGGACGGCGGCGCCATCGCACACACGTGGTGCCTGCTGCCGTCTGGGTGTGGGTCGGTATGCTCCTCCAGGAGCTCACAGGTTGAGAGAGAAACGTCGGGCAGAAACGCCCTGGCACTGGCCGCGGACTAGCGGTATCCACGTGTTCCCCTTGTGGAACAAAGCATCTTGAGCCAAAATGGCTACGGAGGAGGAGGAGGAGGAGGAGAAAGAGATGGAGGAGGAGGAGGAGGAGGAGGCGGAGGAGGGGGAGGAGGAGAAGGAGGAGGAGGAGGAGGAGCAGGAGGGGAAGGAGGAGGATAAGGAGGAGGAGGAGGAGGAGGAGGAAAACGAGGGTGGAGGGGAGGTTCGAGGTTCGGGGTCTAGTTCACTTGCCAGGCTTCTCAGGAGAGCCCCCTCCCGCGCCCCCATAGCCCCCGATCCTTGCCTGGTGTCTCCCCCATGTCGCTCCCCGCCTGCCCGCCCGCATTCTGGCCCGCGCCCAAGCGAGAGTCCAATCTCATGAAAAGGGCGCGGCGCCGAGTCGAGAGCGACATTTCGCTCTTTCGCGCGGGTTGCGCGCCCCGTCCCATTCTTGCCTCGCACTCCGCATCGTCAGCGCCAAACTGGCAATGTTGAGAGTAACAACGTCGAGTTGGCATTGCTTTTTACAAGTGTGATGGATCCTCCGGACGGGGTCCCTATCGGTCGGCCAGGTGTCCAAGTAGGACTCATGTTTTTAGGAAAAAGGACGATGAGGTTTGCCCAGGCTTCCGAACGAAAAGGGACAATGTGACAGGGCTCAGTGTGAACGATCATATGGCGCAGTCGTTCTCTTCCTGCGCTTCTTCTCATCTTTCCCCTTCTCTCTCTCTCTCTCCCCTCTCTCTGCATATCTCTTTTTCTCTCTTTTCGTACCCCAAGCCATTTTGGCTCGGGTCATTCCACCAGCGGTGCACCTTCGAACCTCCATGGAGCCCTAAACAAGGGACGTTCCGCGCACGACTGCAGTGAGGGCCGGTTTGGTTGGCAGCCGTGGCAAGACTAGGTCCACACGAGCCTTCCGCCGAGGCATCTGCGGTCAGGAACTTTTGCACACTGCGTCGCGGCCCCCAAGCTTCAACGCGTTTCTCAGCCTCCCACCCCGCGGAGCGGAGGGACACGCTATCCGCTTACAGGGCATAGCGTGTCGCCCGGGCCGCCGCCGCCGCACGCCAAGCAAACGTTCCTGACCGTCAGTAGCATGCAGGTAGGCCCCGCGAAAGAAGCGGCCTGTGGCAGCGATGGTCGGCGGCCAGTGCGTCTGTTGACCGTCGGAGATGGCGACCTGTCATTCTCACTGGCCTTGCAGCGCTGCTTTGGCGACGGCGTGGCCGTGGCGGCCAGCACTTACCTGTCGCGCGACGAGCTCTCGCGGCGGTACAGGTCCACCCACCGAGCGCTGCGAGAGCTCGCGGACGCTGGCGCGGAGGTCCTCCATGGAGTGGACGCGTGCCGGCTGGAGGAGCAGCTCGAAGGCTTGGTCAGCGAGCCCGATGTGGTTCTGTTCAGCTCGAACAGGAGAAGACTTCATAAACACTGAGTTCTGGAGCTCCGCTCGGATTCAATGGATCGGCGCTAGGCCCCCCTCCTTGCCGCGCGGAGCGCGCCGGGGGCGGCGCCAGAAGCGCCGCCAGGGGACCCCAGCGCAGATCCAAGTGATCCGTGCGGCAGACCTCCGACAGCCGAAAGTTCATGCTTAAGTTATGTAGTTGTTTCTTGTTCGGTCAACTACCCGCACCTGGGAGACACGCCAGAGGATGCCCACTGCCCTGCGAGCGAGCATGCTCGTCAGCACTGCGCCCTGCTTGCGCACTTCCTCGCCGCGGCGCGCAAGGTCCTGCCGCTGGGCGGCCAGGTGCACGTGACGCTGTGCGGCGAGCAGCCGCGGACATGGCGCTTGGAGGAGGCCGCTGGGCGCGCGGGGCTTACTCTCTTGCAGAGCCGCGAGCCCCAGAGCATCGATGCCTTCCTGGCGGGGGACCTGCCGCAGCGGCTGCCAGCGCCCGCGCCGGCGAGACCCGGCCACGGGGCGAGGCGCAAGTGGCGGAGCGGTGCTCTGGGGTGCGCACACTGGGCGTCGCCCTACGGCTACGAGTTCCGCAGGCACGAGGGCGAGTGCAGCATGAGCGTCGGGCGCAGCCTGGCGTTCGCCTTCGTGGCCGCGGCGCCGCCCGCGAGCGTCCAGCGGCCGCCTGGGCGGGACGGCGCCTGGTGCCCCACGTGCCTGCAGAGCTTCAGCAGCGAGGCGGCGTTGGCGCGGCACCTGCTGGCCCCCGCCACGCCCCTCGAGCTCGCCGCCGCGCGGCGCGCCTGCGTTCACTGCGGGCGCGCCTTCCTCTCGGCGCGGGCCCTGCGGCAGCACGCGGAGGCGGCGGCCTGCGGGCACGGGGCCGCCTGCGCGAGGCGGACCGTGAGTCACGCGGAGGTCGCGGCGGCCCCAGGCGTCGGGAGCCTTGAGACGGGGGTCAATTCAAACGGGGGTCAGTCAGAGCGCTGTATCTTGCAGGATGCTGCAGAGCCAGGGGTGCATTGACCCAGGCTTGTGTGCAGGATCTTGCAGGATCCAGCAGAGCCTGACTGATCCGGGTCTGGATTGACCCGGGTCAGGAGATCCCCGAAGGCGGCACAGCCGATGTGGAGGATGAGGAGGACGAGGAGGCGCTTGCCAAAAGCAAGCCAGCTAACCCAGCCGAGGAGGAGGAGGAGGAGGACGACGAGGACGAGGAGGAGGAGGAGGAGGAGGAGGAGGAGGAGGCCGCAGCTGAGGAGCGAGGGGCGCGCCAGAGTCAGAGCCCGTCTCTGGCGGCCAAGGCCCGCGAGGCCGCGCCTGGGCCCAGGTCGGCCGCGTCCGAGGAGTCCCGGGGGTCGCCCCGGGGCGGCGACGCCACCTCGCACGAGGAGGCGGCAGTCGGGCAGGAGTCGGGGGCGGAAAAGAGGGGGGTGATGACTAGGGGGGGGTGGATATCATGGCGGGGGCCATGATTTTTCCTCAGATTTCACGGCGCCTCTTCTTGTTTCATTACGTCCCTGGCCCCCCCGCTGGGCCGCGCACATGCCGCCGGTCATGATTTGCACCCCCCCCTCTTGGACACCCCCCTCCTGGCCGCTCCCGAGAGGCGGCAGTCGGGCAGGAGCATGCGGGGGCCCGCTTGGTCGCGTTCGCCCGGGCTGCCTTCCCGGAGGCCCTGCCGTCCAAGCCGGCCGCGCGCCGGGCCATCGCCGCCGGCGAGGTGCTCCTCAACGGCGAGGCGGTGGAGGAGACGTGCGCCTCCAGACACCATTCCTCGTGCATGGCTTTTCCGAGCCATCCTGTGGTGTTGGGTTCTCGTTCTGAAGAGACAGCGCCCCGCGTTCCTTCCTCTTTCCTTCCTTCCTTCTCACCCTCCTCCTCTCCTCCTCCTGCTCCTCCTCCCTCCCCCATCACCTCCTTCATTTTGGCACACCCCTCACACGCTTCGTAACCCCAGGGGGGAGCTCCACCGAAGGCCCAAATGCCAGCGCTCGCACGCGTCCGCCGCGCCCATTTTGGCACACACCACTCGCACGCTTCGTGGCTCCATAGTGAGCTCCACTGAGGGCCCCAAATGCCAGCGCCCGCATGCGCCCACCGCAGCCATTGTGGCACACCCCTCACTCGCTTCGTGTCCCCACACGGAGCTCCACCGAAGGCCCAAATGCCAGCGCTCGCATGCGCCCACAGCAGCCATATTGGCACACCTCTCATACGCTTCGTGGCCTCATAGGGAGCTCCATCGAAGGCCTAAAATGCCAGCGCTCGCATGCGCCCGCCGCACCCATTCTGGCACACCCTCTCACACGCTTCGTGGCCCCATAGGGAGTTCCACCGAAGGCCCAGATGCCAGCGCTCGCATGCGCCCACCGCAGCCATTTTGGCACACCGCTCACACGCTTCGTGGCCCCATAGGGAGCTCCACCGACGGCCCTACATGCTAGCACCCGCATGCGCCCACCGCACCGATTCTGGCACACCCTCTCAGACGTTTCGTGGCCCCATAGGGAGTTCCACCAAAGGCCCTAAATGCCAGCACCCGCATGCGCCCACACCAATGTCGGCACACCCTTATCACGCTTCGTGATCCCATAGGGAGCCCCACTGAAGGCCCAGATGCCAGCGCTCGCATGCGCCCACCGCAGCCATTCTGGCACACCCTCTCACACGTTTCGTGGCCCCATAGGGAGCTCCACCGAAGGCCCTAAATGCCAGCACCCACATGCGCCCACACCAATATCGGCACACCCTTATCACGCTTCGTGACCCCATAGGGAGCCCCACTGAAGGTCCAGATGCCAGCGCTCGCATGCGCCCACAGCAGCCATTATAGCACACCCCTCACACGTTTCGTGGCCCCATAGGGAGCTCCACCGAAGGCCCTAAATGCCAGCACCCGCATGCGCCCACCGCACCGATTCTGGCACACCCTCTCACACGTTTCGTGGCCCCATAGGGAGTCCCACCGAAGGCCCAAATGCCAGCGTTCGCATGCACCCACCGCAGCAATTTTGGCACACCCCTCACACGTTTTGTGGCCCCATAGGGAGCTCCACCGAAGGCCCTAAATGCCGGCACCCGCATGCGCCCGCCGCACCGATTGTGGCACACCCTCTCACACGCTTCGTGGCCCCATAGGGAGCTCCACCGAAGGCCCAGATGGCAGCGCTCGCATGCGCCCACACCAATGTCGGCACACCCTTATCACGCTTCGTGACCCCATAGGGAGCCCCACTGAAGGCCCAGATGCCAGCGCTCGCATGCGCCCACCGCAGCCATTTTGGCACACCCGTCACACGCTTCGTGGCCCCATAGGGAGCTCCACCGAAGGCCCTAAATGCCAGCACCCGCATGCGCCCACCGCACCGATTCTGGCACACCCTCTCACACGTTTCGTGGCCCCATAGGGAGTTCCACCAAAGGCCCAAATGCCAGCGCTCGCATGCACCCACCGCAGCCATTTTGGCACACCCTCTCACACGTTTCGTGGCCCCATAGGGAGCTCCACCGAAGGCCCTAAATGCCAGCACCCGCATGCGCCCACCGCAGCCATTGTGGCACACCCCTCACACGCTTCGTGGCCCCATGAGGGGCTCTTGCGAATGCGGCGCATACAACGATGGTGCCCACAACTGCATATGGTTGGGTCCCTCGCCAGGCTAATTTCACAACGTGGCTCCCCAGAGGTTTGAACCCCTTTCCCAGTCGTCCTGTGTCTCTCTTGATGGTCGTGGGACCCAGGCCCCGGGAGGCCGAACATTGACAAAAACCTCCCGTTATGACTGTCGGCGGCGAGCCCAGGGTGGAAGTGAGAGGGCGCAGGTCTTCTCAGAAGGCGGCGGCGCTTCTCAGAAGCCCTCCGGCCTTCTGAGAAGAGACCCGTGTCTTCGGAGAAGGGTCAGGGCACTTCTCACAAGGCTAGGCCCGCCCCCTCTGACTTGCCCCCTGGGCTCGCCGCCGAGATCCCAGACCCCCGACGTCATGATTTGTTTCGTGACGTAGACCCCCGAGGGTCTGGACCCATTCCCCAACATCAGTTTTTCATCCTGCGTCGTTTGTTGGCGGTCCCGAGGCCCGGTGGCGGCCCCCAGGGGCCGAAAATAGCGAAAAACCTCCTGCCGTGGCTTTTTCACAACGCGAGGGGGTCTCGGGAGATTGTTCGCACAGATCCAGGAATTCGGATGCAACTCCTGGGAGGTCAAATTCTGATTTTGCCCTGGTCCGAAATCTGGGCTCATCCGGCTTCATCCTGCTTAATCCGGCTTAATGCCGCTTCATCCCGCTCAATCCACTCAATCCTCTTAATCCGAGGCCCACTCTGGCGTAACAGACCCCAATGGGGCTTAATCCCTTTGAATCCTTCCGACGAAGACCTCCCAGCAGCTGCCCCCTTTACAGGAGACGCGCATCCTGCGCGCCGGGGACGTCGTTGCGCTGCGGCGGGGCCCTGCGGGGCGCCTGCCGGAGGCTGCGGCTGGAGCCGCGGCGCGCGTTCGGCTGGTGGCCGGCGCGAGCGGGGCGGGCGGCCCGTGCTCCGAGGCCACGACGGGCGGATCGGTGGGGTTGGCTCCTCCTCCTGCCTCCTCCCCCCTTCCTGCTCCCTCCTCCCTCCTCCCTGCTCCCTCCTCCCTCCTCCTCCCTCCTCCTCCCTCCTCTCTCTCCTGTTCCACACCTCCTCGGGCCTGTCCCTCGACAGGAGGCATGTTCAATAATAGTCCAACAAATAATATGCGTAGGCGATTTTTCGACTGTCCTTGACCATTTCCGAATCTTTTTTGAGCGCTTGTAATTTTTCACCCAAAATTCTGTAGGGAGACACGCCCTACCTAAGGTTAGCTCCTCCTCCTCCCAAGGCTCCCTGGAGTCAGGGAAAAATCACGACGGGAGGTTTTTCTTTGATTTCTGGCCTTTGAGGGACCTCGCCAGGCCCCAGGACCGTCAGCACACGAGGCGGGATGGAGAACCGGTCACGGGGAATGGGTCGAGCTTTTTGGGGGTGGACGTCATGGAAAAATCATGAGGTCAGGGGTCTGGTGGCAGGCCCTAAGATCCCGGCGTCTCATTGTTTTCGAGGCGGGCGTTCTAGCCCGGCTTCTGGCCCCAGGACTCACAGATCGATCCGCCTTGAAAAACGGCGCAGAAAGATGGGGTCCAGAGGTCTAGTCGTGATTTTGTGCGATGTCGCATTTTTCTGCAACGTTGGATCTGAGGGAAGTCAGAGAGGAAAAAGGTACCGATACCGATTGATCTTCCCTCGTTTTCGCTTTTCTTGACCTCTTGACAGGCCTTCTTTGGCCACGGCTGCACTGGCTCCGAACTTTCCTATAGGATAATGATTACGCGCTCCGGGACATTGGTAGTTTGTGTCCCTCAAAAGTTCTGGGTCCCAGGGTAGCCTCCCTGACTACAGGTACCGCTCTCCCCGGACTACAGGCACCCCTCCCGTGGACTACAGGTATCCCCCGGACTACTGGTACCACCCTCCGGACTACAGGAGGTAGCCCCCCTGGATTACACGTACCCCCCTGGACTGAATCCACGCCTGCGTTGACGAGTTCCCCCCCCAGCCTGCAGGTAACCCCCCCCAGGACTACAGGTAATTACGGGGAATCCCCCCCCGGACTACAGGTACCTTCCCTGGACTACAGGTACCACCTTCCCCGGACTACAGGAGGCATCCCCCTGATATTACAGGTACCCCCCCGGACTGAATCCACGCGTGCGTTGACGAGTTCCCCTCCAGCTTGCAGGTACCCCCCCCGGGACTACAGGTACCCTCCTTCTCCCAGACTACAGGTACCGTTCCCCCAGACTACAAGTACCTTCCCCGGACTACAGGTACCCCCAGAACAATTGAGGGACGCAGAGTGCCTTCTGGATCCCCCACTTAAGGCCAGCTGAAGGCTGCAGAAACCTTGACGTCAGAACCGTGGCATTCCCGAAGCAGTGCTGGCAACCGGGGGCTTTGACGTCCCTCACCGGGGAATTGGATGAGCCCGCAGAGGTTTCGCCGCGTCGCCGCCCGTGGCGGCCTCGTGGCCGCCTCGTTGCCGCCCCCTTGGGGAGTCCGCCGAGGGTTCGCCGCGTCGCCGCCCGTGGCCGCCACACCCCTCACACGGATCGTGCCCCACGGGGGAGTCCCGCTCACCTGGGCACCCGCTCGCCGCGAAGAAAATCACGACGGAGGGCATTTGCGGATCTTCGGCCTCCGGTGCCCCTCGCCGGGCCCATGGACACCGTCGGAGAACAAGCCAGGAATCGCGATGGGGTGTCCGGGTGCGGCACCAAGTGGGCGCGCCCGCGCGCGGGCCCCCCGCGCACTGCGGCACACGGGCCCCGGTTCTGCACATGTGCTGAGCCAATTCTTGGAGAGGGGGGGAGGAAGTGGGGAGGTGGGCCAGGCTTGGGAGCTCGGTGAGCGCGGCGGGGGTCCTGCCCAGAGGCGCCAGGCGCCGCCAGGCTGCGCCTTCTGTCGTGCGCCTGCCCCGAGGGCGCGGCGGTGGTGTGGAAGCCCGCGGGCATGCGCAGCCTCGGGCACCACCCCACCACGCTGCAGTCCGCGCTCGCGCTGCTGCTGCCCGCAGCCGATGGCCCGCTGCCCCTCAGCCTGGCCGGCCGAAGGCTCGAAGGGCTTGTTGGGAGGTCTGATTCGGCGGTCGGCGCCGGCAGAACCGTGGCCGAAAGCCGGCCGAGTTCGGCTTTATATGCGAATTCCGTTAAATCGAAAGAGCGTGTTCTACCGCTGCTGGCGGAAAACCGGGGGGGGTCACTACCGGTTCGAACCCCTCCCCCCCCCCTCCTCCGGAAAACCGGGGGGGTCACTTCTTCGTGTCCCTGGCCTCTCCTCCGTTATATATTGAGTTACAGTGGACTTAGCGAGACTTAGCGCAATTGTTTACAAGTTTCTTAGGACAACTTGCGTAGTAGTTGCTATCCAGAAGCAAGTTCACCGCATATTTTCATAAGTTAACATAAGTTAACATAAGTTTACATAAGTTGCAGTTGCCCAGGGAGGCGTTCTGACTTTTTCGGGGCCCGTGGAAGCCGTTCTGGCTCAGATGCGCTATGACGGAGGCCCGTTCAGCCAGAATCGTTGCAGCATTGCAGGCAGGCGGCTTGCACGTTGCATGCCGCGCCCTCTGCCGCATGGTGAATGCCTTGCAAGAGGACGACGGCAGTGACCACGAAGGCAATGCAATCCAGGGGCATCGGCAATTACAGGATCAGGTCAATGAGATCGGCAACCGCAGCACGGATTATGGCCGAATGATAACCAACATAGCGGTGCCTCGCGAAGACGGTGGCGAGATGTCGTGGGATATCATTAATCCGTTCGCAGGGTTGTCTGTAATGTGCGAGGGGTGTTCATGGTTTGCGAGGCTTCTCCACGACTCCGTCGTCAGTGGTAAAGCCAGCCTGGTGGTGTGGGGAGACGAAACATCGTCGGGGAACCAGCTGCGGCCTGACGCAGCAAACAAATGGCTATCCGTGTATTGGACGGTGGTAAACCGACCGTCATATTTCCGATCCTCGGACCCAGGGTGGATACCTTTCGGCGTTCTCAAGTACGACGATCTAAAAGCAGTTCGTTGCCAGTACAGCGGCGTCATCCGATCTGCACTGCACCATATGTTTACCCAGCACATGTTTTCGTTCAGCGTGGGCATCCGTTTGAGAGACGGACGCGGAGGCATGTTTTTATGTTCGGCAGAATTGCGTGCCGTGCTGCAAGATGAGAAAGCTCACAAAGAAATGAAATCCACCAAGGGGGCGAGCGGATCTGTGTGCTGTTCTTCTTGTAAGAATATATACAATGGTGACGCTTCAAAAGTGCAGGGACATACATATATACGGCACTACGCGGTCACGCCGCCTTGTGAGTTCGACCACCACACAGATGAATCGTTCTGGGAGCTGTGCGATAAGCTTGAGGAGCAAAAGCCTTTGCTGAGCAAAACAGATTCTAAGGTTTTAGAGCAGAAGGCTGGTCTGCGCTTGGAACCAGGGGCTTTGCTGTTCGACAAAGCATTGCGAGGCGTTTTCAAGCCACAAAGCCACACACATTGGGATTGGATGCGCGTCATATGTGCAAGCGGCGGTACTGCTCAGATCAATTGCAATGAGCTGTGTTTAACATTATTGCAAAAAGGCGTGGCGCTGGAGGCGTTGGATGCGTTTCAGAGACAGCTTTTGGCCGATCAGAAAGTAGTGAAAAAATTGCCGCTGCGGCTGTTCCAAGACCGCATCGTGAACGCGCACGGCCACCACATGAAGTTATTCGCTGGGGAGTGTTTGACGGTGGTAACGGTCCTAGCTACGTTTGCCCGTGGCTCCCTGGGCGTGGAGTGCCCGCATAGACGGTGCATGCAAGTCCTGAGTGACCTCTGCGATCTTTTAACAGCTGGTGACGACGCGGTGCCGAGGACAACCCAGCTCGCGACCTTGCTCTGACAGCACCACTCCCTCATGCTAAATACTTACGGGGGCGGAGAGGGCGGCTCATGCGGGGCAAGGGAAAGTGAGCATGGATCAGGGGGAAAAGACGATTTGGCATTGCGATGCCTCGACATGTCGTTTTTTCGTCAACGCATTGCTGCAGGATCCGATATTCCCCGATCCAACTGCATCCGATACGATCTGAACCATGTCGATTAATTGTCTGCGATCTCTGCCTCACCGACCTCTCGCGCGTCGCTGCCCGCAGGGCGGTCCGAGGGCGTCGCCGCGGGCTGGCACGTGGAGGCCGTCGGTGGCACGCAGGCGCCGCCCGCCTGTCGCGGGGGGCAGGGCGAGGATGATTCTGGATGCAACGGCGGCGACAGCGGCGCGGCTGCCTTCCTGTTCCGAAGAGGAGGACAGGACGAGGGGGAACTGATAACTTCCCGCCCCCCCCTCCCTCGCCCTCGCCCGCCTTTCTTTTTCCCCTGGCCAACTTCCCCCATCGCCATGTCCATCTCCATCCGCCCGTCGCGCGCGAGGCGAGATCGGCGGCCTCGAGCTCGTCGGCTGTCGCCAACGGCATCGCGGGCACCACAGGCAGCACGCGCCTCCGCGCCCGCGGCAGGGAGGGGGGGAGTAAGAGCATGGCAGGAGCAGGGCAGGACGGGAAGGAGGAGGAGGAGGACCAGGGCAGGAGGAGGAGTAGGAACAGAGCAGGAGCAGGGCGGGAGGAGGAGGAGGAGGAGGGCAATATATTTTGGATTGGGGGGAGAGAGGAGAGAGGGGAAGGGCTTCCTCCCCCAGTAGGTTTCTTTACAGCTTTCGCTTTCTAGGGTCTCCCACGGGGAAGGAGACGCAGAAAAACATTGAATCGTATGCTTTTCGCTGAGATTTACATTTTTTTGAGCCTCATGGGCCCCCTCATGGGGCCCCTCACGAGGCGGCGCCGTCGTCGCCGTCGTCTCGCCGTGTCCTGGCAATGTCCAAATATCCAGGGCCTCCTGGGCCCTCCAAGTCCACACCCTACTGGGCCCCCCTGGAACCTCTTGGAACTGGGCCCCCCATTGGGCCCCTGGGCCAAAGTCCGGAACACTCTTTTCAAGACTTCGGCGCGAAGTCGTGCTTGCTTGTCTCCCGCCGCTGTTTCGGCTCGAATTCATTGCGGAGGTTGCGCCAGGTCCGAGCGCCGCGCGTTTTCAGAACCGATTATCAGCAGGTATCCCGCGGCGTTCGCGGCCAGCGATACCGAGCGAGGAGGCAGCGCTTGCAGCGATGTCGGGCGAGGAAGTCGCTCTCGCGGGGCCTGAAGAGGCGCCTGCCATTGACATGATCACGCGCAGTCTCTGCGATGAAGATGCCCCGAAGGACAATGCCACCAACGTAGCGGGCACTGACCGCCAGCCGAGGTATGAGTGCTTCCCGTGTCACAGGCCCCACGGCCGCGTGAAGCGCCTCAAGGCTGGCGGCGATGCGCAGTTCGAAGGCTGGGGCAGCCTCCCCAGGGAGGAGCGCGTCCAGTTCATGAAGGGCAACGCCGACGCCTACGGCCTCCAGCTGCACGGGTCGATGACCGCGCTGATCAAGAGGACGGTCACTCGTTCCATGGGCGCGAACTTCCACGAGAATGGGCGCTTCATGTTAGTGTCCGATGCAGCGGAGCTTCCAGAGTACAAGAACGATCCAGAAGCGTTCCAAAGGCTGTGTCAGAATACCCAAGAGCACACATGCCCCCTTTCAGGTATTAAGAGGATCTACGTCCCAGGGTACACGTTCCAGAGGACCCAGGGCCTGCGAGCGACCCAGACCGCCGAGAACGCCATGCGCGGCGAGGGGGCCATAAGGTCCACGAGGCCCAAGGCCAAGGCGAAGGCGCCTTCGAGGCGCCCTGCCGCCGCGCCGCCTGCGGATGGCGCGCCGCAGATGCCCCCCCTGAGCGCGGGGTGAAGAAGAACGCAGAGAAAACGATTACTACCCTGCGCGAACGCGCTCAGGACTTCGGCGCGCTGGTGGTCACGGCCTCAGCCGAGCAGGCGAAGTTCTACGTCCCCCAGGGCGTGCTGTCGAAGTCGCTCCGCGCGCAGCAGGAGTTGCAGACGTGCCTGGCCGCGCTGCAGCTCATCCAGCAAGACGGCGGCGAGCAGGTGAAGGGCGCCACGGCGGAGATCATCAAAGAGGCGAAGGGGGCGCTGAAGGAGGAGGGCAGCCTCTATGACAAAATCGAGGGCCCACGGGTGAAGAAATATATGGGAATATGATGGATAGGGGGGGCTGAAGGAGGGCGAATCTTGCAGGCGTCTTGGGACCTTCTTGGGGCCCTCTTGGAGGGGCTTTTTTATATATATATATATATATATATATATATATATAAACTTGCTGGGGTATTTTGCATAGGTCGCAGGGCTGTCGCCCGAAAGCTCGTTTTGAATATGCCTCGGGCCCATCCAGTTTTCGGGTGGTATCTCGGGGCTCTCGTGGAGCCTTATTGGGCCCCTCTTGGGGCCCTCTGAAAGCCTTGGGGCCCTCTTGGAGCCGCCTTGGGGCCCTTTGAAAAAAAAGAATAGTTTTTTTTTTTTTTTGAAAACCAATTTTTTCTGTCAAAGCCCTCTTGGCCCCCTCCAAAGGCCATCAGAGGGCCCCGAAAGGGCGCCAAGACGGCTCCAAGAGAGCCCCAAGATGGCAAGCTTTCGGGGGCATTATTGGCGGGCCCTTCCCCGAGGTCTGCTGGGCGACATGCCCGACGCAGAGCGCGAGGCACTCGCCGCGGCGTCCGCGTCCCAGGTTCGCGAGCAGCTGGGCGGCGGTGGCAGCGCCCCCACGGGGGCCTCTGGCTCCGCGGCGGGCACCCCCGCGGAGGGGGAGGATGCTGGTGCTGAGGCTGAAGCGGCGGCGTCTCCTGCGGCTACCAGTGCCGATTCTGCCCAGAAGCCTGGCCGCCGCGCCAGGATGAAGCGCCCCGCGGCGGTGCAGAATGTCGACTGAGATGCCCGCCAGTCGTTGTGCAGCACAGCAGGGGCCGTGCCGCCGCAGTCAGCCGCGTTGCACAGAGGTCGGTGGAGGGTGGCGAGGAGGAGGAGGAGGAGAGGAGAAGGATGAGGACGAGGAGGATGAGGGCGGCGACAACGCCGCGACCCCCCGCACCGAACGACTGCTCAGCCGTAACACTCAGCGAGGTGAGCAGGGATGCACCCGCGCACGCTCCTCCTGGCATTTTCCTCAAACGTTTTATGTGTATGCCTGACATATTTTGTTCTGGATGCAGATGCTCCGCGCTGCTGCCCCATCGCGCCCGTGCATGCTCCGACGAACAGGCGACGCGCAATGATATGATTGACGGATGCTCTGCACCGCGCCCATTGGGGAAAAAAAGAGCAACAACAACAATGGTTCCGTATCCCGCGCCGTCGCCATACACACAATCCCCCACCATATCTAGAGGACATGGCGGCGGCGGCAACGACGACGACGCCGATAGGGGGGCGTAGACGGAAGAGGACGAGGGAGGAGGAGCAATCCGTAGGGGGGATGAGGAGGGGGAGGAGGAAGGATCTCTCGAACCCTCCCCGTCCAGCCAGTCTTCAAAATGCGGGAACTCTCCACTGTCCAGTGGGGGCTCATGGGGATAGCAAAAGGTGGGAAAGGAAAAGGAGGCGAGACCCCCCTCTAGGAGAAGGGGGAGGGCCCCGCCCCTCTACCTGCTCCTCCCCTCGCTCGGCCTTCCCACCCCGCTCCTCCTCGACGAGGCAAAAAGGGTCGAATACCGGACCGCGAGGCGTGGGCGCTCGGGGGCGACTGGGAGGTCGCCCCGTGCTCTGGGGGAGGCTATGTTTAATCCAGCTTAATCCAGCTTAATCCCGCCCTGCCTTTTTGTCTTTTATATTTTCATCCCCCCTCCGCCTCCGCGTGGGCCTCCTCCTCCGCCCGCGCGAGGCGCCTGGCCGACGGGGAGGACGGCGTGGCGCTCTCGCGTCTGATCCAGCGCCCTGCAGGCACCTCTGCCGCGGGGTGGATACGACGGGGGGGGGAAGGCCGAACACACGAAAGGAGGATACCAGGAAAGGAGGTTCCTCCCCTCGTTTTCCGTCCCTTCCGCTTCCTCCTCCGCCCCCCTTCCCGCTTTCCCCGTTCCCCCCCCCTCTTCTCCCCGTCCCCGCCCCACCCCCCACCCCACCGGAAGGTAGGTACTATTTTGGAATAAATAATCCTCCCTACAAGCCGCGGGGGGTACGCAGGTACGCTGCAGGTACGCTGCAGGTACTTGTGTACCACGCGCTGCAGGTATGCTGCAGGTACGCTGCAGGTACGCGTGTATCACGCGCTGCAGGTACGCTGCAGGTACGCTGCAGGTACGCTGCGTTGTGATTGATATCGCATCTGCAGGTACGCTGCAGGTACGCTGCAGGTACGCGTCTGCAGACACGCTGCAGGTACGCTGCTTTCTTACTATTTTAATTGATAACCTATATGCAGGTACGCCGCAGGTACGCTGCAGGTACGTGTGTATCACGCGCTGCAGGTACGCTGCACGCACGCTGCACGTACGCGTGTACCACGCGCTGCAGGTACGCTGCAGGTACGCTGCAGGTACGCGTGTACAACGCGCTGCAGGTACGCTGCAGGTACGCTGCAGGTACTGTGTGTTTTGATTGATAGCGCGCTTGCAGGTACGCTGCAAGTGCGCGTGTATCGTATCAGGAGGAGGAGGAGCAGGAGGAGGAGGAGTAGCAAGGGGAGGAGGAGGAGGAAGAGCAGGACCAGGATCAGGAGGAGGAGCAGAGCCGATGTTAAATTTGCGTAATTCTAAAACGTTTTAGAGTCACGCGAATTCCAGGCCCCGCCCCTGTTGTCCGATCCGCGCGGCCATAGGCGGTTGCAAGGTGCGCCGATGGCCGCGCGCTTCACTGCGATGGTGGTTGACAGACTCTGTCGGCCGCTAGCTGGTGCCCAGGAGGAGGAGCAGAGCTTGTCCCGCCGAAAGGAGAGGGCGGAGGAGCAGGAGCGGGAGAGGAGGAGGAGGGGCGAGGATGAGCAGCGGCAGCATCAGCAGCAGGGCGACGACGACGACGCCGACGACGACGACGACGCCGACGACGCCGACGACGACGACGACGAGCGGTCTTGAGGGCCCTCGGGGGCACTTTTTGGCTGCACCGGGGGAGCGCCCATGGACCAGGTATCCCGCCACATTTTTCAAAGAAAAATGTTGCGGGATACTTTTTTTTTCGGTTTGGATTCTGGCCCAGTCCGGCCCCGCGGATTCCTGGTTTCTGCCGTCTGGGCGGCCTCAACTGCGGGGGCGACGACGACGCAGACGACGACGACGACGCCGACGACGACGACGGCGACGCCCTGCATTGCCGCCCGCCGTCCGCAGGCGCACTTCCTCGCCGAGTGCGCGGTCGCCGTCGACGCGAGCAGCGAAGTCGCAGGATCCCGTCGCGCGGCTCGCGACCGACCTTCGAAGATCGAGGGCAGAGGTTTCTCGCGTTTGTGAGTGTGTGTGTGTGGGTGTGGGTGTGGGTGTGGGTGTGTATGTGTGCGTGCGTGTGTGCGTGCGTGCGTGTGTGTGTGTGTGTGTGTGTGCGTGTGTGTGTGTGTGCGTGTGTGTGTGTGTGTGTGTGTGTGCGTGTGTGTGTGCGTGTGTGTGTGTGTGTGTGTGTGTGTGTGTGTGTGTGTGTGTGTGTGTGTGCGTGTGTGTGTGTGTGTGCGTGCGTGCGTGCGTGTGTGTGTGTGTGTGTGTGTGCGTGTGTGTGTGTGTGTGTGTGTGCGTGTGGGTGCGGGTGTGGGCGTGGGTGTGTGTGTGTGTGTGTGTGCGTTTGTGTGTGTGTGTTTTGGGGGGGTCTCCAGGAACCGCGCAAGAGGCACCCGGAGGGCTCCCAAGAGATCCCGAAAATCGTTTCGGGGGCAGGGGCGGGGACCACAACCCATGAGGTGGATTGTGGGGCTCCTGGCGGGGCCCGAAGAGAGGGGGGGAGGGGGCATATAGTGTGTAAAAAATACAGTTCGGGCCCAAGTTTAGACCCCCCTGTTTATTGAAATAGGGTGGGTCTAAAAATGAGCTAGAACGCTCATTTCTTAGCTTCTGTAAGAGGCAAGGAACTGAGGATGAGGGGGAGGAGGCGGAGGAGGCAGGAGGAGGCGGAGGAGGCGGAGGGGGCAGGGGGGAGGGAGGAGGGAGGAGGTGGGGGGAGGTAGGAGGAGGAGGAGGAGGAGGAGGAGGAGGAGGAGGAGCACGACGACGACGACGACGTCGAGGGAGGAGGGGGGAGGGAGGATGGAGGAGGGCGGCGACGACGACGACCACGACGACGACGACCACGACGACGACGACGACGAGGCTGAAGCGGAGGGAGGCCGCCCATCAGGCCGCCCACACTATGCCCCCAGGAGGTCCTAGGAGGACCCAGGAGGCCCAGGGGAGGCGAAAGGCTCAGGGAGGCAACATGAGGACACAAAGGGCTTTGCAGAATAAGGATGTGGAGTCAGATCTATACGCGAGGCATTCTAGACATCCCGAGACGCCCCTCAGAACCTCATCGAAATCTATAACATTGCTCAGACGCTTCCACAGCACTCCCCAAGGATGCCATGACAGGCCTCCAACTATGTTAATACACAAAATGCATGTGTCTCCGATCCAATCAGTAGCCATCTTGGCTTAGGTTCACCAGCAGCGCGGGCCGCGGCGGCGGTGCTGGCCATGGAGGGCGCAGAGCAGCGCAAGCTGTTCAGGCGCATGGCTGAGAAGACCCAGACCTGCGATGACGCCACGCAGCAGCCAGGCGGCAACGATGTCAGCGCGATCGGCGCGCAGCTTCCCGCCAGCTCCGCTTCAGTTCACGGTCGCCCGCGCGCCGAGGGGGACACGCTGGCTCCAGCTGCTCCGACGCAGGTGGTGTCAGGCGGCCAGGGGCGCGACCAGGAGGGGGCGGGTGACGTTGCAGCGCTGCCCGAAGCGAGCGCGGAGCGGGCATCGAGCGCGGGGGGCTCGCTCGGCGCCGCGGGGGGCCTTGCTGTCCAGGGGCGTGGCCCCCCTCTGGCAGGGGGCCCGCTCGGCGATGGGCACTCTGCCAGCCCGAATACCTTGCGTACTTCGGTTAATGAGAAGTCAGAGTGGCTTATGCCGCCAAACAAGGGGGCGATCGAGGTGTCGTCGGACACTGAGGCGGCGCCCGATGTTGCCCTAGCGAACTTCTTCGAGGGAGACCAGGCGCTATGCTGGAGCAACAGCCAGAACGCTTGGGCGCCGTGCATCATCCAGTGCATCTTCAGGACGCAGACGGCAGATGAGGGCTACGACCTCCCCCCCAACACGATCAAAGTGCAATCGCTCCCCAGTGCGAGTGCCAAGTGGATGAAGTACGTCCGCGAGGAAATGATCGGCAAGCTTTTAATGGTGGACAAGCTTACGAAGGATGAGCGCGCGGGGCATTTGAATCAACGCGCCACGGCGGTCAAGGCGGCCTCGGCAGCGACGTTGCCGACCCAGGCCATTGGCGAAATCGATTCTTCGAGGGCCCCATCGCCGATGCAGAAGTACTCGCCACTGGCCCTGCCGAAGCAGAAGTCCCCGCCAGCGGCCTTGTCGCCAGTGGTTCAAGCGCAGCATCGCCCCCCAGCAACTCTGTGAGCCTCGTCGAAAGCCACAGAGCCCGCGGCGTCGCGAGCATCGCCAGTGTCGGCGAAGCCCCAGGCCGCTCCAGCACCCGCATCAGCTGGCCCGCCACCGAAGAAGCTGCGCTGCAGCTTCCGTTGCGACTGCGGTCGCACTCTCAGCGTGGTTGTCGATTGCGGTCACGAGTGGGACAATAAGTGATGGCGCGCCGAGCAGTTTTCCTCGCGCTCATTTCATTGCGCTCCTCTCCGTTCAATCTCTTTCCATCGCCCCTTCGCGCCCTCCTCCTCGTCGTCATCCTTTTCTTTTTCTCGCCCCCGACGCAGCCTCTCCCCCCCCATCCCGCCCTCTCCGCCTCCACCCCATCCGCTCCTCCCGCCCGTGGGCCGCGGTTTTGCGCCAGCAAGCGACTGGCAGCGTGGCATTATTTGACCTGGAAAATCATGGCGGAAGGGTGGCAGCGAGGGAACGGGGCGGAAGGGGGAAAGCTTGCCTGTGAGACGGGCGGCGCAGCCCGCATCGCCCGCCAGGAGATTCTGGGATCCCTGCGAGCGCCCGATTCCTTGTCGCTGTTCGAGGGGGCCAGGCCCGCGCGCTGCCCGGACTGCCGCCCCGCACCGAACGCCCGAAAGACCAGTGCTGCTGCGGTTGGTTTGAAGACGTGCGCCATCCGTCTTCGCACACCCTCCCCCACCCCTCCCTCCCTCGTCCCCGCTCCCTTCATCCTCCGTCCCACCCCTCCTTCGCTCCCTCCTTCTCCCTCCATCCCACCCTCTCTCTTTCCTTATTCCCCCCTCCTCCTTCCCTCAATCGTCGCCCTCGCCATCTATCGCATTCGCCCATCTCGCGTCGCGGGGGCTTCGCCGCAGCGAGGCGAGGGGGCGAGGGGGGCGGGGGGTGGGGGCGGGGAGGGGGCCACGGCCCATATCCAGAGCCCATCTAGTATCGCGTGCTCTCGAGAACGCCCCCCCGCCCCCAGCGGTGCCTGCGGCCCGCCCGTGGAGGGGGGGGGGGGGGGGCGCGTCTGTTCGAGCGCGCTCCATAACGTGTCTCGGGGAAAATTTCGATGCGAAGTCCAGCCGCGGCGACTGGCGACTGGCGGAAGGTACGCGCTGCATGATCCAAACACAATGCACCCAAGACTTGGCGCGCGCATGTGCACCGAAGGCACGCGCGCGATGCAGTGTGCAGGTGCGCTGAGTGCACGCCCATGGCAAGCACTGTACAAACAAAGCCAGT